>BCKH01000003.1:1783264-1872798 GCA_001600555.1 Albophoma yamanashiensis
TGGGAGGACGCCGTCCCTACCGCGGAGGGTGTTGAGACGCCCGCGGAGAAGATGGAGAAGCGCTGGAGGTGGAGGAGCTGGGAGGACGCCGTCCCTACCACGGAGGGCGCTGAAGCGCCTGCCGCGGAGACCCAGTAGACTGATGCTGCTTGTTGCAGACTCTGCCTCTACCATAGCTCCACTGCAGCATGCTATTCACCTCGAAGATGTCAATACTGAACATCGAGGTCTCTGGATAGCTGTTGTAGATAGGACATGAAAATGAGCACCCGAGAGGCTTCCTCTCGTTTGTTCACCCAACCTCTCTCATGCACCCTGCACCTGAGTACATGTACTATGCACGCGCCCCAATGCGCTTAGGTGGCACTGATCGTCGTTGCGGCGTTCACATTAGCTCCCGTGGCTCTATTCTCTGACGCTAGCTTCCCTTGTTCTTGCTCAACGTAGTACACGTAGGCACCAGATCACGCTCCTCCGAGCTGTGCTATTATAAAACCGAATTACCTTTCCCTGCGTCCAAAAACAATGGCACTGATCGTGGCAAGCAAACCCCCAGCATGGAGTGTATTTCCAGGTCCATTCACGATCCTTCCGGGGCGAGCAATGTTGAAGGCCATGAATGCCAAGCACATCAGCGTGGCTCCCGAGACGTGAAGGTGTGCTTCGTGACGCATCAGAAAGGTTGCCCTTCACAACTCCACCAGAACTCAACCAGTCGGCAAAAAATGCCGACCGTGACCTCCTAATGACATGCGAGCAGGTCCTAAGCACAACGTAAGTCGGCACCCGTAACAGCGGCGATCAGTCTAAAGAGCAAAAGGCGGGATTAATCAGGCGCAACATGATACAAGAGATGATTACTTGTGGTAGCGACGAATGTCGGCATAGCGAAACCGTTCATAAAGAGAAAATTGATGCAAAAATTCCTATTTACAGGTAGAAATATGCCTCTACGTAGTATATACCAAACCCTGTTTATACATGTTTTCGACACGCAAACGCGGATAGAAACGAACAATATACAAGTAATCCGCTCTGCTGAGCCGTGTCCAAAGCTCACCACGGCTTGTCGTTGACAGTGGCCATGTACCGCTTATCCGGGTTCTGCGCAACCCAGTCCGTCAAGGTCTTCAGGCCCTTGCGCGTATCGGGGTGGTCGTAGTAGTGCGTCGCCACGAACCCGTAGATGACGCCGTCGACGCCCGCCTCGCCCATCATCTTGACGGCCTGGTTGCCGTTGTTCGCGGCTTCCGTCCACCCGAACACCTTGCCGAACGCGCCCGACTCGACGCCCTTGCGCAGCTGCGGGCAGATGCTGTTGCCGTCGCCCTTGCAGTCGCCGAAGTTGAGCGACGGGTTGAAGAGCCCCTTGGACATGACGCGCTGCTTGACGTCGGCAGGGCCGCCACCCTCGAACCCCTTCTTGGCATCGTCCACGGACGCGTCGATGGCGACAGCCTCGTTGTCGCTGAGGCCGTTGCGGATGACGCCGAAGGCCCTGCCGGAGAGCTGCTTGCCGTTGTAGAACCCGTACAGCACCTGCACGCCGGCGGGCTCCAGGATGCTGCGCACCAGATCTCTCAGGGCTTCGATGTTGGAGTTCTTGTAGTCGGCGTTGCCGTAGTCCGGGTTCTTGAGGTCCAGCCACACGAAGAGAACGTTCTTGCCTGCGCGGCGCTCCTCCGCAACGGTTTTGAATATATTCTCCGCCGTGTCGCCCTTGCTGGTGGGCGTGCCGTCATGGTCGGCGTACCATTGGTCCTTCCAGGCCGTCATGTCCATCTCGAGGGCGTTGGCGCCCATGTTGAGGGCGTCTCGGACGCCATCCCCCGTGAGGACTCGGTGAGCAATGGCGTAAAAGGGCCGAGGGCCGGATCTGACGGGGAGATCGGCAACGTTGCCATTTTGTATGTCGACGACTGGCTCGGCCAAGGCAGACGCCTCGGTTGGGAGAGCTTGAACAGCCGGGACGTTGCTGATGAGAGCTGCCGCAGCCCACAGGCTGCTAAGGACACGGAATATCGGGGCCATTGCGACGCTGCTGTGAAGCTCTCGTGGGGTTCGCGGGAGACTTCAATTGTTAAGAGAAAGAAAGAGAAGGTCCGACGCAAGTGAGCAGCTTGCCGTTGTTGCTGTTCGAGGGCTCCTGAAAGACAAGCTTCAACTTATAAGATGGTCAGGAAGACCACTACATTAATACATGTGACTTCCCTCGGTATCTTCAACTGCGACAATCTTGGCCGATTCGAGTTTAACTGGAGCCTATGACGGTTCTCCGTTCTAAGCGAGGCATGCGAGCTGCCCAACCGAGCGATTTGGTCCAAGCGAGCATGGATCCATGCAAAGACGCGTAGATATACGTAAAGCGCAGGCAGCTACCTCCTAATTTCTAGATCGCTAATTCGTTGAACGGAACGCTCAGCCACCTCAGGAACAGCCGTGTCCATCCACTCAGTCCACAGAGTCGGCCTTACACTTCACCTCTGAGGCCACGAATTGCATGTGGTGCGCAGATCCTCTCCCAACCGCCCCACGCTCCCCCCCCCCCCAAAGTACCTCGCAACTGGCAACATACGATGGTCCACCATGTATTGGTCCGCAGCAATGAGCGTTGGGGGATTTCCGTATTCTCTGGCAGCTGTTGTCGAGTCTGCTACGTAGGATTTGGAGACTAAGACTACAGCAGGGGTCCGATTGTTACGAGGAGAGTTCCGCCAAATCCGGGGTCAAAGCGCGCTTCGGATGACGTGACCTTCATCTCGCCTAAAGGTCCCAGGGCGCGTAAAGAATGTCAAGCACCAGAACCCTCAACTTCGTGGTCTTCCGAGCAGATTCATGCGTACTCAGGGGATTGCTGAATCGCACACATCTCGTATGCGTGAATGGCATGCGCCCCAACATTGGCGGTCCGACAGTCCGGGGCCTCGGGAATAGCTGGGCCTCGGGAAAATCTGATTCTTGATCTGCGGCCGATCTATCTCTGAATTGAAACGGCAAGGTCGCATCGCGCAGCAGCGCATGACGTAGATGTTGTCAAAAGCGCAGTAGCGTCACTCGGGCTTAATATATTTTACACAGGTCCAGTCGCCGAGGGCCACGTAGAGGGCAGCATCACCGAAACTAGTGCCAACGCCGTCAAGTCTTCATCTACGTAGTACTCCGTACGATCATCTAGAATATCTGAGCATCAGGTCGCCCCCTCACTCATCCCAACAGCTGAACAGAGACAATAAGGGGAAGCGTACAAAGGAAACAATGGTGAAAGAGTAGCAAGCTTGCGGGCATGTTTGTCAACGCGTCGGTGGTATCATCCGTATTCTTGGGACAACAAAAGAGGGGACAAAAAGGAAACCAATATCTTCACTGCTGCGTGCCTAATGCTTCCTCTACTAACAGTGTTGCATGCAGAATATCACGCAGCTCCCTGCTGCTACCTCCAGTCATTCGCACAAGGACGGCACAGTGTAACATGCATGCCGAGACGCGGTCTCGAATTGATTCAATGGTTCAATCGCTCTGTTGCGCCGTGCATGATCGTCAAAAGTAGATGGACACAAATGAAAATGTCTCAATGTGCGGCCCGTCTAGTCGGAAAGCAAAGGCACCCGAAGATTTCCGCGGCCTACGCAATCATCCCCACTCCGCTGCCCTGCCTCTCCTCCTCCTTGGGAAGCGGAGGGAGGGACTTGTTGAGGCTTTCTTTGCTCAGCCTGGGACGCACGCTAAACGAGCTATCCCTGCTGAGCGTCCCGTTGCTGTTGCCGCCATACCCACTGTCAGAGCCTTCGGGTCTGGGGGGCGGTTGGCTCTTCGGTGGAGTCGGCGGCGGTGGCCCGGTCGGCGCCGGAGGTATGGGCAGGTCTTTATCTGCAAACCGTGCCCTTCTGACGTCCTCACCCGTGTCGTTGCGACAACTCTCGCCAAACTCTTCGACGACAGGAAGAATCGGCTCATGCAGCAATGATTCGCGTTTCGAATCGCGTTTGTCCGACACCATGGTTCCGGTTCTCAACGTCCGATCCGGGACCTCCTTCTCCGATGCCCCGCTCCTGATCGTCTTCTGCGCCTCCTTGGAGGCCATCTCAACGGTCGCGCGGCCTTCTGGCGATGTAGGCCCCACCGGCGGTGCCGGCGGCTGATGATCCGGCATTGGCAAAATGCCATGATGCGACCGTTGCGTCGAGTTTCGCTGCGTCGCCTCCTCGGACGCTTGGGCCTCGATAGCTTCCCGGTCCCTGCGTTGCGCCTCTCGCCTCGCCTCCTCTACGGACATGGTGATGCCCTCAACAAAGTTGTAGAACCGGTCGCCGTACTGGTCCGGTGGCAGAGCCGAGATCTGCGTCCTGTCACTGGAGAGCCCTTTCCAGAAATGCTCGATCTTCTTGATGATTCCATACTAGTATCGGTTAGTCTCACCGCGCGTGCTTGGGTCGACTTCTGAGAGCTTACATGAGTCAGGCAGTCGATGACGCCCAAGTAGTAGATTTCGTCCGCAGGGGAATTGTCTTCGTGGGTGGCCCTGAATCCGCCGTCATCCTGATTGAATACGAATCCTGGCCGGCTGTGGCTCTCTCCCAGCTCATCCGTCATCTTCTCTAACGCTTGCCCTATGGGCATTGGGCGTTCTTGCCGGATCATCTGGCGGAGTTCTCTGGCTTTCCGAACATTTTCCAGCTTTGATGGCGTTCTAAGAAGCACCGACTGGGGATCGTCGTCGTCGGCCTTCTCGCCTCCGGGGTTGAAGACCTGCAGGGTCTTGTCGCGTAGGTTCTCCTCGTTGCCTCGCGACATGTCATGGATGCCAACGAGCAGGGAGTAGTCCATGATCTGCAACCGCTTAAGGAGAACAACGTCACGCTGCAGCTGCTCGAGAAAGAGCCGTTTCTTGTTGAGGCCGAGTTCCAGGTTCTGCTGCCTCCTCAACCAATTAAGGTCTTTCAGCGTCGCGCGAGGGTTCTTGGCCAGATCGTCCTCCCTGTAGTCCCTGCCGACGGTAGAGCCCTTCAAGTCGAAAGTCGTGTGGATGTCTCGATGGGGCGGAAAGAGATTGTTCATCACGACGAAGTGGATCTTCTTTCCGTACGGCATCTTGACTCGGTGCAGGCCGTAGAACTGGGAGAGAAGCGTATTCGGATTTGACCGGACATGGTCGTAATAGTCCTTTAAAATCTTCCTCAAGAACTTGTGCTCGGAGTGGTGAATAGTCTTGATGATGTACTTGTAATCTCTGGAGAAATAAAAGAAGCTGCCGCTTTTGCCAGGAGACCCCAGCTCGGAGAGGATGTATTTGCCGGTGAGCGACATGAGATAGTCGGCAGGGTCGAGACGGAAGAGTGAGCGCAACCGGCGGAAGACCCAAGGCGCATAGTCCTTGAACTTGAAGTCGTACTTGGCGGACGGAACCAGCTCATTGCCGGTGCTGTTGTCACGTTAGCCGCTGGATCACTCAATCGGCTTGGGTAGGCTATATAACCTACATGTCAAATGTCGATTTCTGCTTCACCTCAAAGTCAGCATCGGTCACGTCTCGGTCGAGTTTTGCGTTGGTTCTCGAGACAGACACCCGGATCCCCGTCAGCATGTTATAAGCGGTGACCCAGTTGGCGTGGCTCTCGTCGACCTTGGTGCCGACCAGTACTCGATCGTCGTCTTCCTCCTCTTTTCTCTTCCGCTTGCTAGCCCGTTTTTGTCGATACGCCTCAGCCCACCTAACGGCATCCTCGTCAGGGATAATTTCATCTCTAGGAAAGTCAGACTGCATGGAGCGAGTGGTCCGCCGGACCAGGTTCAGCGAGGCACGGCGGTTTCCTGTCGAGCCGGCAACACTAGGGGAGAAGCGCCCGCTGGCCATGGCTGTGTCCGGGCCATCCTTTGACTGGCGACCGGGAGGCGGCTTGGCCGCTTCCAAAGTGTGCCGTTGCTTGGCTGTCTGTCCCGCGCTGGGGGGGTGCAGATGCCCGGAAGCCGCAGTGCTCAACCCATTGGCGCTTGTAGGTTGATACGTTGGCGGTGAGGAAAATCTGTGGGGGGAGCCCGTGGACTGTCCAGCCTCAGCAGTCTGCGGTGCATGCGCGAGGTATGTTGTCTGCATCTCGGGGCGGCGGGCATCAACCTCTGGGCGTGGTGTTGGGGTGTGCAGAGCTGCGTCTTCGCCGGCTCTATTGGAAGCCAGGTGGGCATGTTCTGTGTGCAGCGGCTGTTCCGACACAGACGAGCTCGAAGGAGCCATCTTGCGACCTAGGTTCGACTGGCTCGTATGGGAGGACTCATAGCCACTGGCATCGAGCGTCGAGGGCTGTCGCACCGTCCGGTCGGGAAGAACCAAGGTCCCGTTGGAATGACCATCGGACCAATGCGTCCCTTTTGAGGCCGCTTCCGCGGGCACGTTCGTGCCGTTGGTGATTGAGCCCATGCTCGTGGGTCGGGTCCCGTTGCCATTCGCAGGCATCGGGGTTGTGTCCGAAATGTCCGAGTCGTGGGTGGAGAGGGTCGAGCTCTCGTCGAAGCTCTCCTTGTTCAGTTCTGGGCGAGCGTCGGGGTGGAAGGCAACCCCATCGGCATCGGCCCTCTTGCTGTCGGTGGCGAGGCCAAAGTGGTTGTTGGGATCGAGGTCGAGGACGTCGACGTCGCTGGAGAAGATGGGCGAATTGTCGCTCAGGAACGAGGGCATTTCGCACCACCCCCGGAGCGACGCAGACGACGGCTCGTACCTGCTATCCGGGCGGGGTCGGGGGCAATGATGTCGAGGGCCGCCGTCGCTGGTATCGCTCGGAGCCTCGTGAGCGTGATGGCCCGTCGATTGCACTCTCGCTCGCCCGAGTCGTGGTGCTGCTGCTGCTGCTGCTGCTGTTGATGGAGACGGGATGACGACCACTGAACGACGGTGAGCGGCAACGGGTCCCGGCTCAGCTGGTGCAGAGAGGCGCTGGGCCAATGATGTCGCCGAGAGGCAATGCGGCGGGATGGGAGACGATGACGGCTACGGGCATCGACGGTGCTCGAGGTGCGGCCTGGCCAGCATGACGCGGACGCGCGGCGGCGACCAAGGCGACGAGGCGGAGCCGCAGCGGCTGGGCCGAGGAGGACGGACGGGCCTGCTGCCGGGGGAGCAGAGAGCAAGCGAGGCGAGTGCGGGAGAGTGAGAGGGAGGGCGATGCAGGCCTCTGCTCGGTGCGTGTCGAGGGCGGATGTGATGATGCTGGTGATGGCGGCGAGATGGCGAGGTGGAGAGTCGTGACGAGTGTTGGCTGGGAAGCGTCCCGTCGTCGGCTTGGCCGTCCGCCGGCTCTGGAGTGCAAAATTGCAACGAGGCTTGGGCGACAGGCCGGGGTTGGCTAGCGGCTGCACGTCCCCTGGGCCCCTGGGGGCTCCCGTGGCGCGGCGCCCGTCGTCCACTGGCCCAGCGCGCTAGCTGGCGCTGCCCAGCCCGTTCAGCTCCAATAGCCTGGGTCGTTAACGAGCTTCCCCTCGGACACGATCCGCTTACGCGCAACCTCCTTGAGCGCACCTAAACCTGGCGCCTCGTCCAGCGTTACAGAGGCGGCGCTGTACCGACAGAGGTCGGCGAATGCGTCTACGGATATTTTTATGCCTTCGGTACTCGGGGTGGCGCCCCCGGCTTGAGACGCGGCGCATCCCGCAGTGAGACTTGACACGATCCTGTGGTGAGCAGGCAGCGGTCCATGCCAGCGCAGCGCCGTAGCGGGAGGCATCACCGCTTGCCTACACGGTGCTTCCCAATGCCATGGCACGGCCGCTGAGCGCGAAAGACGGACATCCGGAATAGGGGTCGACGAATTGACGGGGTCCCGCTCGCACTCTGTCATGCCCCCGTGCGGCGGATGGAGCGGAACCTCGCCGTATCTGCATCCTGTCGTGCTTTGGCCGACTCCGCCACCCTTGACCGACCAGGCCCTCGGCCCCCACTGGCTGCCCGCGACTCTCTTCAGCTGTCGGGTCATCTGCATGACATCGGGCTCGACACCAACCCGGGGCGAGAGGATTCGAGCAGCAGTCTCCCAGCGGGCGCTTGTTGTGGCTTGCCGCGGTCGAGGAGAAGTGCATCGCGGTTGGAAAGCCGGACAAGGCATAGTCAGTCCCTGGCTGATCGGCAGGGTTCTGCTCCCTTTGGAATCAAGTATTAGTAGTTCCAGCCTCGGCGTGCAGGGACTGGCACGAGGCTCGCCACATCAACTCCGGACTCCTTCGTGCCCCTAACTCGCACGTAGTTGTGGCGAGCTCATCTCGCGCTTGGAACTATGAGGACCGTTGCATTGGGTTCGCGGATCAAGCCGGGCTCGGGCTCGGGATCGATGCCCGTGGCACCGTCTGGGCCTGTCTCAGACAATGGAACCTCGCTGGAGGCCATGTCGTCACCGGCGACAGGGGTCGCATGAGGACTAATCACAGCAAATGATGGCGGAGGGCTGTCGAAATGCTATTCGCCCGTATTAATATCCCGCCAATGGACTGCTGGAACGAGCTCCCTTTTTAATACCACATGGAGGACGGGGGGAGGAGGAGTCGTGGAGGACGCCAACCAACAGCTGCTGGTAGGCCAAGCGCTTGGCCGTCTCCTTCGTTGCAAGGCATTGTAGCAGGGTAGCCCACCAAGCCAATCAGCGCTCCCCAGCATCTTGACTCCTATTTGGCCAAGGCCGCTGCTCTTACGAGTCCACGCAGTGGCATTCCCAGCGCTGTGGACTCCCACTGGTCCCTGGTTCGTACATACCTACTGCGTACATGGGGGCAGTCAGCCAGCGAGTGAATGCACGTCCGTATCAGTCCTATGGCGACGGGCCACCGTAAGACGAGTTCTGCACTGGGCAAATACAGCTCCATCAAGAACTCGGCAGTGGGGTCTGCAGCTACGATACGCAGTAAAAGGCCCATCTGGACCTGTTTAATCGTGCATGAGCAGGTTGGATATAATTGGGAAGACGGCAAGCCGAGCGGGACAGTTGTGATTCCTCATAACCCAAATATTTGGTTCAGTCACGCCCCAGGTTGCAGCACCCTCGCAATTCATGGCCACCCATACACAGGCTTTCCGAAAAATCACTCAGGGGCTGACCTGACATGCCCTTTTTCTTGAAATTCACCTTCGCAAAGCAAGTTGACACAGGTAATGACTATGTACAGGGTAAGCGTTGGGCACGGGGGTTTGATGAACACCTCAAACCCTAGCGGACTACAAAATGGCGAGGGTCACACGAGCATGTCAACGCTCTCAGGGCGAGTGACCTAATTACTGGGCGGGCTGGCCTTGCAGAGCCGCGTCGGTCTCTTCACGAGGCAGCCTTCAAAGGACCCGGCCGGCCCGTGGTAGGGCAAAGGAGCACAACGTGCTCGCGGACGGCCCCCTCCACACACCGTCGCGACGTCACTCCACCACACCAACGCCCACCGACAACGCCAAGTCGCCATCTCCATCACGACCCAGCACGGAAAGCGAACGCCCTCGTCCATCTCGCAAGCCGACACGCATCCCACGGTGCCGCGGCCGCATCTGCCCTGAACGCCCGCGCCGCCTCGGGCGTCCCTCCCCTCCCCTCCCGTGCCCTCGGTTGCGCCGCGGGGCAGCATCACACCCCCCCTCCGCCATCTCCATCGCCTCGCCATGGACCGCCAGCAGCTGCCGGCGCAGCCGTCGCCGCTCATCCAGCCGTGCAGGTACAAGGTCGGCAAGACGCTCGGCGCGGGCTCCTACTCGGTCGTCAAGGAGTGCGTCCACATCGACACGGGGCGGTACTATGCCGCCAAGGTCATCAACAAGCGCCTCATGGCCGGGCGCGAGCACATGGTGCGCCTGCGTCCCCCCTCCTCCCGCCCTGCTGCGAGCCCTCCGTGCTTCAGCCGGACCCAGGGCCCTTCCGTGATGCGTATCGCCGCCGCCTGGTTGCTGACGGAACAAAACCACGACTGCAGGTCCGCAACGAGATTGCCGTGCTGAAAAAGGTCTCGATGGGCCACCAGAACATCCTCACCCTCGTCGACTACTTCGAGACCATGAACAACCTCTACCTCGTCACCGACCTCGCCCTCGGCGGCGAGCTCTTCGACCGCATCTGCCGCAAGGGCTCCTACTACGAGACGGACGCCGCGGACCTCATCCGCGCCACCCTCTCCGCCGTCGCCTACCTCCACGACCACGGCATCGTCCACCGTGACCTCAAGCCCGAGAACCTGCTCTTCCGCACCCCCGAGGACAACGCCGACCTCCTCATCGCCGACTTCGGCCTCTCGCGCATCATGGACGAGGAGAAGTTCCACGTCCTGACCACCACCTGCGGCACCCCCGGCTACATGGCTCCCGAGATCTTCAAGAAGACGGGCCACGGCAAGCCCGTCGACCTCTGGGCCATCGGCGTCATCACTTATTTCCTCCTCTGCGGCTACACCCCCTTCGACCGCGACTCCGACTTTGAAGAGATGCAGGCCATCCTCAACGCCGACTACAGCTTCACCCCCGTCGAGTACTGGCGCGGCGTCTCCAGCCACGCCAAGGAGTTCATCCGCCGCTGCCTCACCATCGACCACGCCAAGCGCATCACCGCCCACGAAGCGCTCCAGCACCCCTTCGTCGCCGGCCAGGCCCCCACGGACGGCGCCGGCGAGAACCTCCTGCCAACCATCAAGAAGAACTTCAACGCTCGCCGCACCCTGCACGCCGCCATCGACACCGTGCGTGCCATCAACAAGCTGCGCGAGGCCCAGCACCTCATGGACGGCGCCCGCTCCAGCGAGCCGGCCCGCCCCAACAAGCCTTCCGCCGCCGCCGCCGCTCGCAAGGACGACAGCGCCATTTCCCTCGGCAAGGAGGACAGCGGCTACGGCACACAGCACTACCTGGACGGCCAGAACGACGTGGTCATGGGCAACACGGCGGGAAGCGCAGCGGAGAACCCCTCTGCCTCTGCCGCCAACGCCAACGCCGTGCCGGCCGCGCTTCAGCCTGGCAACCAGGCGAACCGCGTCGTCCAGACCAGTAAGGGCCTGTGGAGCGGGCCGGCGGCGCAGAGGTAGGATGGCATTTGCCGCGTGGACCATTGGGTGGCTTCGGACGTTTGCCACGAACTTGGGCTCTGGTAGCCTGTGGTCCGTCCAACGGGGGGGAAAAGACAAAACGGGGTTCTGTCTTGGTTGCATAGATTGTCTCATGATTGTCGATTTTTTGGACATAGTCTGGATTGATGATTTGGAATATCCATAGCATAGGTGGCCAGCCGCTTGACGGAATGGCGAGGCACGCGCGCCTCGTGGCGAGAGATTGATTGAATTCACGAAGACTTGGCTGTCTTGACGTCGATGCAGTGCGTTGCTGTACATTGTCAACGCAGGTCGTGAACGTGGAGTCCCCACCCATACAAAGGATTTCCTACAGCGCCTCTAGCCATACCCCGAACTTGTCGAACCTGTTGAGCGTGAGCAGAGCAAACGTCTGGCGTCCACTTACATACACCTCGTATACACTGCGGCTCACAACACTGCACAAAGCTCAGCAGACGTGGAAGATTTGGATGGTTGTTTCATCCCCCTATCATTCCGTCATACATCTAGTGTCTAGCGAGTGTCATCTTTGGTATTTCCTCCGCCTTCCTCTGTTCCAAGGTTCTCAGCCGGGCACGAGCGGTTTCTCTCCTGCCATTACCACTCATCGACCCCCCCGCAAGCGGGCCGCGACATCGCCGCCTCGCCCCGGCACCCCGAAGGCGCCTCGCCCCGAGAGCTTTGCCCATCCGCGCCAGTTCTAGCGAGTGAATCTGTGCATGTTCCCATATCGACATGTGCACGAATTACCCCGTCCCGTTGCCTGTTATACATTACGTACTCTATCATGTTCGACCGCCGATTATCCAGGCGAAAATATGCAGTACGTTTTCCCCACGCCCCCTTCCTACCGTCCCCCAGTGTCCATTAGTAGCCGACCGATGAAAAACCGGACGACCTTGCGCGCGTGTCCCAGGGGCGTGGTCTCCCCATGAAAATAAACACCTCGATTGCGCCAATTCGCTGTGCCGATGAATGCCAAAGATGTAAAAAAGGGTGTTTCGAAGATAAAATTAAGGTTGAATGTGAAGTGTCGGATATGTCGCGTCATAAGAGGGTTCGTGAGGGGTCCTGCGCAGCTCACGAGAATCGAGATCGACTCGAGTCATGTAAGTCGTGCTGTCGATTGTTCGTTCCGACAGGCGTCTTGTCACCGCAGGACAACAACTTCGCTCAGTTCAACGTCTCGAGGTGGCGCGTTGCCATCCCAGAGGCGGCCGTTGCTCTCCATGTCCACGAGGAGCATCCCCGATGGCCCCTCGGACGCGGTCGGGCTCACGGTGCCGCTGCTGGAGCTGTAACTGGAGCCGCTGCCCAGTGTCCACCCGTCGCTCGAGTTGCCTCGGCGGTGCTCGAGCAGTCCGAGGCTGAAGTATTGCTCGCCGTACTCTTCGTCCTTGATCTGATGACGGTCGCCGAATTCGACATATTCGTAGTCCCATCGGGTAATCTTGTCGGCCTGTCGTTGAGGCAACCACCGCGCCCGAGCCGTGTAGTAGAAAGCCATGGCGATGAGCCCGCCTCCGACGAGGTCGATGGCATAGTGGTGGCTGAGATACATGGTTGCCCACCAAATCCAAGCGGCGTAGCCGATGAAGAAGATTCGGAACTGGGGGAAGCAGTGGCTCATGAAGAGCGCCTCCAACACCGCGTACCCACCGTGCAGGGAGGGAAACGCGCCGAAGGGGAGGGGCGCGGCGGTGAAGTTGGACGTGTAGAGGTCGATGTTGAAAATCTTGTCCACGCGAGCAAGACCAGCCGGAGACCCGGGCATGCCGTAGGCGGCAGGGACCAGACCGTGCTCATTCTCGTACCACGGCGGCGTGCACGGGAAGACGAGCTGGATGGTGACACCGAATATGCTCATCCAACCAAAGGCGCGCGCGAAGACCGGCGTCGTGCCAGGGGCGGCGAAGATAAACATCAGCAGGGAGCAGACGGCGGGGGCTCCAAAGTGGATGATGCCGTAGGGGAGCCAAGCGAGAATGTCGAGGATGGCATGCGTGTGTGCGGAGAGGATGTTGGACAGGTTGGCGCCGTAAAGGACGTTCTCAAGCGCCGGAAGCACACGGACCCAGATGTGAGGTCGATATTCGTAGGGAATAAATCTGCAGACCTGTCAGCAACGGGAGCCATGGTCGACGAGAGAACCGCAAGCGCAGTGTTGCGGTCGAGCGAAATGACGTACCGGCTACAAAAAAAGTAAACGAGCCAAACCCATATTGTCGCTGACGGGAGGAAGAATTGTCGCGTCGCAGGCATGAGCATGAGCCAGGCAACACCCAAGAGGGCAAACAACTTGAGCGCGGGTGCCTCGGGGGCTATTGACAGGGAGAAGAGCGTGAGGCCGATCAGGAAGACGTATTGCAGGTCGACGACCTGCCACTTGTGGTTCTGCAGATCGCGAACGCCGTCCCAGATGTTGAACGAGGTCTGCAGAGTGGTGATGTCCGGGACGTCGTGGCGCGCCGTGCCCGACTTCGCGCGACCGCGCCGGCGGCCGACATGATAGCGGCTGGGCAGACGGCTGAGGACGGCGAGGCCAAGGTTCTCGGTCCACAGCGACGGCAGAATCGGCTTGCCGGGAACCGTCCCGGGAAGGTCCTTCATGGCGACGGCAGTGTCGTTAGAGAGCCACGATTGCGACAGGCAAGCCAGGTGGGCTCGGGGAGCGGAGGAGAGGATCGAGGCGGCGCGCAGCAACGCAGGACGCGACGACGGGGTGCCGATCGAGGTTGTCGACGGAGCCAAATGATGCCAAAAGAATACCCAAATTCTACCGCATAATCTCAGGGGCGGGCAGTGTCCGGGCTCTTGCTCGTCGTGGTTGTCGCGCGGCGGCTCCCAGGGGCTCTCCGTCGGTGGATGGCGCGTCGGCTGGGCGGGCGTGGAATGGTCGACGACGGCGTCTGTCGATGGCGAAGAGGCACGTGGCGGCTTGGCGAGGGGGGATGGCCCTGCTGGCGAGCGAGGAGAGGGAGAGCGCGCAGGGGAGGCGGCGGCGGCGGCGGCGATGGGGAATGAAGGTGCAGAGGTGGACGAGCGAGAGGGTGAAGAGGAGAAGAAAGTGATGCTGTCGCAGGTCAGGAGGAAGCAGGCAGGCGGGCAGGCAGGGAAGGTAGGCAGACGGGCGGGTCGGTCGGTGTCTTGGGTGCTCCGTGGCGGGCGAGCGCTGGCTGGCCGCCGCGACAACAGTGCCGACGTTTGGTGCACTTCCTGGCGGCAATGGGGCTTGGCAGATGAGCATGCCCACCGCGCCAATGGCCCTGCGCGTGCTCGCGCGAGCCCCGGAAGCCACGGCTAGGGAGCTGGGTACGCGCAGCCCATGTACCCCCACCTGGCGGTGCTGTGCAGATTATGAAGGGGGCCCGAGGAGCAGAAAAAATCAGCCCCGAGGGCATCTAATCGGGCTTAGGCCAGCCCTGGCATGCCTAGCGACTGTGGCCGGTGGGGGCCCGTGGCTGAAATTGCGCTGGAAGGGGCCGGTGCCACAGCGCCGCCGCCTCGCGTAGGGGCCCTGGTTGGCTGCTGGCCGCTGGCCGCGCGGAGGCCTCGGGCTTGTCGCAGCGCGCCGAAGGCCCGAGCCCGCCCCGCCAGCGAGGCGAGCCCGGCCACGACGCCGACAGAGGCGGGCTCGCTGGCCGCCGGATGCTGCCAAATCTCTTGCTCACGAGCGCGAGCACCGTGGCACTGTGGCTCCACGGGCCCATGGGTCGGTCGAGTGGCCCGGCCGGGCGCCAGCAAGTGCCGGTTCGTGCGCGAGCTCTGATTGTGCTCTGCGGCGCCACAGGCGCACCGTGCAAGCCGGCGGCACTCTGCATGAGCGTCGACGGCCAATTCCACAAACGCACACAGTACTCGGTACTCGTCGACGAGAAAGACGCTCGCGTACGACTCGAGCGATGCCCTTTGCCCGTGCCATCATCATGCCACGCTGGACGTGCATCCCTGGGCTCGCAGCGTGCCATGCAAGGAGAGGGGGGCAGGTCACGCGACGGGGGCGCTGCGCAACAACGCAGTGCATCGCAGCGCAGCACGACGCAGCGAGACGAACGAAGGCGCGGACACCTTCACGTTTCTCGCTCATCGGATTCGAGGGTTTTGGTTGGACCACAACTCAGCCTCTTGTTTGACGGCGCATCTGCGGGCTTCATTGGCTGTTTCGACGCCAGGCCCAAACCGCTTAGCGGGGATTCGGGGGGGGCCACAGCCGCACCAAAGCACGAGCTGTCTCTCCGTTGAGCAACCTGCATTCTGCCGTCAGAAGCGTAAGATTGATAGGCCCGAGGGCGCACCAAGGACCGAGGAATGCGACGGTGCAATCAGACGAAGCCTGGGAAGCTGAAACGGCCTGACTGCTGGCGTGTACGGTTGACGGTCCGGTCAAGGGAATTCACGTGTGCCCGTACGAGTACTACGCATGTGCGAGTAAATGGCTCTGGCGGGCTGGATGGCCAAGTCACGATGTTGCTAGTCAGATGGCCCTCCCGCGGGCCCGACTCCGATCGATCCGGCGCCTCCGGTCAGCAGGCCGTCCGCCCAGCAGGTTGGCTGCCGCATCTCGCGACGCGCATAGGCGTCGAAGGCGGCAGACCCGGGCATTGACGGAAGAATTGGAGATCCACCGCCTCGGTGTCTGCTCTCTGCACCCGGGCCTCGGTCGTTCCCGCGGAGGAGAGTGCGAGAGTGACGACCTCGTTGGCGCGTGAACGGTGTGCCCCATCCTGCAAGCACTTGCAGCGAGACGGCGAGCACAGTATCAAGCACCCTGCACGCGGCTGCAAGCAATGCCGGTGCACGTCGATTGCAAAACCCCGTGCCGAGAGGCACCTCAGCGTACTACGTAAATCGGGCTACGAGGCACGAGACTCGACCGAGCCACGGACGGCCAGAACACGGGCGGTAATTTCAAAGGGCGGCTCGCCCAAAGCCCCCGGTGCTGGGGACCCCGGTAGGGGGCCACTCGGGCTGCTGCTCGCGTGTGCGAGCAGTTGCATGGACCGATGCCATGCCCGCGGCGACACGGGGAGACTGGACGCAAGCCGATGCTGCCACGACAACGGCCCGCCCACGACGTGTCGGTGTCGAACGCACGCGCGATGTCGAGCCGCGACGGCGAAGCACAGTCGCTGCGTTTGCCTACGTGCAGCAGAGCAGCGCAGGGCCTGTATGACGACATGGGACCGTCAGCAGAGGGTGTGAGGTTGGACGAATGGGCTGTGGTGATGGGAAAAGAGGGGCAGCAGAGATGGGCCAATGGGCGACGGCACACGGTCGAGCTTTTTCCGCGCCGCTGCCGTACCAGACATGGCGCCACTGCCCATTCGGGTCGCGGTACCTCGACGCCATGTACCTCTGGCCCTCGGCGTTGGGGCTCTCGCTGCTCGCCATAGCTTGGGTGCTGCTGACGGTGCTGTGTTAAAATCTTCCTCGGTGGGCCAGCGCTTGCGCTAAGCCAGCAAGCGCCCAACACCACCCGGCAACCAGTGAGGGGGCCGTGTCAGAGACAGACAGCCCGCAGCAGCAAAGAGACGGGACTCCGTCGTCGTGAACTGAACGGAAAAAAAATAAAAGAGGCTCTTGGCGAGTCAAGAAACAGCGGAAAGGACGCGGCGTGCTCACGTCAGCGCAGAGGCCCGTCTCCAAAGTTTAATTTGGTCAGGCACAGCGCACTTTAATCAAACCAGAGGCACGGAGAATGTACGCGCATATTACTGTGTTAGCAAAGACACTGCATCGTTTGCTGCCACAAGTTAGTTGTACGTAGTAGCCAGGGACGGAGCACGCGCTCCACAATGCTACCGTCACCAGTTTTTTCATTGTGTCGCGACTTGGCAGACGTAGTCGGTCGCCGCATGTGGCCTAAACAATTCCGTCTCCCTGCGCATCTCCACCGATTCCGATCCTGTGAGCCCGCCAAACCCGCCCACCGACGGGACGATGCGGGTGCAAAGCACGTCGTGAGTTTGTTCTCGTCGGCCCAGGCGGTGACGGATGGTTCAGGGTCTCGGCCAGGGCCGAGAACTGACTTGCAGCCATCTGCGTCGCGGCCTGAAAATAGGGCACCTGGACGGCGAAACGAAACACCGGCAGCAGAGGCACGCCTTTGCCGATTGGGGGCCGCCTGAGCCAGCATTATTATTTGTCTTGCTGCACGTATGGTGTCGTCCGCCTGCGTGTGTCAGTCCAACACCACGCTGTGGGCGCGCGAGAGACACCTCAGAGGCCTCACTTGCGTGACGCGGCTCGAAACGGCATATGATACCTACTCGTTCTTCGTAGTCGTACGCAACGCGGCTCAGCCGTGCCCACGACGGACGCATACGTAGGCCCATGAGCCCCCGGGCGCAGGCGCTGATGATGATGCGGCACGCCACGTTTTGCTGATCCTACGACCCCTGAGAGCTTGGCATCCGAAACCACGGGCGGCACGTCCAACATGCTCTGGGCAGTGCAAAGCGGGTACGTGTGCCCAGTCCCTCTTTACCCCAGACTCGTTCGCTATTTCATCGCGTTTGATTGCCATGAAACGATAAAACACGCATTGCCGGAAAGGGTGCACGAGCAATCAAGTCAAGACTATGTTCGTTTGCCGTCGTCGGTTCGACATCTGCCGACCGACGAGGATACAGCAAATCTGACGAGACATATAATTACTGAACCCCTAAACCGTGAAATCAAAGCAGTGCCCCATCAATCCCTTGTGCACCACCTGCCAGGGCGGCAAGCCCCCAAATGTCTAGCTACCTAGGTAACTCACATGAATAGCAAAGAGTCGTGTAGAAGCCCCAAACGCCGTGCCGCAAAGGTATATCACGTCCACCTCGCGCCAAGCCAATGCACCGCCGTCCGCCTCCCCGAGCCGGCGCGTGCCGTGTGCTCACGTCCGCCGACGCAGACACGAGCGGAACGCGTCCGCCGACTCACTGTCGCCCCAGTCGCGTACGGGCAAGAGGGTAACCGAGCCATCGATATCCCATACTAGGCGGCTTGGGCTTCTAGACCGAGGCCTTGACCGGCGGGGGCGGGATGGGCGTCACCTTCTTGTCGCTCTTCCGGGGCGGCTGCGCGCTGGGCGGAGGGCTCTGCTGGGACGAGTCGCCCGCTGCCGTCTTGTCCTTGCGCTTCCTCGCCTTCTTCTCGCCCTTGCCCGCAGACGGGGTGGCTGCTGGCTGCGGAACCGGCACGGGCGAGACCTTGTGCAGCTGCGCGGAGCTGCTGGGGATCGGGGGGATCGGCACCGCCGTCTGTCGAGGCACGGGCACCGGAGTCTGCTTCAAGGGGGGCAAAGACTGCGAGCTCGAGGGGGCAGGTGTCTCGCCCTTGGCCTTCTTTGCCTTCTTTGTCTTGCCAGCAGGAGTGGAGACGGACACAGCGTTGACGGCCGTCTTCTTTGCTGCGGCCTGTTCGGATCCGAGATCAGGGCTTCCATCGCGACCCGTCTTCTGCTTCTTCGTCTTGGTTTCTGCCGTCTGGCTCTCTTCCATGAGCTGCTCGGCCGCGGCAGCCGCTTCGTCTTCGGATGAAGTATGCTTTCTCTTGCCCTTGCGGCCCGTCTCGTCACCCTGGGAAGTTCCCTTCTGAGTGCGCTTCTTGTCCTTCTTCGACCCCTTCTCTGGCGACACGCCAGGAGCTGTCTGTAGAGCGGGCGCATCTGCCATTTCTGTGTCGTCGTCCGAGCCGGTGTCCATGCCAATCTTGCCCATGGGCGCGCTCACGCCGATCGGCTGGTAACGCGCTTTGAGGCCCTTCGGCTGAGCGCGAGGAGCGCGCTTCTCTGACGGGCCAACGGTGACTTTGTCCGCGCCCAGCTGAGTGATTCGTCTAACGTGCATAACTTGTTCGAGTTGTCGTGGCGCTGTGTGCGTTGTCAACATGCTAAGTTGAGGTGGTCTTCAGAGGCGTTTGACATACCTTTTTGATACTGGGTGCTGTCGGCTGACGGGATCAAGATCTCAATGGAGCTCTTGGGTGCCATTCTGTCGAAGAAAACGCCGTAGTCCTCTCCGGCATGCGAGAATACCCGCTCGTTGTGCTGCGGCTGGTCCATCGGGATCTCCAGGTTCTGCACCACGGAGATGGGAACGTTGGAGGGGACGGTGAAGTACCAGAGCTGCTTGCCTTGCATTTGGGCCTGGTTGATGATGCGAGCCACGTCCTGACCATTGGCCCCGTCGTCGCCCTTGCGCAGCACAAAATCAGGCGAAATGAAGTTGGGAAGGGCAACTTGTCCTCCGTGCAGGCGATCCTCCATGTGGATGGACTCGTCAGGGTCTTCGTTGCCAGACTCCTCAGAGTCGCTCGTCGAAGAAGTTGCAGAGGAGGACTTGTCTCCGCCCTTTTGTGCAGGCTTGACCGCCTTGCCACCGTCATCGCTCTCTTCACTATCGCTCTCTCCGCTGGAGCTGGTCGAGGTTGTCGTGTTGCCATTGGCAGCTGGCTTCGTCGCCACTTTGGCGTTTTCCTCCTCATCACTCTCCTCATCGCTTTCCTCATCGCTCTCGCTGTCACTGGTTGAGGAGTCGGAGGCTGGCTTCGCCTTCGGGGCCGCAGCAGGCTTCGCAGCAGGCTTCGCCGCAGGCTTCGCAGCACTGTCACTGTCGCTGTCGCTGCTGCTCTCATCGTCCGATTCAGAATCGGAAGTGGAGGTGGAGCTGGTCGAGGGAGCCTTCTTGATGGGCGCTCCGTTTGTCTTCGACTCCGTCACACCCTCGTCCGAGTCACTCTCGCTCTCGCTCTCGCTGGAGGACTCTTCCGACGACTCCGGCTCAGGCTTGACGGGCACACTCTTGTTGGTAGAGGCAGCCTTCTTCGCAGACACAGTTCGCTCGACATCGCTGTCGGCGATCTCATCGTCCTTGCTGCGGCGTTTGGATGCAGCGGTGCTAGCCGTCACGTTTCTAGCGGGACCCGCGAGCTTTCGCAGGAAGTCGGAGCCGCCCTCATCGCTGCTGCTGTCGCTGTCGCTAGAGTCATCGTCGCTGTCGTCATTGGCACCGAAGATGCTGTTCTTAGCAGCTCCAGGCTCTTTCTTGATCGACGCAGCAGCTTTCACAACGGGCCGTCGGTTGTACTGAGCCTCGGCGCTCAGGCCTTTGTTGGTGTCCTCGATGTGCTTGCTGAGCGAATGCACCTTGTAAGGTTCTTTGGGCGCCATCGTGGGCGACTTGTGGAACGCGAGGCGCCGCGGGTTGTGCACAATGCGAGGTCGAGGGTTGTTTGTTGAAGAGGGTGCCGCGGAATCTTTTGGCTGGCGAAATTTTGGCGGTGGTTGCGAAGAAGGAAGCACGGCCCCACCTTTTAACGCGGTCGCGCCGCGTTAGGACTTAGTTGCACGAGTAGGAGCTCGCTACCACCACTACGCTTATCGATAGGACAATCTTGAGATGCTGCCGAGTCAACTTAACCTGGATGCGGAAACCAACTGTTCAAGTACGGCGCGACGAGCTTGTGCTCACGGCCAAAGCCCGCCAATTGCTCCCATATTGCTGTGCGTGGCTGCTGGAATAAAGACAATGTCGTCCAGCAAGAGACGAAAGCTGGATGCCCCTGGTACGCCTCAGTGTATGGTACCCAAGTGTCCTGGATGATCGCAGCCGCTGATGAGACTGAATAGCACCTGTGAGCGCGGTGAGCGCGTTGGCAGCCCGTCGCCGCCTCGCCGCATCGGTGGCAGCTGAGTCCAGTGCGTCGCCAACGCCAGAGCCAGAGGGTGCTGGGATATCTGGCCCTTCCAATCCTTTTAGTCCCTTGCAGACGCTCTCGCAGAAACAAGTTGCGGCGAAGTCGCCGAAGAAGACTGGAGCAAAGGACTCCCCAAGCCAAGGCTCCTCTGCGAGTAGAGGATTTTCTCACGAACCATCGATGTCGGTACTGTTTCCCTCTCTCACAAGTTCAAAGTTGACCTGGTGGTTTCAGCAACACTGTTGAGACAAGGACCTACTCGTCCTTTCGCCTGACCAAGCATAACCACCGGACCAAGGCCAAGGGCTTAGTGGAAATAAGGCTAGAGGATAGCGAGGTAGGAATTCAGGCTCGTTTGTGTGTTCATTTCTGGCGCTTACAGTCCATAGCGGTTTCTTGTCCTGGGCAGCTTCGGAATACGCGTCCTGAGCGGTGAGGTGACCGTAGCTGGGGCCATACTTCGGCCTTCCCAAACGATACACTGGATCCACGCGGCGCATTGCCACGCCATTCCCGTTATTAGATCGGCAGAAAAGACCAGGCTCGAGCTTCACAATGATCCTGTGGCTGAAAGCTTGCGGAAACTGGGGAGGCTGTCACCTCTGTTTCGAAGAATGTGGAACGACTCACCGGGAGATGCAGCCGAGCCACGAGCCAAGCTGTCGTCAACATTCACATTTGTAAGTTTCGCTTCCCATGTCAGAAAGTTGTTTGCCTGCTGACCATTTGTAGCTGGGCACTTCGGACGATGCTCCTAAGAGGTGCATCGTCCAAGAGCTTGTATCGCCACCCCAGTGGAATAAGAAGCTAGCAGCCTTGACTGAGCCTACACCTGGGCGGGAGCCTGGCGCGACGCTGATCTGCGGTCCGAAGTCAGCTGGGAAGTCGACATTTTCGAAGCTTCTCACGAACCGACTGCTGACAGCCGGTGACACGGACTCTGGGGCGGCGTTTAGAAACGGTGTGGTGATACTAGACCTTGATCCTGGACAGCCCGAATACGCTCCGCCAGGCACATTGTCCCTAGTTCACGTCACACGACCCAATCTAGGGCCTTCATTCACACACCCGAGCCTGGATGACGACGCGTACAAAGTTGTGAGGTGCCATGCCTTGGCCTCGGTCAATCCAGCCTCGGCCGCGGAGCTTCATATAGAATGTGCCATGGATCTTTACGATTACTACCGTCGAACATTTCGAAGCTGCCCTTTGCTCATAAACACGCCCGGCTGGGTCCTCAGCCTTGGCTTAGAGCTGCTGGTGCAGATAATCGTCAACATTCGCCCAGCCGAGGTCATCTACATGTCAGAAGAAGGGCCGGCAGAGACCGTCGAAGCATTGCGCAACGCCACGAAGAATACACTGACTCTTTTGCCGTCGCAGCCCGCGGAGTTCGCCTCTCGCACCGCCGCTCACTTTCGCGAGATGCAAACCATGTCTTATTTCCACAGCCTTCTCGGCGCTAGCTCGGAGGGGACGCCGAGGTTGTGTTGGTCACCCTCCGCCCTGTCATCACTTCGCCCGTTAGTGGTGAGATATTCAGGCCAACACAAGGGCATCGTCGGCATTCTGCGTTACGACTACCAGATACCGTCGGATATGTTGGCCGATGGCATCAATGGCACGGTCGTCGCGATTGTTGAAGTCGAAGATCCGCAGGCTTTCCGCCAACTCTCTAGAGACGTCCCATCGGAAGGTATGGTGAGGGGCGACGCGGTAGATGTGGCGTCCCAGCCATTGATTTCGACGTCGTCAGAAGGCATACCTTTCATACCCAATCCCGACGACATCGCCCTCGACCCACGGCACTCCCGCACAATCGGACTTGCCCTCATCCGCGGCATCAATGCTTTGGATAAGTCACTGCAAATACTCACGCCAATGCCCGTCGAGAAAATCGTCGACGCAAAGTCTCGCGGCCATAGCATTGTGCTCGTGCACGGAAGGTTCGACGCACCCACCTGGTCGTATACAGAGCATCTGTACGAGCAGGCCGACCAGGACGACGAACCCATGGCCGAGCTCGAGGTGACAGACGAAGACACCAGCGAGGACGGCTCTGATGTGGAGCCTGATCTCGCTTCGGATGCCGCAGACGATACGGCCGTCCCATGGGTCGAGGTATTGAGGGGCAATGAGAAGCGGCCAGTCGGGTCGCGCGTGTGGAGGGTGCGGAGGGACCTTGGCCGTAATACGGGCGATTAGACTCCCAACCTGGTAACAACCACGATTCCTCGATTAGGCTTAATAGTTGCCGGCTACATAATATGTGGGGAGGCATGCTCCGAATGGCCTGGTCATCGCTGCGTGAACCCATATTAACTGCAGCATTCGTGCCATCACAGTCTGCCATCCTGCGCATGCGGCTGTCCTCTACTGGACGCGAGGTGCGGAGCTCGGCGCCATGTGTATTCGTAACATCTTGGTCATATCCTTGGCGAGCTGATTCACCATTTCACGCATATCGCGTATTTAACGTCCGCGGACAACACTCCAAGTGAACTGGCCAAATGGACGTAACTCAGATGTAACTGCCGTCGCGATGACTGCCTCATCTACAGGGAACACTTCTTCTGCGAAGAAATCAGAGGTCGATGTCCTCATCGTGGGTGCCGGCCCGTCGGGCCTGATGATGGCCTTGTGGATGGCCAGGCTGGGGATCAAGACCCGCGTCGTGGACAAGCGAACGGACAAGGTCTTTTCGGGACAGGCCGACGGGTACGTCGGCACATGGGCACATCAGGTGGACTTGCTCAGAGCTGACATGTTCGATGCAGCTTTCAGGTGCGGACACTGGAGATACTTGATAGCTTCGGCATTGGCGAGAGGGTGTGGAAGGAGGCGAACCACATGCTCGGTATGGACGTCCATGCATGAGATGAAACAGTTCTGACATGTGCGGCATCAGAGGTCTGTTTCTGGAACCCCGATGAGAACGGTGTGATCCGGCGCAACGCCCGCGCTCCAGACACCATGCCGGGCCTCTCGCGCTTCACCGAGTGCGTCCTCCACCAGGGCCGCATGGAGGCGTTTTTCCTCGAGGCCATCAAGGAGTCCGAGTCACCGGCCCACCCGGGCGTACAGATAGACCGCTGCACTCTGCCGACGTCGCTGAGACTCGATGAGCATCTCGCCGAGGACGACGACGCTTACCCGGTCGAGGTGACATTGCGGCGCTTGTCCGAGCACGAGGCCACACCGGTGCAGCGCTTGAGCAACCTCAGCGACGGCATGCACAGGAGCAACCTGGCAGAGGACGACACCGGGGTCATCCTGGAGCGGAGCGCCGGACAGGCCGAGGAGACGGTTCGGGCCAAGTACGTGGTTGGGTGCGACGGGGCGCACTCGTGGGTTCGAAAGACGTTGGGCGAGGGATACGAGATGGTCGGCGAAACAACCGACGCCATCTGGTGAGTGCCAGCCACCCGAGAACGCGGTTCGGTCTGCCAATGGTCTCATCCTGACCTGAACGAGGGGCGTGCTGGACATCATCCCCATCACAGACTTCCGTGAGTTGCAAGACCTGCAGCTGCGGACTTGCAGAGGGACGCTGACACGATGCGATCAGCCGACATCAGAAACCGTTGCATGGTGCACAGCGCCGACGCAGGCACGGTCATGATCATCCCCCGCGAGAATAGGCTCGTGAGACTGTACATCCAGCTGAAGGCGGTGTCCGCAGGGACCGGCCGCCTCGACCGGTCGAAGATCACTCCGGACCTCATCCTTGGGACGGCACAGAGGATACTGAGCCCGTACTCGATAAAGTACCACTACATCGACTGGTAGGCCGCCTCAGAGCTGTCATCGTAGGGTTCGGAAAATGACCCGCATTGTCTTAGGTGGACGGCATATCAAATCGGCCAGCGTTCCGGGAACCGTTTCAGCAAGCTTGACCGCATCTTCCTCGCAGGAGGTTCGTAAATTCTCAACCCTACCTACGCCATGTAACGAAGGCGTTGTCTCGCTGACCGACTCCGCCAGATGCCGTGCACACGCACTCACCCAAGGCGGGCCAGGGCATGAACACGTCCATGCAGGACACATACAACCTGGGCTGGAAGCTGGGGCTCGTTTGTAAGAAGGTCTTGCGACGCAGCGTGCTCGCGACGTACGAGGTGGAGCGGCGGCAGATTGCCAAGCAGCTCATCGAGTTTGATCAGCGGTTCTCGAAGCTGTTCACAGGGCGTCCGGCCAAAGACATCCTTGACGAGACTGGCGTTTCCATGGGAGAGTTCCAGGAGGCTTTCCGCCTGAGCCAGATGGTTTGCCTCCGAGCTTACTGACCTTGTGACAAGCAGCTGCAGCTGACGATGAGACAGTTCACCACAGGCATTGGCATCTGCTACCAGAGCAGCATGGTCGTCTCGAAACACGACAATGGCAGGTCGAACGGGTCCAACACGCACAGCCAAGATCCTTTGGCAACGAACTGCAAACCAGGTACTCGTTTCGCGTCATGCAAGGTCCTGGGCCAGGCCGACCCGCGGCCGTGGGAGCTTCACCACCACATGCCGTCCGACGGCAGGTTCCGCGTCATCGTGTTTGGGGGCGACGTGTCACGGCGCGCGCAGCTGGCGCTGGTCAACGAGCTCGGTGGCTGGCTGTCGACAGCCCTGCTGCCGCGATGCCCTCGCGTGGCGCTGAGTCCCGCCTCGAGCGGCGGCTGCAGCACCAGGTTCAAGACGGCGCACAACCCCTCCGTGATCGACGTGTTGCTCGTGCACTCAGCGCCGCGTGAGGCGGTCGAGCTGCTCACGGACCTGCACGAGGTGTATCACCCATTTGACGAGAAGCTCGGTTGGGACTACGACAAGACATTCGCGGACGGTTTGAGCTACCACGAGGGCCACGGCAGGGCGTACGAGACGTACGGGATCGACGGCAACGGGCCTGGTGCCGCGGTGGTGGTTCGCCCGGATGGGTACGTCGGCATGGTTGCCTCGTTGGACGACGACGGAAGACGCAAGATGGGCCGATGGTTCGACGCCGTGCTACGGACAAGTGCGTAGTTGGGTGGGTGGTTGGCCCGCCACCTCTGACGACGGTCTTGATTCTTCGGAAACATGGCAGTCGCCGGGTGCATATTTGGCTGGTGACCGTGCCGTTGTTATACCTGGGGTTCATTCGGGGTTGTATTGAGAGTGTAACAAGACGTTGATGCTGCGTTGCTGCAGTTATTCAGCTGCGTATCTCCACGCGACAATCAGAGGATTTGTGGTAGCATGAAGGTCCTCAACCTAGGCGCATAGGTGTAGAGCCCTCCTTTCCGTAGGCGGCAGTGAACGTGGGTGCGGCGCGCATTGTTGAGCAACCGTCTGGTGGTCGGTCGAACGGCTCGATGACGACTGGCTCGATGACGACTCACACCGGGAGCGCAACAATCTCGAGCAAACACAAGGGCATGGGCATGCCGCCGGAGCAATGTCGGTGTCGGCATGTAAGGCGGTTTGATTTGACAAGCCGAGTTCTTGGCTTCCGTGGACAAAGTCGAGGGGCTTCGAGGAGGCGGCGTAAGACAGGCATGGCCGACAGGGTATTTCGGTGGAATCGAGCTCTCCCATGTACCGGGCGCCGTCTCGCTGTCAAGTGAGCTGTGTGAGATTAGCACCCATCGCAACTCGCCGCACATGCGTAGGCTGGTGAGACACAACGGGCAGAGCCGTTGGAGGCGTTTTTAGCGTTCGGGTGCGTTTCAGCGGAGCTCAAGGGCAAAGGTCTCTTGCCTGCCAGAATGGACGGCCCAACAGAGCCCGAAGGACGACCTGGATATACTCGTAAACAGTTCGTCAGGAAACTCTACGCTCGCCGGTCAAGCATAACCGCACGCTGCTTGACCAAATAACTCCCCACGACACCGCGGCAGTGCAGCCATGGACCGCAACGCCGTGCCGACTGTGACCGTTGCAGACGCCCTCTGCAGGGATCGACAATCCGGAGTTTTCAGCATCGTCGCAAACAGACTGCGAGGCCGGGGTCGCAGCGGCTTGTGACGGATGGCTGAGCGCTCGAGATTGTGATTTATGACAGAGCTGCATCCCGTGCTCGCACAGGCTGTCGACGCCGGTGATGCTGCGCGGCTGGGGGTGCCCGTGGCTGGCTGCTGAAGATGCAAGGACGAGGCGCAGGGCACGGGCGTCTCCAACACGCGCTAGGTGTCGATCGGCGCCATCACGGTCCGTCGTCCCTGAGAATCGAAGCGCGGCCACGACGCTGGCGGCGCGGGAATCCGAGGATCCAAGGCCCCAAGGATGGGACTCGGCGGGTGCGCGGCCTGGAGCGTGCGGCGGTTCAGGTTTCTCCACTCCGAACTGGGCCCTCCGGAGCCTCCACCGTCCACGCTCCCCACTGCAGGCAGGTGCCCACTCCATCCATCTGATCATCGTTCGTCCGTCCGGCGTGGAGCAATGCGCTTATCCATCCGCCCTCCACCTCCATCCAGGCCTGCCCGTGCTGGCGCGGCGCCCATGTTGGCTGTCGTCCGTCAACTCTATCCCGCCTGAACGACGTTTTGTGCCGCGGGTTGCCCGACGCTGCACGCTTGTGTTGTCGACTTCAACCTCGGCATTCGACTTTCGTAGTTGGACGTCGTGGTCACACAGAGAGACCCCGAGCAGGGCGCGGCGAACCTGAGAGTAGAAACTTTGGAATCTCGACGGCACTCGGATTACGGGCCTTGTCTCTGTGTGCCAAGTGCCAATGCCCGTCTCGGATCGGCCCTGCCGCGATATCGTTCGCAATGGTTGAGAGTCCCACCGACAGCACACTCGGCCGCTCGGCCTGTACAGAGTGTCAACGCCGCAAGCAAAAGGTACGAGCCTCTCCATGTTTGCCGGTCACCGTCTGCCTACGGGCTGTTTCTGCCGCACGGCCGACGACGTCGTTACTTTGGCAAAAGGTTTGCCTCCAACCATCTTCTACCGGCGCCTCGCTCTAGTGAAGTGGCTCTTGTGTTTTGTCATTTCAAGCTGGAGAAGACGTCATAGGCTAACATGAACCACAGTGCAACCGTGAGTGGCCGTGCAACCACTGCCAGAAGCGCAAGGTCGCCGACAAGTGTCGGTTCGCCCCCCGACGGCTGAGCCCGGACCAGCCCGGCGGCCAGCAGGACACGGGCCGGAAGCGCCAGTTGAGCCAGGAGGACCAATCAGAATCTACTGGAACCAGTCCGTGGGAGGACGGTGACAGCGGCTTCGAGGCCTTGGGCTACACGGCCTCTCACCTGTTTTCCGCATTCGACGCTCCCGAGGTAAGCCCGCATTTGGTCAGCGGTGGCGACGGGTCGATTGTCGATATGTCATCTGACACGGCCATGGCAGAGGAGGAACAAGACGGCGATAAGGAAACAGGAACAGTACTACCTGGACGTTGGGTCGTGCCCTCAACTGGCGCGAGCACTGCAGCTACTTCCCCCGCGCCCGTACACAGGTGAGTCGACAACCACATCCGACCAGGATGGGAACTCGATGCTCATGCATGTAGACTCGCTTGTGCAGAACTTTGTCGATAATGTCAACTATCACTACTACATCATCTACCCACCGTCCTTCCTGGACGCGTATCGGCACTGGTGGGCCGCGAGGTCCGAGAATGGTCCCCTCAGCCTTCAGTGGACATGTCTCCTGTTCATGGTTTGCGCCTGCTCAGCACAGTACACGGACATCGAGCTGCAGAGAAAGCTGGAGGGGGACCTCGGCGAAACGACGCAGAAACTCACGGAGAAGTACCACAACGCAGCTCGCGAGCTTCACAGCGTCATACCCGTTGGCAACAACCACATCCTAAACGTCCAGTCCTTGCTTCACTCATGCTACTGGTACAAGTCCGAGGCGCGCTTCGTCGAATGCTGGCACGTATTGAGCACCGCCATCAGGGAAGCTCAAGAGCTGGGTGGGTCGATCCGTGCCGTTGCCGTGCTTGACTAGCCCTGACCGTTTCCAGATATCCACCGAGAAGCTGTAGCTGGGCCCCTATCTGAATTCGAGCAAGAGATGCGAAGAAGAGTCTGGTGCGTCCTAGATACCTGGGACTGGCAGATTTCGGCGCTCTTGTCTCGGCCCATGCTTATCGACCGCACCGACTGCGACGTTGGGCTTCCTAGTCTCAATATGGAGGGCTACTGGCCGTCCCCTCTCCTCCACATGAAGCTGCAGTCGGAGCTCATTACGAAACTGGCCAGCCGCTTCGGGGTCCCAAAAAATGTCGTCGCCGCAGCTGATGTTCGGGAGTATCAGAGGATTGTAGAGGCGTGGATGAAGACATTCCCGCCGACGTACGACTTTGACGACCCCGACGTGAGCAACGACGTGGCGCGGCCCTGGATAGTTTTGCACCGACACTACCTCCGCACCATGTCCCTGTCAATGCTTCTCGACCCCATCCGAGCCTACTTGGCAAAGTCATTGACGGCGGGCTCCCCACCGGACGAGCTCCAAATCCGCAGCGACGGCATCGACTATTCACTGAAGCTCATGAGCGTCTTGTACGGCTTCTTCGACCACGTCTACCCTCGGGATGCCAAGTTTCACTTTGTGTTGTTTTCCATCTTCGACACAGCTGCAGTGCTATGCTCCGCGCTCATGCACGACGGAGACGCAAGCATACCCCGACGCGACGACATCTTCCACGCCATCGACAGCGCTGTCGACTTGTTGCGACGTCTCAGCAACGTGACCAAAACTGCTAAAACGTCGTATGAAATCTTGTCGCGCGTAATACAGAGAGTAAGCCGGGCCAGTGTGGCGCCGAGCTTCAGGGCCCAACGAGAAAACGGCCAGCAAAGAAAGAAGAGCAGGGTTGAGCAGCCGACAATGACACCACTCGCCGCAGGCCAGAACCAATCTCAGATGACTGGCTCGAGCGACCAGTCAAGCGTCCGGTCGTATGTTACATTTGGCAGCGTATCGTCCGATGTCACCCCTTCTGCCTACACCCAGCCTCTTCACGCAGTATCGCAAGGCAATCCTCTGAGCGCACCACATTTGCAGATGGGCTACCCGGCAACGTCGAGCGGCGGCTTAGGCATGAACGGATCTGTATGCATGACCACATCCTCCGTCAACCCCCTGAGCATGGGTAGCTTCGCCAGCCCTGAGCCATACCCTGACCTGACGCCGCCAATGGACGATATATATCAGCCTCTGGAATTTGGAGAGATAACTCAGCAGGACCTGGGAGACCTGGCGACGCTCTGGAATTACGAGAGCTTGAACCTAAACTTTATAGATCCGCAAGGTCAACTGTAGCGAAGAGCCGAGGGTCTAGATGAATGGGGGGACAAGGGTGCATAGGGTGCTCTATGTATCACCGACGGGCACGGGCGCTTTTGGGATCTTTACGAACCCTGACCAACGAATGCAGGGCGCTCGAGCCGTCGTCGGCGTCGTCGTCGTCATCGTCACTTGTGTCACATATATACCGCCGGCGTTTGGAAGTGCCCAGCTGCCCCCATGGCATGGCTGACACGTGCGAGTTGCTTCGAGAATATACCAATATCAATTTCCGCGTCAACCGCACAGCGAAGACGTCACGCACTGCTACAATTACAAATGGTACTTGAAATCCACCTCGCGGTCGCCCGTCTGGACCTTGCGCTTGTCGTCGATCTCGCCGCTCGCAATCTTGGCCTTCTGGTCGTTGCAGTGGCGCAGGTAGAACCACTTGAGGACGATGACGAGCTGCGAGACGCCCAGGGCGGCGACGGAGAAGGTGTTGCCGAGGACGTAGGGCTTGGTGCGGTAGATCTGGCCGGCGACGATGCCGGCCGAGTTGCCGATGCTCAGCTGCATGCCGATGGCGGTGGCGCGGCGGTAGTGGGGCGCGACGTTGACGTTGAGCCAGGTCAGGTTGAGCCCCGGGCCGTTGTAGACGGCGACGGCGCAGAGGAAGGTGCCGAAGAACTTGACGCCGTTGGGGGTGCCGGGGACGAGCATGAGGATGTAGCCCAGGATGCCGGGGACGTTGGCGAGGAAGACGAAGGGCCCGCGGACGCACATGCGGTCCGAGACGAAGGCGACGGCGAGGAAGCACAGGCCGCCGAAGATGTAGACGGGGATGCTGAGGTACTGGGACTCGATGGAGGAGTAGCCCATGCTGACGATGATGGAGGGCAGGAAGGTGCTGAAGCCGTAGAGGAGGATGTCCTGACAGAACTGGATGGCGGCACTGAAGGGGGGGGGGAGGAGGGTCAGCGTTTCGGGTTCGTTCTCGGCGGGATAAGGGGGGAGTATATGGGAAGGAGCGGGGGTCAGGGGGGTCAGGGGGGAGGGCTTCCGGCTCTCACCTCAGGTACAGCTTGGTGTCCAGCAGACCGATCTTGATCTCCTCCCAGGAGAACTCGTCGCTGCCCATGTACTGAGCGCGCTGGGCGGCGCGGACGGCCATCATGCCCTTCTCCTCGGCGGTGAGGAAGTAGGCGTTGGACGGGTCGTTGGGCAGGCCGAACCAGATGATGGGGGCGACGACGATGCTGAAGATGCCCTCGATGATGTAGACCCAGCGCCAGCCGGCCATGCCGGCGACGCCGTCCATCTTGAGGATGGAGTAGGCCAGCAGGCCGCCGAAGGCGCCGGCGATGGCGGTGCAGACGAAGAGGTAGGAGACGCGGGTGGCCTGCTCGTCGCGCTTGTAGACCATGGTGAGGTAGAGGTTGAGGGCGGGGAAGAGGCCGGCCTCGCAGGCGCCGAGGACGAGGCGCACGGCGTACAGCCCCGCGACGTTGGTGATGAAGCCCGAGAAGATGGTGGCGATGGACCAGACGATGCAGAGCCCCGTGAGGAGGATGCGCGGCGTCAACCACTTCATCATGATGGTCCAGGGCGGCTCGAACAGCACGTAGGTGGCGTAGAAGATGGACACGGCCGTCGAGAACTGCTGGGGGCTGGCGCCGATGTCCTCGGGCATGCCGGCGACCTTGACGTTGCCGATGTTGGTGCGGTCGAGGAAGCAGGTGAGGTAGACGATCATGATGATGGGCACGAAGAACATGTCGAGCTTGCGCAGCAGGCGGGCCTCGGCGCGCGGGTCGAGCTCCGGCAGCGACTGGGCCTCGTCGACGACGGAGCCGGCGTCCTTCTTCTCGTCGAGGCTGCCGTCGACGACGTCGTGCGTCGTGGCGGTGGTGGATATGGCGGCCATGGTGCGTTCGGGTCTTTCACGATGTCCAACGGCGGGGATGTTGTATGTCCAGCGCCGTGCCGGCTTCGTTTATTGCTGCACTTTTCACACGCGCGCCGTTGCGAGTGCAGACGAGTAGTGCGTGGTGTGGACGACGTCGTCGTTGGCAGCACAGTCACATCGAGGAGGGCACACGATCTCTCGCTTGCTCGCTATCTCTCTCTTCTCTCAGTCTCCCCACGGGGTCAGGACGACGCCGCAGGGGGTTTCCCTTTTATGGACCGGCGACAGCGACATGCTTGGCGACGGCGGAGGAGCAAGTCCGAGCCCCTCGTCGTCACCGGCGTCTGGCCCGTGCAGCGGCGCCACGCCCGGCGGGCTGGGGAAGCAGTCCGGGGTTCTACGTGGGCTTCGGTGGGTGTGCGGAGGAGGAGCGCGACGAAGGGCGCGGCGGAGAGGGAGTCAGTCAGTGGATGGGTGGGTGGCTTTTGGTGGGTGAGCGGGTGGGCCCTGCGGCGCTGTCGGGGGGCGTCGCCGACCCCTGGAGATTGGGCAGGGCTGATCCCCGTGGGGGCAGGTCGCTGACTCGCAGCGCTGTCAGACGCCCTGGGCTACATAGTGCAGTACATGAACTGGCCTCGCTCGCCGCAAGCCGTCGCAGCAAACCGGCTCTCGCTGCCCGGTGTGTGCGCGCCTGTGTGGAATGCACGCATGTATCGATCAATTTCATGCCCTATCTCTCGGGGACGCCCCCCGGCTTGGCGGGGACGGATGCAATCGTCGTCCAAGCCCGATAAGAGACGCCGCCACGCAGAGGCCCAGGGCCTGGGCGCGCGCCTAGAGTCTCTGGGCCAGGCGATATCGGATCACGGGGTTGGCACTCCGACGTCGAACGCCGGCCATTCATTTCATCAGTCATCGGGTGGTGGTATTTTTCTCTACAGGACGTCACGTAGCGCGATACACACCACTCCCTCACATGGCGTGCGAGTGCCCGCTGTACATCAGCTCCGACAGCTGGCCGCCCGACGCCGCCCCCGTCCACGCGCCGCCGGGCCCCGTCCGCTGCGCCAGGTCGAAGTCGAGGTCCATGGTCGGGTACGCGAAGCCCTCCTCCCACAGCCCGAAGTCCATGCCCGTGCTGGCGACGCTCTCGTCGTAGAAGGGCTCGTCGAGCGCGCTGTTGTCCACCACGGGGAACGGCACCGGCCCGCCGGGCATCGCGATGCGCGCCGCCGCCGCCGCCTGCGGGCTCGTCGCCGTGAACTGCGCCTGCACGACCGTCGTCGAGGCGGCCTGGAACGCGGGCGGCGGCGGAGGATGCGGCGGCGGCGGTGACGACATGATGCCGGCGCGCAGGTTGGCGAGCAGCTCGTACCGCGCGCCCATGTGGCTGTTGCCGCGCTCGCCCATGCTGCGCAGCAGGCTGAGGCCCGCGTTCATGGCCGCCGTGTTGGCCGCGTTGGGCGGGAACGCGGCGCAGACCATGACGAGCACGATGGTGGCCGAGAAGATGTGCTCGCCGTCCATGTAGCCGTAGGTTGCTAGTCACCGTCCGTCAGCTCTCGTCGCACAACGACGCACCGTAGAGGGGAAACGCAGGGAGGGGGGAGGGGGGATGGTGGAGGGGGGAAGGGTAGTGAAGAAAGACGGACGTACCGACCATGTCGCGCTGCGCGGCGATGGCCATCATGTTGACCACGTCCTGCGCCGCGCCGACGCACATGTCGACGACGCGCACCGTCGTCTGCGACAGCCCGTCCTTCCAGTCGCGGCGGCGCTCCTCGGGCCCCGCGCGCAGGCGGCGCTGCACGACGTGGAACAGCAGCGGGCGCACCGTCATGTTGATGCACTGGTAGTAGTGGGCGAGGGCGCCGACGCTCTCGCGGCTGAAGCTGAGGCGCGCCGGCTCGAAGCGCAGGTCGTCGGGCAGCTCGCGGTTCCAGCGCGACAGCGACAGGATGATGCTCTGCACCGACGCCATGAGGCTGCGGCCCGACCGCGGCGCCTCGCGGCTCGTCTTGCGGTAGATGGTCATGTGGATCTGGCCCAGGATGCGCGACAGCTGCGTGTAGTGCCGCAGCACCACGGCCGGGCAGTAGGCGGCGTCGCCCGGCAGCGGCGACGGCAGGTCGACGCCGATGTCCTCGTCCTGGATCGTCAGCGGGTTGCCCGACTTGACGCACAGGATGCGGTCGAGGCTGTAGACGGACCACCACACGCGCCGCCGGTGCTCGCGCGCCGCCGCGTCCAGCGGCGCCTCGCCCTCGCCCTCGTCGTGCGGCGGCGACTGCGCCGACGACGACGCCGACGACGACGACGGCCCGTGGTAGCGCGGGCTGACCTCCTGGTGCAGCCCCAGCGAGATGGCCATGCGCAGCGCCTTGCCGATGTACTGGAAGGCGGCGTCGCGGCGGTTCATGTTCTGCATGAAGTAGCCCGTCAGCGCGAGCGTCTCGACGCACAGGATCGAGCCCTCCTCGTGCGTCTCGGGCAGCAGGTTGAGCGAGTCGGTGAAGTAGTCGAAGCCCGGCGGGCCGCGGAAGTCGACCCACTGGTTGACCGAGTAGAGCTGGCCGAAGGCGAGCACGAGCAGCACCTTTGCGTACTCGAGGCAGCCGTCGCGGTCGGCCGGGTCGGGCGGGCCGCGGTACGCGTCGGCGAGCAGCCGCTCGAACGACTCCCGCGGGTCGGTGAAGGCGAAGATGGTGCCGATGTACATGTACTGGGCGGCGAAGAGGCGCCGCGCGATGTCCATGGGCGGCAGCCGCGAGCGCAGCCGGAAGACCTGCCGCCGCGACGGCAGGGCGTCGGGCTCGTAGAAGTTGGAGCTCGAGTCGAGGCTGCCGTCGTCGCCGTAGAAGCCCGACAGCATGCGCACGTTGCGCAGGAAGTGGTCCGACGAGGCCGGGCCCTGGAAGCCTGCGCGGAGACGGGGAGGGTTCAGTTTCGTGCGAGCGGGAGCCCGACCGGGACGAGCGCGTCTCGGGCGAAGGGGGGAAGGGGAAAGGGGAGGGACGACGCACTGGTGGACGGCTTCTCCAGGCTCAGCTGGGTGAAGGGCTCGAGCAGCGGCTGCTCGTCCTCGAAGTCCTCCTCCTCATCGTGGGCAGCGCCGCCGCTGCGGGCTTTGGCCGTGCTTATCGGGCGCGGTTGGGAGAGCGCAGCTGCTCTCACGCGTCAGCGAGCCCGTCTGTCGTTCGCGGCGTCGGAGGGCACGCAAACTCACACTCGAGAGCCTTGGCTTTGGCTTCCAGTTCGCGCAGGTAGCTGGCGGGGGCCCGTCAGCACCACTCGGTCACCGTATCCGGGGCGGGTGAACGCACGTCTCGTTGACGAGTATCTTGCGCGCGCCCTCGTAGACGCACGCGAGCCCACCGTCGCGGCAGCGCGAGCAGCTGGGCTTCTCCTTGGAGCAGTAGGACCGCCGCTGGCGGCAGTGGAGGCACCTGCGCGGGGGAAGACGGGGAGGGTCAGCGACGGACGGAGCAGCAGCACGGTCTGGGGGAGCGCTCACGCGACAGGCCGCGACGTGACGTGGTCCACGGGCTGCACGGCGGCGGAGGCCATGGGGGGCGAGCTTCGGTCGGTCAGTCGAGGGAGCGACTCGCGGGTGCGCTGGACGGGGCAGCAGCAGGGACAGGCATGTGCGACTCCGTCCGTTCGTCCGTCGGGCGGGCTGGGGCGCCGTTGATGAGGAGGTCCAGTCTGGGGTACGGGGGTCTGATATTCCGACGCGATGTGGTTGATGGCGGAGGAGAGACGTGAGATGGATGCGGCTCTTGCGGCTGAAGGAGGGGGGCGGGCAGGGCAGGGACGCACGTCGTCGGGCGCGGGGCGGGGTCCAGCTCCGGGGGGCCGGACGCGGGGAGGCGCTAGAGCTCAGCGCCGGCAGGCTGGGTGGAAGAAATGCGGAGGGCCAGTGGCGACGTCAACACTCTCGTTACAGCTGAACGTTGCGATGATCACCAGCTGTGCGGGTAAATAAATGGGCTCCAATTCCTGCACTGCGAAAGAAGCACGCCTAGAGAGGCCGTCCTCGTCGAGACGGAGGGAGGGTGCTGGAGCTCCAGCGGCTATAGATATTGCCGATGCACTGAGGAAACGCATGCTGCTGCCAAACCCTCCCTATGGGCCGAAGAATCTGGTTTGAATTCTCCAGCCTAGAGATGGCTGAACACAACGTCCATGGCGTTCATTGTCTCGCGCCTCGTCCGCGACGGAATTCGACTCTCAGCCCGGCCTGGAAGAAATTGGATTGTGCTCGGTATACTATGGACTTGCCCGTCGCTCACCTGCATTGATTGGGTCGCAAACGAGCGCGAGCGGGCTATCAACCGTACATCAACTGTTGGGCTCGGTCGCGGCCCATGGCGTTGTCGCAGATACAGTACATACATGGGTGCACACCAGATTGTCGGCACGCAAGATACAGCCACCGTCAGTACGGACGAGCTACATAGGCCTCAAGGCTCATCACCTGCACGGACGAGACATGCAAAATACCTAGCTACTCTGTTGACAAGTCGTGCAAGGTCGCGCGAGTGCTCGTCCCATCCCGCAGGCGAAGGCTACACGTACTCTTTCCACGTAGAAGTCGCCTCCAACAACGGGGATCTACACCCACGCGTGCACGCTGCCGCACTCATGCAGGCCAGGGCTGGATCCGATGCAAACTTGGCACGTGGCGTCCTGCCATGCTTGGCGGCGATCAAGAGAAAGATGCGGGATCCGATGACGGGATGGGGTCTGGGGTCTCCGCAAAGCTGCGACGCCCGGCCTTGTCGACGTCAACGCACCCGCATTACATGTAGTTACCTGCAGTTGCCGAAGAGCCTATCGCAGATGCAGCCAAGCAAGCCGCGTGCGACAGGGACGAACCCGTCGCAGCATCGCGCATCGGGCTTGGTCCCCGCGGCGACGCAGCTCGCAGAGCCTCTCCACAGGGGCCGCCCGCCCGCGCGTCGGGAATCGACTCCGAGCGGCTCCACCGCGCGCGTGGCGTGGCTTGCACCAGACGGATGGCTTGTCCGGGGCCACAGCAGAGCAGCCAGCGAACGCCCAGCGCCGAAGCCGCGGACCCACACCGGCGCAGGGACCCGGGACCTACCCGCGGGGACGCAACGCCGCGATCTGCCACCACCCAGCGCGCAAGCTCCCCGCCGCGTCCGACGTGCTCGTAGCCTGTTAGTGTGGGGTGAGAGTGTGTGGGAGAGAGGGAGCGCGCGGGTGCGGCGACGGACACCGGCTCCGGAGGAAGTGAGAGAGAGAGAGAGAGAAGGGGAGAAGGGGTGGGGGCTGTTACACGGCCAAGGCCCGGGCCCGGTATAAAGACGAAGCCTCACTCACACCGGCCCGGCCTCGAAACCGCTAAGACGCAGACACCTCACATCCCTCCCCTCCCCTCCCCTCCCCCCGGCGACGTAGCAGCAGCAAACGCCGCCGCCATGACCGTCTCGTCGCTCCGCATCCGCGTGTCCATCGACCGCGGCGGCACCTTCACCGACGTGCACGCCGCCGTGCCGTCGCGGCCCGACGTCGTGCTCAAGCTGCTCTCCGTCGACCCGGCCAACTACCCGGACGCGCCGACCGAGGGCATCCGGCGCGTGCTCGAGGCCGTCACGGGCGCGCCGCACCCGCGCGGCGAGCCGCTCGACCTCTTCCACTTCGAGTCGATCCGCATGGGCACCACCGTCGCCACCAACGCCCTGCTCGAGCGCAAGGGCGAGCGCGTCGCCCTCGTCACCACCGCCGGCTTCCGCGACCTGCTCGCCATCGGCAACCAGTCGCGCCCGCGCATCTTCGACCTGTCCGTCGCCCGCCCGGACGTGCTCTTCGACGACGTCGTCGAGGTCGACGAGCGCGTCACCATGGAGGACTACACCGAGGACCCCGAGGCGGCCAAGACGACGCCCGGCGGCCCCGGGGAGGACCCTGACCTCGCCACGGCCGTCACCGGCGAGACGGTGCGCGTGCTGCGGCGGCCGGACCCCGACGTCGTGCGGCGCCAGCTGGCCGACCTGCGCGCGCGCGGCTTCCGCTCCGTCGCCGTCGTCTTCGTGCACTCGTACGCGTACCCCGAGCACGAGCTGCTCATCGGGCGGCTCGCGCTCGAGGCCGGCCTCTCGGTGACGCTGTCGTCCGAGGTGCAGCCCATGATCAACGTGGTGCCGCGCGGCACCTCGGCCGTCGCCGACGCCTACCTCACGCCCATCATCCGCGCCTACATCGACTCCATCTCGGCCAACTTCCGCGGCGGCTTCGCGTCGGCCGCCACGCGCGTCGAGTTCATGCAGTCGGACGGCGGGCTCGCCGACTACCGCAGCTTCAGCGGGCTCAAGGCCATCCTGTCGGGCCCGGCCGGCGGCGTCGTCGGCTACGCCCAGACTTCGTGGGACGCCGACGAGCGCCGCCCCGTCATCGGCTTCGACATGGGCGGCACCTCGACCGACGTGTCGCGCTACGCCGGCGTCTACGACCACGTCTTCGAGACCACGACGGCCGGCATCGCCGTCCAGTCGCCGCAGCTCGACATCCACACCGTCGCCGCCGGCGGCGGCTCCGTCCTCGCCTGGCGCAACGGCCTCTTCAACGTCGGGCCCGAGTCGGCCTCGGCGCACCCCGGCCCCGCCTGCTACCGCAAGGGCGGCCCGCTGACCATCACTGACGCCAACCTCCTCCTCGGCCGGCTGCTGCCCGAGTACTTCCCCAAGGTCTTCGGCCCCAAGGAGGACGAGCCGCTCAACCGCGACGTCGTCGAGCGCAAGTTCGCCGCGCTGACGGCCGACATCAACCGCGACCGCGCCCGCGCCGGCCTGTCGCCCTTCTCGCCCGAGGACGTCGCCCTCGGCTTCCTCGACGTCGCCAACGAGGGCATGGCCCTCCCCATCCGCGCCCTCACCGAGGCCCGCGGCTTCGACGCCGCCGACCACCACCTCGCCTGCTTCGGCGGCGCCGGCGGCCAGCACGCCTGCTCCGTCGCCGCCGTGCTCGGCATCTCGCGCATCATCGTCCACAAGTACTCATCCATACTGTCGGCCTACGGCATCTCGCTCGCCGACGTCGTCCACGAGATCCAGCGGCCCGCCGCCATCACCTACGGGCCCGACTCGGCCGCCCGCGTCCGCGCCCAGCTCGAGCTGCTCGCCGAGCAGGCCACCCTCGAGCTCGCCAAGCAGGGCTTCGCCCCCGACCGCGTCTCCCACGACGCCTACCTCAGCATGCGCTACGCCGGCTCCAGCAACTCGCTCATGATCCGCAAGGGCGCCGACTGGGACTTCACGCGCGAGTTCGAGGACGCCCACCGCCGCGCCTTCGGCTTCTGCTTCCCCGACAAGGCCATCATCGTCGACGACGTGCGCATCCGCGCCGTGGGCGCCACGGGCGCCGAGCGCGCCAGGACGCCCTTCGCCCAGATGAAGGCCGTCGAGGGGCTGCGCGTCGCCGCCCCGACCCCCCAGGGGAGCAACCGGGTGTACTTCGAGGGCGTCGGGTACCGCGACACCCCCGTGTACGAGCTCCACGGCCTGCCCGAGGGCGCCCGGCTCCCCGGCCCGGCGCTCGTCATCGACAACACGCAGACCATCCTCGTCACGCCGGGGGCCACGGCCACCATCCTCGACAGCTACGTCGTCATCGACGGCGCCCTCAACAAGCCCGCGGCCGACGAGGCGCGGCCGCAGCAGCGGGACGAGTTCAGCCCGATCCAGCTCACCGTCTTCGGCCACCGCTTCATGTCCATCGCCGAGCAGATGGGCCGCACGCTCAAGAAGACGGCCGTGTCGACCAACATCAAGGAGCGCCTCGACTTCTCGTGCGCCATCTTCAGCCCCGACGGCGGCCTCGTCGCCAACGCGCCGCACGTCCCCGTGCACCTGGGCTCGATGCAGTTCGCCGTCCAGTACCAGCACCGCCAGTGGGAGGGCCGCCTGCGCGACGGCGACGTGCTCGTCTCCAACCACCCGTCGTGCGGCGGCACCCACCTGCCCGACATCACCGTCATCACCCCCGTCTTCGACGGCGACGAGCTGGCCTTCTACGTCGCCTCGCGCGGCCACCACGCCGACATCGGCGGCATCCTGCCCGGCTCCATGCCGCCCACCTCGTCGGCCCTGTGGCAGGAGGGCGCCGCCATCGAGTCCACCAAGCTCGTCAGCGAAGGCCGCTTCGACGAGGCCGAGGTGCGCCGCCTGCTGCTCGACGAGCCCGCCAAGCACGAGGGCTGCTCCGGCACCCGCCGCCTGCAGGACAACCTGTCGGACCTCAAGGCCCAGATCGCCGCCAACGCCAAGGGCATCTCCCTCATCAAGGCCCTCATCGCCGAGTTCGGCCTCGCCTGCGTCCACCGCTACATGTACGCCATCCAGCACACCGCCGAGGACGCCGTCCGCGCCCTCATGCGCGACACCCTCGCCGCCCGCGGCCCGGAGCCGCTCACGGCCACCGACTACATGGACGACGGCACCCCCATCTGCCTCGCCGTCTCCATCTCCCCCGACGGCGCCGCCACCTTCGACTTCACCGGCACGGGGCCCCAGGTCCTGGGCAACACCAACGCCCCCATCGCCATCACCCACTCCGCCATCATCTACTGCCTGCGCAGCCTCGTCTCCTCCTCCATCCCCCTGAACCAGGGCTGCCTGGCGCCCATAGACATCGTCATCCCCCACGGCACCATCCTCAACCCGGCCGACGGCCTCGCCGTCGTCGGCGGCAACGTCCTGACGTCGCAGCGCGTCACCGACGTCGTCCTCAAGGCCTTCCGCGCCTGCGCCGCCAGCCAGGGCTGCTGCAACAACCTGACGTTCGGCACCGGCGGCAAGGACCCCGTCACGGGCGAGCACAGGGAGGGCTTCGGCTACTACGAGACCATCGCCGGCGGGTCCGGCGCCGGGCCGACCTGGAAGGGCCAGAGCGGCGTCCACACCCACATGACCAACACTCGCATCACCGACCCCGAGGTCTTCGAGAAGCGGTACCCCTGCATCCTGCGGCGCTTCGAGCTGCGCAAGGGCTCGGGCGGCGAGGGCAAGAACAGGGGCGGCGACGGCACCGTCCGGGAGATCGAGTTCCGCGTGCCTGTGCAGTGCTCCATCCTCAGCGAGCGGAGATCGCGCCGCCCGTACGGCATGGAGGGTGGCGGCGACGGCCAGGCCGGTCTGAACTCGGTCAAGCTCATCGACGAGGTGACGGGCAAGACGAGGATCGTCAACCTGGGGGCCAAGGCCACGACGAAGCTCGGGCCTGGAGAGAGCGTCATTATCGAGTCGCCCGGCGGTGGTGCCTGGGGACGGGAGTGATACGGTTGATTTGCATACGTTATAAACCAAGATGAACTAGACGGCCTCGATGGCCATGATGACTTTCCAATTATGTTATATTAGTCGTATTCTTCGTACTTCATGTATCTTATGTCGTTCTCCACGGTTGTACTTCTCTCGTCATGGCCAAGTCTCAATATTTCCTGGTTCAAGGAGCCCGCTCGCTTCGTCAAGTCGTACAAACTACCTGTACATTACGCTCCCTGTGTCGTCTTCACTCTGGCTAGCGGTGTAGGGAAGGGGGTCTCAACCAACCTCGGCGTCGGGACTCGCCGTCAAGGCACTTAGTTTGCGACGGTGCTTTTTGGCGAGGACCAAGCCGCAGACGTTGCAGAGGTCGTGCAGCCCATCCGGGCTCCGGCGCCACTCGGGGGTCTCGCAAGTGCCGCAGGCGTGACACTCGAGGCGGGAGTGGCCGGCCGGCTGCGACGGTTAGCGAGGGAGGCACTGGCCTGGTGCGCCATTGGGATCGGAGCTCTTGGTAGGTGAGCACGCACCTTGTCGTGTCGGGGATCACCCTTATCGTCGTCTTGGGTTTGATGGGCCGACGTAAGTGTGGCAGGCATCTCGCCGCATACGCTCTCCTTGCTCGTCGACTCTGTCGGGTTGTGCGGCGGTATTGTCGTCAGATTCGGAGTCTCCTTCGATGTAGCCGTGAGATGGGCATTGCCTTGGGCCTGCCGAGGCGCTGGCGCTGGCGGCACCTTGGCGTGCGGGTTTAGGCAAGGCGAGAGGAAGAGAGGAAAGTCTGTCTCGTCCTCCTCGCGGCGGATCTGGTTGCGGCGGATGAGCAACCTCGAATAGTAGCAACAGAGAAAACGGCACATACCATCTGGAAGCCGAGGCCGTCGCCGGGCTGCAGGCGGCACAAGCACGACGCCGACGGCGAGACGTCCCTGTTGTTGGCGTCGGTCCATCGGGTGTTGGTTTCGGTGATCTCGCCCCCTTCTCTTCGCGACAGGGCCGCCACGTCTGGCGGCACCGTCTCGAGGCTGTGGTCCGGGCTGCGGCTGGCGATGGACATTCAATAGCGGTCGACGCGGGCGATAGACATCCAGGAGTGGTCGGGGCTGGCGATGGCCATCCAAGAGGAGAGCGGTCGATGCTGGCTCTGCGGTTGGATCCGGTGCCCTTGAGATGGCAGTGTCTAGATGGCGCCGTACGCTGGCTGGCAGAAGATTTATGGATGGCTCACGATGCGGATCACAGAGGTGATGACTGAAGCACCTTGCCGCCCATGCGTGGGAGGGGGTGTCTGTCGCGGCGAGTGACGGTGGTTTGGGGCGCGGGCGGGAGGCTAATCGCACTGGGCCCTGGCCAGGCCTTTTAGTCAGAATGCCATGCCGCCAACATGGGATTCTGCAGGCAGCCCAGCAAATGCCGTATTTTGCCCCCAGGCGAGCTAGCACTTGTTCTTCCTACCCCTGTCACGCCAAGCTGGCCTTCACAGGCTGCTTGGAACCCCAGACGCAGCACGAGCGCAGCACGAGCTTCGCGATGCAGCCCCGACTCTCGTCCGTTTCTCTCTCTCGTTCGATGTCGGGCTGCCCTGCCAATATAAACCTTAGTTGCCACACGCGGCGGCGGAGGGGGAGGGTGGCTGCAGCCCGGCCCCTGGTTGGCTGACGGCTTGCGTCAAGTCGTCGATGACTTCACAGCGAGTGATTTGTCGATCCAATTTCAAGCCCCAAATGTCGTCTACGGACTGGGGTTGGCAATGCGTTGATTGGAATATCCCCATACACAGCCACCCAATGCCACTCCTAAGTTCCTGTTGTCTCTCGCAGTCCTCGGCCAGAGTCTTGCTTGTGATGGACTAAGCCGCTGATCAAATGACGCTGGCCCGCACCCTTTAGCCCAACACAAAGCCACGAGCACAACCACGCACGTTGCAACCAAATGCAGCCCCTAGTTTACCGGAGCAATTAATTCGTATTGTGGCACATCCTCAAATTTCATTACAATGCAGCGCCGCCTCCTGGGATGAAGCCTCAGCGGTAATCCAGGACATGTCGCTGCTCCAGGGTAGGCCGACATCGGACCCGGGCTCCCACCCTGGCGGCAACGCTGCGTCCGCGAACGAAGCGGAGTGAGGCCCCAAAACCATTTCCGGACCGCCAATTGCCAACGCGCTGTCCTGTGCTTTGGGCAGCCTTATCCTGGAGCACTGCCTCCTCGCGTAGTCTCGGCTTTTCGTGGCCCGCTTCCAAGACACCAGTGATGGCGTGACGGCTCCGGGTGGGGCCGTTCGGGACAAGACCGCCTGGTGCTCACGTCGACGCTTGGCTCGCGGCCCGGGCCAATGCTTGGCAGAAGGGTCGACGCGGGCTCTGAGACACCGGCTACGTGGTGAAGGCCGACGAGCGTGACAGGTCACAGCCAGTTGGCGAGGTCTCGTCAAAGACGTACGATAGGTACCATTGACCCCGATCCCCGCAGCAAGTTCCATCCATGGCCATCGGCATCGTACCGGCCGCAGATGCTGCTCTTACCTACCTTAGGTACCTTGTTGGCAATGCCTCGAGTCGCCTCAGTGCTAAATCACCCAATGATTGATGGCATCTCCAGCAAAGGGAAGTCTGCTCATCACACGCCTCTCACGGTGGCGCCTGTGCCGGCAAGCAAAGTAGACATGAGATGAGTCTGTATTTCAACGCTAAATGGATATCCAGGTACTCCGTAAATGAAAACGCTCAAAAGAGCCAATTGGACACGCTCTTGAGCTTCGTCCGCCAGCCTTTCTCCTCGATGCTGTCCTCCCGGGCCGGATACACGTCCGTCTCCAGGTCCATTTCCTCCAGCCGCACGAACTTGGTCTTCTTGACGAACTTCCAGACGAGGAACATGACCAGCATGACGGGGAGCTCGATGTAGAAGCTCACGAAGCTCACGCCGTCGAAGGTGGGGCTGAAGCAGCTCCATCCCTGCACGAGCACGAGGAAGCTGTTGAGGACGATGGCGATCCAGGGGCCGTACGGGTACGTCCAGTTCTTGAAGGGAAGCAGGTGCGTCTTGCCCTGGCGCTCGAGGGCAGCGCGGAAGCGCAGCGAGGCAATGCCAATGGAGATCCAGCTCAGCTGGTTAGAGACACCGACAAGACTGGAATAGATGTTAGCTGCTGTCCTCGACATTGGTGTGCCTTCAACGTTCGGACTCACTTCTGCAGCCAGTTCCAGAGCTCGCCAGCTCCGATGAAGCTCGAGCCAAAGCACAGGCCGGCGACGAGGCTGGTCGCCAGGACCGCCACCCACGGCACCTGGTTCCTGTTGAGCTTGGCGAAGAAGCCAGGGGCGTGGCCCTCGGCACCGAGCGTATACAGAAGCCTGGCGCCGGCGAACAGGGCGTGGTTGCCGGCGGACAGGACGCTCGTCAGGATGACGGCGTTGATGACGCTGCCGGCCGCCTTCGCGCCCGTCATCTGGAAGACGATGGTGAAGGGCGACGTGCTCGTGTTCTTGGAGCTCAGGCCGGGGTACGTGTAGGGCACGTTGAGGCCGATGAGCAGGACGGACAGGATACTGGGACAGGGTCAGCTGCAAATCGCTACGCGGCCACTCCGCCCTTGACGTACTAGAACAGGAGGATTCTCCAAAAGACGTTCTTGACGACGCGTGGCATGTTCTTGGTCGGGTTCTTGGTCTCACCAGCCGTGATGGCGATGGACTCGGTACCGCCGACTGCCGGTCGTTAGAGGTGCTTCTGCGTTGAGAAGGTGGCAAAATTTGGACTCACAGGCAAAGGAAGCCGTTACGAAGACGGATGCGAAACCGCCAATGCCACCGACAAACGGCGCACCCGGGATGTGCCAGTTCTCGCCGCCAATGTAGTGGCCTTCGGAGTTTCCACCAACGTTGACCACGATACCCATCACGATGAAGACCTGGTCTGCGTGTCAGCAAGACGCCGTGGATGCCACCTATGCCGCATAATACGTACCACGATGGTTATGACTTTCAGCAGACTCAGCCAGTACTCGACCTGGATAACGTAAGTGAGCAAGACATCGATCAGGTGGGCTCGAGGAGAAGCGACGCACCTCGCCGTATAGCCGCACGGTAATGATGTTGGCCCCGAGCAGGACGAACCAGAAGATCAGACTGAGTGCCCATCCGGGGAAGTTGTCGGTCCAGTACTTCAAGACGAGCTGCAGGGCGACCAAGTCGGAGGCCGTAGAAACGGCGTCGTTGAACCAGTAGTTCCACGTTAGCGCGAAGCCAAAGGCGTCGTCGACGAACCGGCTGCAGACCGTGTTAGTGTTTCGGCCATGCGCACGGGCGACGAAGCTGTGCTCACCCGACGTATGTACAGAAGCTACCGGCGACGGGGATGAAGGCGGCCATCTCGCCCAGGCACAGCATGGTGACGAAGACGATGGCGCCGACGATGGCGTAGCAGATGAGCATGGACGCGGGCCCGCCGGTGGCGAGAGACTTGCCCGTTCCCAGGAAGAGGCCCGTACCGATGGTGCCGCCGATGGCAATCATCTGGACCTGGCGCGCCGACAGGGCGCGCTTGAGCCGGTCCGAGTCGGCAAAGACCTGGGCCTCGCCGACATTGTCGGAGTGCGTCGTCGCCTTGGCCTCGATGTCCGCGGCGAAGTCCTTCTCCCGGCCGTCGGGAGAGCCATGGCCCGGTGCGTGGCGGTAATCAGCCATCTTGAGATGCGATGGACGTGAAGGTATCAGCTGTCGTCGTGGAAGGCTCCTGGCGTCTTAGACCGGCAGTTCGAGCTGCGGGGTGGCTCTTCCACGATGCCGAAAGAGGAAGGCGGCTGTTCCCGATTGCGGCACCAGACAAGGGACCAATTGAGTTGCGTGCTGCAAGCAACGGTCTGCGCGAACGACAGCCAGGTCGAAGCCCGTCCTGAGCCCAAGCAGAGTTTCAATTGTCCTGCGAATCTCGAAGCCCAACAGCAGCAGCAGCAGCAAGGAGATACGAACGGTGCGCGCTGTGCCGCCTTATTATAAAACCCTTGGCGCTAGGTGCGATTGCGTGCTCGGCGCGAACCCACAAGGCATAGCCTGACCTCGAGGATTTTAGTAAGCACGTCAGGCACCCGATTATTTCGCCACGCTACCGACACGCCACGCCCGCCCGGCCCCACAGCTCGGGCCTTCTGGAAGCAAGATCTGGAATCAATCTGTCTGCAGCGGAGCACGTGTGCGAGAAACAGAGGTGCCAGCTCGGGGCCCCTTGCAGCTCTTGCGCTCGTCTGTTGCAACTCGAAATGCCGCAGGGGTCTGATAGTTGCAATTGGGTCAGCTTGGGGCAATATCCCAAGAGCTGTTGACCGCCATCGGCGGACTGTGGGGCACGTGTAGTACGAGTAGGTTCTCGAGGATCATTGGAAGTTGGGAACCCCGCGGCGCACTAGTGACACGAGACGACTCCGTCACCGGCGTCTCCATGAAGGAGACGCCGCCCTCGGCCCCTTTGCGCCAGCGGCAGTGGAAGTCAGCGGGAGCTCTCACATCCTGAGCCCCTGAAGAGAAGCTCGTCGTGACATCATCGGGCAAAACATATACGAGGTGCCGTCTCGGGAAAGCAAGCGTGTTTTGGCAACTCACTGCTACCATCGATGCTCGAGCTTGAGTGAGCGAGGACCCTACAGGGTAAATCTTGGCCGTTTTCGTGGCTGGCCGGGCCTGACTAACTACGGTCATGCGTCTTCACTCTGGGGCCCGGCGATCGCGTCACGGCTGGTGGCGCGTCCTTTGAGGGTTCAATCTCTCCAGCCCACGCCGACAGCGCCCTCGGCTCCGAGAACCCGCCAATGATGTCTGCTGCATCAGAGAATGTACCGTTAATGCGTCCATAGTCACTGGCGGAGTGATTAAGTGCCGTTTTTATTCGACCGAGTTGCTCTGCAAAGGTCATGTTGGTGACCGTACAGGTGTGTTGGCGAGTAGATGCAGATTCTTGAAGGCGATTGTCTGTCTTGGCGCTCATATCAGATAATCTTCCTTGTCGACAGATTATTTCTAGGCTTAAATGCCACAGTGCCTTCGCTGGCGGGCTCATCCCACAAAGACTCAGCATCGTGCCCGTGCTGCCAATTGGAGGCAGCTGTATCGCCTTCCACAGAGCTCTCTGTGCCTCGAAGCATTCCATCTGCTCGTTGGTGACATGGAACGTCGATTACGTCAAGGGCGCAAAGAGCTCAAGGCAATTCTCCGAAAGGCCCCACAGTAGCTGCGCCGACAAAGCATCCAATTGTATTTTCATCACTGGACCACGCAAGACGTCGATTTTGAGGCCGCAGCAGGGGTTGATGGTCCTGACCAGCGGCCTACCCATGCCCGATCGGACACATGTACGGAGAGCCCCAATGGCAGGGTCGGAATGGCTGCATCAACAACGTTTTCTTGCGGGCTGTCGAAGAGCAAATACCGATGCGAGGGAAATTGAGCTCGGGCGCAGAGCAGCGAGCTCGGCGAATCCAGTGAGACTCCCAGCCACGACGACTGCATTGGGCCTGACGTAGCAAGGTCCGAGGAGCCAATCCATTGCCGGCTGTGCAGCGGGAGGCCAGCGCCTCCGCCTTGCCCCGCGCCTGGACGTAGCTCGGTGTTCACGCAGCGAGCTCGGTGTCCGGGATACCTTGAAGGCAGCGTACGAGCACCTCCACTTAGGCTTGCGCGGTGAAGCGATGAAGCTCTCTGCGGCGTCTCTGCCCTTGAACAGGTACGCTGGGTAAGACCACGACACGGGATGATCTACGCGCAGGATGCTCGGTTTTGCATGTATTCGCAGCAGCTGTGTCGCTGCGACCGGCCGTTGCTGTCAGCGGTGAAAGCCTGTAGTCTCGCTACGGTGAAAATGAGGTCCAAGTACGAGGGTGCGAACGCACAGATGCTAATTCAGCTTCGCCTTTCCTGACCGGGCCTTTTGTACGCGCCAAACTTGGGTCGCAACGAGTCAAAATTCGGAGAGATGGACTGTACAAATCAATGCCCGAGATACCCGTAGCGACGCCAAGTAATGACAGGGCACCGTTGTGGTACATGTATCTCAGTCACTGCGGTATCGCACTTTTGTCGCCTTCCTGGGAAGTCAACATGAGGAGTGACCGGCTGGTTCCGTGATTGGATGCCTTCAATGGCAGATTGGTTACCGCGTTGCTGGGCTCCGTCAACGTCCGCAAGGGGCAAGCGTCCGGGCCAAATGGGACTACGGTAATTGATTGACTTCGACTAGAATCGGTGATGCGCCGACACACGGCTTTAGGAACAGTGAGATAAAGTGCCCAAGGTGCCGGAAGAGTGCAGCATCTTGTCTGGGCGGCCCTGCGGAAGATGCAAGGCTGAGCCACGCAAGTGTTTGAGGGAAACCGGTGAAAGGCGGGAGGGACTTACCTAAGGTACCTACGGTACTAAGGTACGTACCTAGGTGTGCTTTGGGTAATCTGAACGTACGGAGCACCTAAGGTACCTATGCGGGAGTTACGTGCAAGCGCCGGTAGCTTTGCAGCAGCACGGGCAAGACGGGGTAACCTTTGCAGCACACGGGTAAGGCGCAGCACCCCGGGTAACTGTGGGCTGGGCGGGCCAGCCGCCACCGCGAGTAGAACGATCGTGTGGAGAGCACCTGGTTCAAAATGTGCTTGGGTGGGGCGGAGCACGCACACACATGCGCACATGTACTACGTACGTACGTCCCTTACTCGTAGTAGCGCTGCCATCTCGCGCGCCGGCAGGAAGCGCAATTGTTGCATGACTGAACGAGCTAGGATAGGTATGGAATGGCGGGCCCTGAGATAAGCATGGGAGGCAAAGTCTGCGCCTGGGTCCCCAAGGCCCGCAGTTGGAGAGCACATGTACTTGGAGTCGGGTATTCATCATGTTGGCCGGTGCACACCAGCCCAGGTGTGGGATACATGTGCTCTTACCACACCCCCTTCCCCCTTGAGGCGCAGCGATACTCCGAGGACACTCCACGTCTACGAGCTGGCTGCCTCGTAGCGTCCGTTCCCTCCTCCGCTACCATTGTTGGTGTTGAGCTCTCCATCCTGCTCACCCCGGTCGTTCGTCGGGTGCGAGTTGCTGGGTTGCACCCGCGAGGTCGCGGCTGGAAAGCCGAGGCGGACGACCGAGGGGCCCGCGTCCCTCAGCCACAGATGAATGTCGTTGCTGGAAACACGACCTTCTCCAACCTCGCGCCGTGGCCGTCTCCTGTGGGTACACCTGCAAAGCCGCAGAGACAGGTTAGCAATACAGGTAGCCGTGCCATGTACACAGAGACCACGAGCGTACTCTGGCTGGCAGCCCGGGTTGGCCTCGACGGATGTAACGGATGCTGCGGGCATTGTCCCCGTCCGCGTGGGGAAGAGCCGCCGTCGACAATGGAGACTCGGATTGGGTAGATTGGTGAATGGCGTAACGGTCAAGGAGTTGATGCTGTATCTCGAGGCGCTTTGTGTTTGGATGAAGGAGGCAGGGCAGATTGAGCGATGGCGGTTTATATACTTGCGAGTTGAGACGCTTCTCCACCTCGGGAGACAAATACATCAGGCACATCGCAGCCCCAAGGTGGCAGTTGTGGCAGTTGGAAGCATTTGATCGCATGGCCATAAGTGGATACCGGGGTTCGGTGGTGCATTGGAAAGATTCATTGGCGCCGATGCGGCTGTTGAAGCGATTTTTAGCGCGATGCTTCGTGCTCTGCACCAAGGTACCTACCAGGCACAGACGGCATTAGTACATGTCACCGCTCCCGGGGCAAAGCCTCAGCATGCAAGGCATCTGCCTAGATATTGGAAACTCAGCCCTTGCTGGGTGTTTCATGGCAGGTACGTTGGTTCTCAGCCTTAACCTTTTTGCCCGATTCAGTCTGTTTGCACCTGCAGGGGGTACAAGCCCACTGCGCAGCAAGCTCAATGCCAGTGCCGGTACGTACCTGCGATGTTGCTGCACGCAGGGAGTTGAGCCATGGCGCGCATGTGCGTGCTGGCTTTGAGATCGGGCAAACACAACCCGTAGTCGTGGGTATCTGGCTGAAATAGGAACCATCCATGCTGGAACTTGCATGACACATAATCGTTCTTACTGGACGGATTGTGGTACTCTGCAAGTGTACGGCGACACGGCTTCGCAGCTTGCCATATTTCCGGGCTTTCTACAGGTGACCGCCTGGCGGCCGCCATGTGCGCCAGCAAGAGCCACGCTCGATGTAAACGAAATCGCAGGACATGACTACCACTGGCCGGCCCCAGTGAACTGACCGCACAATACCGGGCCGTTGGGCTTTTGCCAGGGCCCTCACTGCCATCCTGCACAAGGCTGCCTCATTGCGTAAACCGCCGGCGAAGCAGGCTTTGGAAGCAAACGTTACTGTTCGTCGACCTCACATATCTTGCGGGTGACACGCCGAAGACGATGCGCGGTGGGCTTTCTTCTCCGTGAATGTGCGGTCGAGTTACATGTCGAGACGCTTGGCGTAGTATGTCATGAGTCAAACGTAGCGAGATCCAAGGTCCCAGATATGTATTGATGTATTCCATCGCCATGCGGTACCTGCCCAAGTCCCCAAGACACTCTATCCAAGCCAAGTATCCTCAAAACAAGGCACACTCTCCAAATGAGATGGGAATATGCTCTTCACCATGTTTGAGTGTCAGAAACCTGACTTGCCGACGAAGTTTTGTCCTGTGTGTCCCCAGAAGCTCCAGAAAGCAGTGGATGCCGTGGCGCCACATTCGTGCGGGCATGCTGTACTTTGAAGCGAGGCGGTGCAAAGCAGAGCTCGCGGAAGGCCGCCATCTTGTAGCAAAGAACTCCGGTTGCGGTAAGGAACTGATTAGTTTGTTCGAGGTGAAGAGTGTTCATGCTCAGAAGCTGCAACAGAGGAGTGAATGCCACGACGCCACATCCGCGCGGGCATGCCGTACTTTGAAGCGATACGTTACAAGGCAGCGCCCAAAAAATGGCCCTATACCCTAGGAGAAAAAAAGCCAGATTGACACACTCGATCTTACCAGGTCACTAGAGGCCAGGAGAGTGTTGTCGGCTGATGGATGCTGGCTTGCCAGGAAGAAGTCATGATGTTCATGAAGGACGAGCCGATCTGCCCTGGCGAGCGCGGGTAAATCTCCTGCCCGGTTAATCTTCAATTCACGAGTCATAAAATACTCCAGTCGTTCTTGTGATTGGGTCGAAGGGGGCTGGAAGTATGGGTAGATGCCACCCATAGCAACTGCAACGCGTGAGGCTATCACGCTATCACGCAAGCATGAAAGGACTTCTTCCATAGTGAGCACAATCTAGAATTTCCAAACATTGCCTGAGAAAGAATGTATACTGCCGTGAATACACAGTGTGTCAAGTATTCCGCGCCTGCCGAACGATGCAGAACGCCTGACCCGATAGAAGCACCGCAGAGAATGAGACAACGGGAAGACTGTGAACTGAGTACACCTGCCGAGAGTGTCTGGCGACTCTCGAGACATCGGCCTATATCCAGGCTGAAGTAACACATCGGCACCCCGTTGGGCAGCTTTATGTAGAGAGCGTGCGCACAATCCCATGTAGAGAAAGCCCCCATACCAGGTAAGAGAGAGTGACATATGCAAAGGCATATCATGGCAGGCCATGACCTCCATGCAGGATGTAAAGGAAATCACAACTGAGACATAAAGAGAAAGGAGAAGCAGGTAGCCCGTTGGCGGGTCACCGTGCTGAAGCTCAACCCACAGCGCCATGATGCAGTATTGCAAGGCGAGACGAAGGTGCGGCTGCGTCTGGATGCCGCTGGGGGCAGAAGCCACCGGATAAGCTGTCATGAAACGACAGCGATGCCGGAGTAAAAACGTATGATATGCTGGTCCAGGCAGTACTGCAAGGACCTAGTAGAACGTATGGCCATGTGCGGAGACGCCTTGTTGAGCTGACGATACCGGTATGGCCGAACATGGCGGCCGTGTTGAAGCAGCCAAAGGCCGTCGACAGTTGTGTCGGCTGCCGGAGGCGGTGGGCAGCGCTCGCCCACCGGTATAGGATGGCCGGTAGCCATCGACTGTGCCGATTTAAGACGTGCGCTGGCGTTTTGCGCTGCCAGTGCGTCGACCAGTGGGTTGAGTCGGGGCAGTCGTCGTGCCCGTGTCGGGAGGAGTGGATGTCGTCGTGCCCGTGTCGGGAGGAGCGGGTGTCGCCGTGCCTGTGTCGGGAGGAGTGGGTGGGAACAGCGTTGGAAGGGCAAGGACCACGACAGACGCGCCAGACCCGTCGACCCAACGCTGGATGTCCTCATGTGTGACCTCCGAGGTGGCACGACGTGGCGGAGAGGTTTCCTGGGCGAAACTGCAGCGCAGAAAGGTCGATGTTAGAAGCATTCAGACGAAGTGGGGACGGGGTAGCAGCATACTTGACGTCGCTACCGACGTTGACATGAAGAGAATTTGCCGGCCGTGGCGACATCGTGACACGAGCAGACCAAGCGGAGTAGATGGCAAAGCAGTCCAGCTGTGGTCATGGACGGAATTCTTGTTGGGTGCGGGCTTGAGTGTGCGTTGAGACTAGACGAAGCGACACAAAACGCTGTATACTGCTATGAGAAAATGTGTTGGCGTAAGCTGGCTTTTATATGGAGCGGGCTATATATAGAGGGATGGGCAAAGAGAGGTAGGTTATGATAGCATGCCTTACGCACAAAGACAAACCCAGTTGACTGACGCCAGCACCGAGCTTCATGTCGGCAGCAGCACGGAGGGACGCCGGCGACTGGGGTACCCCCATGGAAGGAGAGGACACCGGCCGAGGGTCAGGCCAATGAGGAAGCGGGGAGCTTGGCGGCAGGGGTTCGAGAGCCGAGGAGCGCATCGCGATTTTCTGACGGGGCCCCGGAGCACTGGGTCATTGTTGGGGGATGCTGGAGGGAAAAGTCGAGCGGCGGTGGCAGATGGAGGCGGGTGGAGGTGGACGGGCAGAAGGGAGCGGCAGAGCCAGCCCCTTTGCCGACTGAAAGGAAGGGGGACAAGGCCAGGCGACCCAGACGTCCTTGAGTTGAGCCCCAGAGCGCATCGACCGACATCCGGCGCCATCGGAAGCGGGGCTTGCGCGGAGGAGCGAGGCGAGGGCGTGGAATCCAGCCTGGCCTGCTCCTGGGGATCACGCCGTGCCGTGAAGACTCCAGCCAACGGAATACTGCCTTAGTGGGGCGGGAAGGCTGCTACATTAGATGTACGCAGCATTGGTGAGCCCGGCCGTCAGGTCGAGCAGTCACGACAAGTCCAGCGACGGGGCACTGGTATCCACGGCGCGCGAGCAGGGGTCTCGGACAAGGTGAGCAGGCAGCTCGAAAGCGGCCATGAATGTCCGCTGCCACGCACGGAAACCAACGCAAGCTCCACCCGGCGCTTGTGGCGTGGCGTCGGCAGCGGTCGTTGAGGGTCCACCGTCAGCTCCTCCAACGTGTCCCATGCCGCCATGTCGCGAGCGCGTCGCAGACCATTGCCGCTTGGCTGGGAAGAAGAAGGGGGAGGGGAGGGGTGGCCTCCCAACAGCGCGAACCGTACCAAGCGTGGTGGCCCCCTCCATGACAACTCGTCGGGATCTGGCGCATCACTTTGCTGGACGCCTGCCGCATGCGAGCGCTTTCCAGGCCCGAACCATCCACATACCCCAACCCAACCCGAGCCGTCCACTCGCCGCCGTGTATCGTCTCCGGTGCAACGCTGCGCCTGCGATGGGCACCTCTGCGCTATGCCGGCTCTGTTGACGCTCCCGGAGCGTGGCCCAGACAAAGGGTCGAAGTGAAGGAAGAACATCGACTGTACTCGTGGGCAGTCGTTTTGCCTGCATTAAATTCAAAAAGCACGCTCCAGCAGACTCATTCGAAGCACCGAGACGGGGTTCGTCCCCGGGAGCAAAACCGCATCGTCGGTGGCGAGCGAGTTTCCTCGGCCGACCCTGCCGCGCCAAGCACGCGCGCAGCTCTCGGTGACGCAGGCTTCTCTGTCTCTTTGGCGCGACCAGAGAGCCAAAAGAGCGCGCCTCGGTGCAACGGGCTCGATTGATAATAATGCACCCGCCACGAGCCAATCTGGGCCCGTGTCGCTCTCGCTCACTGTTGCGCGGCACGCTCGACTGATGTGTGGCGCGCTAAGCCCGCCGCCGGTTGCCTTTCGTTCTTATTCCTCCGCGAAGATTCGTCAGCACGCACGGAAGAGCATTTGCAGACAAGGCCGCCAGGGGGGCCTGCATCGGGTTGCCCAAGAGCCATGGGCGCGGGGTGGTGTAGGCGGAGTGGGAGGGAACCTGGGCTGGGAGTTGTTTGCCTTGACTTGCCATGGAGGTTGCAGCGAGCGGCGCGGCCCCCCACCTTCCTCGGGAGACGCCCCTCACGGCTCCACCCGCCAACATGGACGGAAGGCGGGATCTGGGACCCGTCTGGAGGGGAGATGGAGCTAGGCTTCTTTTGTCGAGGCGCCCCTGCTCCATCCGGTCCCGCCTTGGCCCTGCTCGAAACAGAACGGGTGTGCTACGTCTCAAGTCACCCCCCATTGCGTGCCATGCCATGCCATGCCGCCCATCCCCAGAAAAGCGCCGGCAGACCCTGGTGGCGCCCGTCACGGCTCAGCAGAGAGCTCGCGGCATGCCCCCAACCATGCCCTCCCAGCACTGAAGGCCCATCCCTGGTCACGGTCTCGCCGCTCATCTCGGAGAGTCGGAGCGTTGGATCGTCAAGGGCAAGGAAGCTTATCACCCGCTGGCCCTGGTTTGGCCAACGCCAAGCCATGCGCCGCGCAGCGCTTCGTCCGAGAATCTGGCGCGCCTCGCACCGCAAATTTCTGTCTGACAAGGCCACCTGTTGCCATGAGCTCCTGTAGACAGGGAACGACGCGAGCAAGTGTGGTCTGTGCGTCGCCCCATCTGGTAGCCTCTGTCCGGTGCATCTGTGTCTTCGACGCCCTGTCACGCCCTTTCACGATGGAAATGCAGCACTCTTGTCGGCTCTGTTTCTCCCCTACTCGGTCAGCTGTATGATGGTCGCAGCAGTTACGGTATGGTAGCCTGATACTAGGCACGGAGTACGCCTCGCTCGGTTCCATGATCACCCATCGCTCATTGATTCGACTTGGGACCAAATTGGTCATCCCTACTCTTCGTGGTGGTGTTTCGGCTCGACGTTGGCCTCCGCGGAGCACTGGAGGTTGGAACGCATGGATAACCCCCCTACCCTGCAAGATACCACGACACACTGGAATGCCAAGACCCCCGGCCCCCAGTGATCCTCGCAACTCATGCCTACCGGCCTTCGCAGAGCCCCAGGAAGAATCGTGGGCGAAACACCGGCCAAGAGCCATGCACGCCGTCGCCGTTGAAAGAATCAAACATGCAATATCTGTTCGTTAGCGTGGCAACCTAAATTGCAGGGTTTGCCTGTCATGGGTCACGCCGCTCCGGCTCCGTCAGATTCGTGGACACTTTGGCAAACGCACCAGCATGGCGATCCATTGGTGCACCATCGTACCCAAGACACCACATAATTACGGCACGACACCGCGACGCCATCATCGGAAGACATTCTGGCACACAAGCCGCGCACCAGACGCACGCACCCCTGCGTCGGTTTCCAGAAAGAACCGCCCAGTCGGGCGCGCACTGCTGCAGCCAACGCTGGCCGGACGTCATGCACCGTTGCTGCAGCTTCAGACTGCGTGGCGCTCTGGGCTGGGACACATGCACATCGATGTACGTAGCGTGATGGTGCACGACTCCAGAAGCACTGCAGGGCATCTCCCGTCCCAACCGGGAGCGGCACGGACTTCTTCACCAGCTGGAACTTGACGCCATCTCGACAGGACCTTGCAGTCGGGCCCACCTGAACATCAGTTGGTCGCCGGAACTGCACGCCTGCGTGGACAACCCATCACGACGACCAACATGCACGCCGATCGCACCCCGAGAAAGCCCCCAAAACTCTAAGCACTGACCACATCACTCGCAAGCACTTTGTCAGCTACTCACACGCCGATCTAGTCTTGCACGCACCTCACCTGGCATCCTGGTTGTTGTGGGCCAATGAGTTCGAGTCACATCAGGTCAATCAAACTTCCCGCAGCTTCAGGCGCACCTTGAGTCCAGTGTGCACCCCTACCTCGACCAGTGCTTTCATCGCACTGAGGCAAACACCCATGCCAGTTACCTACGAGTCGGCGGAAATCTTCACGTGCATCTGCAGATACTGTGCATGAACTCGAGCTCAAAGTCTCAGAGCTACCTGAAGTCGACGGCCAAAGGAAGCTTCTCAGTAGGAAGAGCTTTTCGTCCACTGCACAACACACGGGTCTGCCCGTGCAATTTACTTGTATTGTCCCTTCTGAATTCGACAGCCCCGAGCCACAGGCAACCGGCACGCATCGACCTTGCTTCCGGCGGTGGGGGACGCCAGTCGGTCTGGACCCCCGGCTCCCCCTGACCCTGGCCACGCCAGATCCGTGGCACGTTTCTTTCGTGTCGATCTGCATCTGGGAACCATCGCATCCCGATCTTGGCGACCATTCTCAATGTCGCGAGAGGCCTTGCAGAAAGGAGCACTAACTCTTCTTTCAGGCGAGGAGCCAGTGAGGAGATTTGCGCTCCTAGAGTATGCCAACCAAGCCAACAGGTGCTCCGCAGAGGCTGCATCGCCGACCCGACCCTGACAGTAACGCCAGCTCTCAACGGCAGTACCCGCAGGGCATGTGGGTCGAGACGGTCGTTGGTGGTTCTCACTTATTGATACAATGTAGCATCCAGAGGTGGTACGTTCACTGTCGAGCAACGGCGCAGCCGAGGTCCATGAAGTTTAATCGCACGTAATCTCTGTACCTCAGTCTCAAGCTTGTACGTCCCTCCAGCGGTACTTGCCTACTGACCTGTATGAAGGTCGTTCATCGAAGCCCAGCTGCGGCCAGGCTGGGGAGTTGAGGCAGACCGGGCGAATGCAGTAACCGAATACAGTAACATTTTCTACGGCGTAGAAAATACTACCTCAGTAGGCAAAGTTGCCCTTCGCATGATTCGCTCCTGTCAGAAGGCGAGCTCGTGGCGCACTCCCACTGCAGCTATGGAGCGGGAAATGATCACAAAGTTGTAGACAAGGCAAATCACTTATAATTCCTTCTTCCTGTTTCCAGACTCCCGAGCGACGTTCGAGCGGACAGCCCATCGAACCCCTGCAGGGAATGGCTGCGCCCGCCACCCAGGCGTTGGCGCGCCCGTCGCCCGACCTACCGATCCTGGAATTCACGCAGAGGAAGCCACCATCGCCCCAAGGCAGAGTCCGGATGCCGGCAGGATTCAGCAAGCCATCATGAGACAAGGCGATTCTGCTCGAGCGGCTCGCACACGCAGCCTGCAGCCGTGCTTGGCAATTTTGGCCAACTCTGGTCTAGCCTTGCCAGCAACGAAGGCCTCTGGAGGAGCCCTCGCGTCTCCCTGGCGCCGTCATGGTGGCTCGCCGCCAGCATATCGCCCGTGCATGCGTATTCCAATCATCGGGTACGGGGGTTCTGACTCGCGTGCAGGATGATGGTTGTGCCTTTTTTTGGGTGCCGGCCTGTGGCATGCAAGTCGGCACTAACCTGTGCTGGGGGCCAGATGGGAAGTCCAGGAGAAATACCTGCCCTGGCCTAGCACCACGGGCAAGGGTCCTTTGGCAAGTTGTTGGGCACCTCTACTGTAACTGCATTGCATGGTACCTTTACCTTGTGCCCCGTGTTGGGGAGCCGTTGGCCCTCGTGGCTGACGGGCGATACGAACACCCAAGCTGCCTGATTTCCGCCGTCGTCCCGCTTTGTCGCTGATGGCGACCACCACAAAACACGCCGGAGCAACGTTGGCGGTACGGCCCGCGCGTCGAACGGTCGTTTTTGGCGTTGCAGCCATGTGTGGATGACTCGCGGTGCTGGAAGATGGCGGCGTTGAAGCCAGTAAGGCGCGAAACAACCCGCGTAGGCCGAGTGGACTCATTTCGTTGGGGACACATACGAGTATCGTCTGAGTACCTTAGATTCACGCCTTGCCGAGTAAACTCACACCTAGCACTTGAGAATAACGATCGAGCAGGCATGGCCTTGCCCAGCGAACCCACAACTTGCCGATTGACTGGCCCCTCACCGAATGCCTTTAGACTGACTGAAGGAAACGATGTCAGTGTACGTGGCCGTATTCCTTGCTGGGCCCGCACTTGACAGACCAGGATGTTGCCCCCAGTACGCGATGGCGGCATGTAACAGCACGGACGAAACGTCAGTCCAGTCGCGCACTTATGCATCCTCGCGGTGGTTTGTGTAACTCCAGCCGGTGAGTCGTGACATGTTCTGTTGTATGACAATGGCCAGGGTTGCCGCGTTAGCTGGCCAATTAGCTTTTTGACCGCGCAAGAGCGCCCCTACGACGTACCTCGTTCCGGGAACCTCGCATGTACTCGTACGTGGCCTCCGGTCTCCCTTGCGATGCCTCCATCAGATCTCCCCGCCCTTCCCATCACACGTCCATCAAACGTCCACCCGGTCCCCTCGCCCTCTCCATCAGATCGCCCCATTCTTTGGGTCAAAGCTCCTCGCTCTCTCGCATGGAGCGTCAGATAGCGGCCTTATAGCGTTTAGCCTCTCCTTCCGAGGCATTCTATTCGTCGGCAGGGCTCCGCGCCAGCAAAGCTGAGGCTTCACCCCTCTGATTGGACTGAGGAGACGAGTCACCTCGGCATAAGGTACGTTGGTCCTGGCGACAGGCAAGATATGCACGAGTTTATTCCACATGCATGCCTCGGGAGCTTGTACTCCGTACGTGGGTACGTTCATCGACGTTCGTGATGTGGGATTCATATCGCCGCCACTGGCGATCAAGCAGCATCAAACCACAGAAGAGCCCAACAGCATTCCCGTTTCCCTCCACTGCTCGCCGAATCATCTATGAATTCTACAAAAGTATCCGTCAACGTATTTGGTGGAGGCATTTATTAGCTCCCAATCAGCCGTCCATCGACCCATGTCAAGTCTCCCACCGATCTTCATGATGCGCCATGTCCCGCACACCGCCAGAGGAACGGGATCCTGGCCATCGACAAGGGGTTCTATGGAGCCCGGCCAGATTGACGGCCCTGGGCGGTATTTCGGAGATGGGAGGCCACGCACCACAGATGTAGGCCGCTGCGGGCGTCGAATGGGCCGAGTCCACCGCCAAGAGCTGCAGTCCCACACTTGCAGGGCAGGGCTGCCACGCGGTCAGCCCTGGGAATCGCCGCGATAGCTCGTACACCCATACTACCTTCTAATTGTGGCAGGGTCGGGGTTAGACCGAGAGGCAAATCCACTAGGTTGCCTTATTCGAGATTACGAGGTTTGTTGAAACACGCCTAAGACACGCTGTGCAGCTGCAGCTCCTGGCACACTACCTTCGAGGTTGCCGTGCGGTGGCCTTTTGACACGGTGGAGCAAGAGAAGGCCAAGGACCGCTCGCGATCATCGAGTGCTCTCGCTGAGGTGGCCCGCAAAGCTGGTCACCCAGTCACTGGAGCGGTCAAGTTCACTCAAACTGAACATAGGTCTCCCGGCCACGATCGGCTCCCGGTCTGGAGCGAGAGGAGCGGGACAATCTGTGCGATTCTACGCGCTTCAATTTGCACAAGAACTACGGGCAAACGCAGACCTGGTCGATGGGGTGAATGTTCGCATGTATGCGAAGGTCAATGTCACCGAGGTTCAAATCCCTCTCACCAACTCACCCAAAGCATTCAAGACGCCATTCACAACGTCAGCTTTGACACGTAGAACATGTGGGGTTGGCAAATTATCCGGACACGGGTAAAGGTACATGTAACCGTTCATTCACCCCAAGACTTCCAGGTACTTCACATCGGTACGTCAGGAACTAGGTATGTTCACCTTCGCCCTCTGGTGCAGAAAGCGAAGGCTGGCCTTCGCCGACAATCTCGTCCAGGGTTGGGTATTGTGCGTCGCCTGGGATGTACGAATACATAGCACTATTCGGTGATGTATTCGGCACAGTGGAGAGTAGCGTGTGGTCGAACAAGACCAAGTTCTGAGCCTACGCAAGGTTCGAGGCCCAGGGATTTAGAAAGCTCAATTTCAGCCTGAGACCCGGCTCTTGTTCCAGGGCGAGACAGCATGCAATTTTCAACGGACAGGGCTGCGAAGCGACCCTCTTCCAGCCCGAAGTATCAGGCACTGCGGAACCAGGAAGGTACTGCAGGAGACTCGCCATCTCACCAGCGAGCCCACATGCATATCTCTCGTACGTGTACTCCGTACTACGTAAAGATACTAGGCCCTCAACCGTATCTGCCAAGTCTAAGGCATTCCTCAAAATGCTATGTGCTAAATATTCATATGGCCAGGAAGACTTCATCGCCGTTGAATTGAGCGTAAACAATCGCAGTCTTCGTGTAGAATCTCTGACTGATGGTGCCGGGTACTTTCAGGTTAGTTGCGCAGCACAGGCTGAATGGCAGTACCCTACATTAACAGCGCTCTGCCCACTGAAGGCACGGGCACGGGGACTGAGATGCAGTCAAAACGTCCTGCCGAATGAGTCGACCAAAAATGAGCAGCTGCCAAGGTGTTTCGAGAGCAGTGATCAAGCTCGGCTTGGGTCTATCATGTGACTGCCGCCGCTGTGTTGGTGCAAACGCCGCCTCGCATCATTCCCCAGCGCTGGTAGTCCTCTGTTCGAATCGAGAACTGAACGCCACAACACGAAGCAAGAATCGTCTTTTCCGCCCACACAGAGGCACGATAAAGGTAAAAAAAACAATGTAACGATAGTAAAAACATATCTCCAGTACATTAGAGCGGCTAAAAGAAAGTGAGGGCAAAAAAAAGGGCACCTGGTAGCATCCAGAATACGGACGTATCTTCATCATTACCAGCCGCAGAGAACTCCGAGCCCTCTATGAGACTGGAACTCGACATTTATCCGACTTGACCGTTAGGCCATGCCCGAAGTAATTTAACAGTTGACAGGATATTGGGTTATATAAGGCACTGAACAGACCCGTGAACAGGATGCACACGCGGCGGTGCTGTGAACAACTCTTGCAGCTGGCGCACAGGGCAACCGCCTGTTTTTATAGTGGGACTTGGCATCTGGGGGTGGAGCCGCTACGGGAGAGAGATCTCCAGCGGGCCGCGACGCCACCTGTGCGCTTACCCACTGCGGAAGGATCCTGAGCGATATGGGTACACCCGATGGAGGACTTGAACAACACTCACAAACACGCGCATCTCACCTGGGTGCGCGACCGTTTGGTCAGGTCGCAACGGACCGTTTCTGCCGCATCGCGTGGATGCGTACCGGAGGATACGAGTTTGTGGCTCCGAGGCAGAGATGACAGCTTGGGCGCGTACCCTGAGCAGGGATACCTCGCCTTCGAAAGTCTTGGCAATGGACGCTTGCAGAGGTTCGTGCATGGGCGTGTTGGTTGCAACTGCAAGGTGGCGCGCCAACGCTGGATCTCTCAGCTGTCTTGGCTATCACTAACCTTCACACTGACGTCGTCGCCGGGCATTTTATCGGATGGACGGACGGAAATCTCTGCTGACGCCGCACTCACAGCTCTGGATGCCCGGCGCATCGTGTCGCACTCAGCTGCATCGCGCCACAGTCCCCAGGAACTTCGACAGCTAGGTCACCGTGACTGGAGGCTGAGGGTGGATGTTGCGTTCCCCTCGCTGTACTGCGCTGAACGTGGCCGCTCCTATAAAACATGCGTACATGTAAGTTTTCTTGACGCGATGCCTCTCCTTCACTCCACCACTCAGGAACATCCGTATGTACGGGGTGACCTGTCGATCATGGACATGTAGGCACCAATATGACCCATTATAGGTTCATTATCCCAGTGCAGGCGGCACAGCCGCATCGGTGGGGTCAGCGAACTACCCAGCGGTACGAAGCAGCCAGAGGACAATGTGGGGAAGGTACTGAACATCGATGCCGGACCAAGGATGTGAATGAACGTCTGACACATGTAAAGTCTTCATAACTCGAGGGCGCTTCTCGGTACCAAGATGTATTTCGTGAGAAATCCGTCTTGGCATGTCCCCTCTCGCCCACCCTGGTCGTATCTCAACTGCGTCTTGGCAAATCACTCAGCCGAGGCCGCTGTTCTTCGCATCCCGGTTTCCACATGAACTGGAAGCTGCACGTCGGTCTCAGCGCCAAGCCCACACCATCCATGTTGGATATATCTCTTGGCGTCGATCCATGTCGAGCTCGGCCCTTCCAATGGCTGCATTCGGTTTCAGGAGGATGACCTTGGCGAGAAATTGGCCGGACTCGATCCCGCTTCAGGAAATCTGCAACCGCTTGCTGCAGAGGTGGTTTTTAAGCACGATTAGTAAAAGCTGCGGTAAGAGGCCGCGTTCAGCACCAACGGGCGCTGTTTTGTTTCTCAATACGCAGAAAGACGAAGTCCGGATATAGCAGTCGTTGGACTCTTCCGAGCACATTCCGGCTCGCATTCCACATCAGTCGGACTGTACTCGCGCGAACACAACCACAGAACCTGTAGCTCGCCGAGCGGAGACAGATTTGTTGCCGGTGTTTGGACTCTTGCGAGCCTTAAGGTAGCAAAGAATATGTTGTTGAGAGCGCGATACATGTAGTTTCTGCACCGGAACCCGCACATGTAGACTGACTTGCGCGGTGCTATCGCCTCGCTGACACCGCCCAAAAGAAAACGATGAAATAAAATAAACCTAAAGATTGTATCAGCTATGGTTTGCGGCAGAGATATTTATGGTTTGTCGAAAGCCGCGTAGAGGGCAGACAACGCTACATATATATACAACCTCGCAGCCATCGCATTCGGAAGGTGTAATAACTAGTTGGCAAAGTCCAAGGCTCATCTCCTAGGGACTTCGTGCGAAACTATTTTTGTGGAAGCATTTTGGAGCCATCCCCTTCGTTCGATCCATGTGCCTTCAGAAACGTAGGAATGCCGTCCACGCAGGACAGTGAGATGGGTTTTGCACGGTATCCATGATCCGACCGGTACAAAACGTGGCTATTTTTGCGCATGATGTCTTACCGCCACGAGGGATTCCAACCAGCTGGGACAAGCCACTGCGAGGACGGGCGCACCCGCGCGATAGTCAGACAGTCATTTTCGGCTCTCTTGTGGCGTCCGGGGTGACTCACCACATGCGGCTTCCTACTAGGTATTGCATTCAAGATCATGAGATCTGACGCGCTGAGTGGTGCAGTTCATACGCTTCTCACGTCGATAGATACATGGGACCTTGAGGGTATACCGATAGAGAGTTTTACGTACGTTAGGGCGAGGGAGGCGAGCACTAGGAGGCCGCTCTTCGTCCATTGTACACCCACTCTTACATGTACATACACACTCATACATCGATACAAAGTGAGACTCCTGGAAATATAAATGAGGTGGATGTGTCCCAAAAGACCACCCGAAGCGCACACATTACCTGTTATGTTCTTTCAAGTCTTGTCCACTGGATTGCTCGCACCACATACGATTCGCGTTCTTCCCAATATGATGGTCCCCTCTAGGTACATTCGCCGCGCACCTTTTCAAAATATTCATTTCTCAGGAAAGATAGGGGACTTTCGAAGGCTCTTGGATACATTGAGCGTAAATGTCACATACAATTTTGTACTCTCTAATGGGGCACAAGTGCAGGCTCAACACCGTCACGCCACGGACGCGCCGCCTGTACATGTACCGCATTGGCGCTTCGTGTCCGCCACATTTTCCCAGAGGCCTGGAGTTCCCGTGCTGGTATTGCGACTAACTCATGTTTGAGGGCTAATTTGCGCGTCTTGGGCAGTGGGCTTCGTGCGTTCAGGCTTGTGGACCTGACTGCGAGGCTGGCACCTCCCCGTGCAAGAGGCATCTATGGTCATACTAAAGTTGATAGTCTGTCAGTTCTCATGCTTTTTGTCATTTTATCTAAAAACGCCTTGTGTCTGTAATCTCAGTTACGCCTACCAACTTATTTTGCAACAACACTGCTATCCCACGCTCCCTTGCAAGACCTGGCTCGTTGCTCGTCACGAAACGTCTGCGTCGGATCCTCCTCTACCCTAACCGAGTAGTCCTTCTGAACCTTTATGCCCCGGATTGGGGTGTCAGCGCTCTTGACCATATGCTCCTGTGATTCCATACTGCCACCCTCGTCGTCTTTGTCGAGGCTGGTGTAGGGGCCAGTAGGGCGGGGGTCGCGGTCGACGCTGCGCAGATCCGACAGAGTGATACGACCGCTGTTGATGGTGTCACCGCCGCGGCTGCGGCCGACACCAGACCTTCCGTTCGATGTACCGCCGCTCAACGTCATCGGACGGCCCAGCACGCGCACGCAGAACAAAACCCAGACTTCTTCCAGCATCTTGAGGACGGTAGGCACGCACGCAGCGATGCATGCGAAGTCTACCTCAAGCTGGGATACGAGGAGCCCTGTCAAAGTGCCGTCTAAATCCGGGCGTATCCAGTTAGTCATCAATGGAACCGGCCGATATGGCAAAACTTCATGGATGTTCGTCGGGTTGTCTTGATGAGGAGGCATGCTTACATGGCAAGTCTCCCTTAGAATGGGCAGAAGTATGGAGACCATACAGTCGCACTGCACCCAAGACAGTTTCTCTGTATGTGGGTCAGCAGTTGGCCATATTCCATGTCTGTGGTGGGGAAAACTCAGCACTCACGCAATAGCAAAAGCGCTCATGATTGTAGCAATGGCATGTTTGCGTTTATAGGTGATGCTGTTGTCTTGTTAGTGTCTAAATGTAGATGTTACGCTGCGCTGTTCAAAACTGACTATGAGAATAGCCACCATGGCAAAATAGCCATAACCGCAGTGGCAGAGACATTGATGGCCGCATGGGCGAACCAGAAGGGCGGAAGGTCGAAGCACTGACTCTGATCGAGGGACTTATTCCAGTTGCTGCTGAAAGCCGTGCCGCATTGGAAAACCGTGGCTATGGAAGTTGCGATACAATACAGCGCAATGTAGGCGGCGAAGATCTTGCAGAAGAGGTTAAAGAAGCGCATGTGAGGCATTGAGATGGCGAGAAGCAGGAAGAGTGTAGCGATCTTGGCTATGCCGGACAAGAATTTGTAGAGCACTTGGTACACGTAGAACATCTCGAGAACGTTTTGGATCTGCGTCCGACTGAGTTGCCTGCCGTGTAAGCCTTCGCCCCAGCGCACGAGGACATAGCAGATGGCGGTCAACGCCACAGCGAAGACCTGTCAGGCAAGATTAGTTGCCATCTCCATCATCGCCTCGGGCGGAAAACTTGCATAGGAAACAACGACAGTGACGTCCGACAACTTGATCCAGAACATGGACTCGCCATGTTGAGGGTTCTTCGTGCTGGAGGGCATCCGGTACCGGTATCGACCCCACAGCCGCATGGCAACGACGATTGTCATGATTACCAAGACGACGGAGATGGCCACATCGAGCCGGTACCCGCGCGGGTTGTCCAGCACTGGCGGGTCTGTTGAGGTGTTGTTGCTCGCATGCATACCCCCGCCCTCGTGGTGGTCATGGTTCCAAGCCATCCCGTTAACAAGGAATTCTTCCGATTGCAACACCAATAGATGAGACCGGAAGCAATGGGAAACAAAGGGAAGAAGAGCCTGCCGGGTTCGACCGACCCTGAGAAATGGCACGCAAAAACGATTGAAGTTTATCAATCGAGTAGGTTGGCGCAAAACAGCATTAAAATCCTTTCGTCACTGGGGGGGATGCCTCAACCGTCGGCGCAAGTGCGACAGTTCCGAGGAGCGAGGGTTGCCAGGGGTATGTGACTGGCACCATACCCTTAGCCTATCTGTGCTCGTACGTCGGCCTGGTGGCTGACGGGTGTTCCTGGCGTTGCTCCTAAGCCAGTGTTGGCAGACAAGGGCATCGAGCTCACCAGGGTCTTCGCAATCCTCCTCTGGCAGGTGGCGTGCAGGCAGTCTTTGGCGTCTCACTTTCAGGCAAGCTGGGAGGGATAGCGCCTCGCGTTACGATTGTTGAAAGCACAGGGAGAGCAAGAACACATGGGGTTCGTTATTGTATTTCCGGAGAGTTATTGTATTTCCGGAACAGCTCTACGTTCCCCGAAACGTGGGTCATCAATGCGATCACAAGCTGTTCCCCAGAGTTGCCGGCTTTCTGGGTCAAGAGACCCACGAGAATGAGACAGGGGCCAAAATATTCCGCTGTTACGAATCCCTGGAGCAGATGGCGAGAAGGATCCGTTTCGTCTGATGGTCAGATGGACTGAAAGACTGGCGGCGTGGATAATGGCGCGACGTGTGGGACAGCGGCGGAGCCAGGGTAGAACTTCAAGTCTCCGAGGGAATGTGGCGACATGTGCACTACAATTAAAGGCTGCCACTAAAGGCTGTCGGCTCAGCTTTACGAGTACAAAGCGGCATGAAGATGAGAGGCGGGGCCGCCAGTCCAGAATGAATTGGCCGAGGCGGGAATAGTACGCACGGAATATTGCTAGGCGAAAGTGTCCCAGCTTGTCAAACTAACGTCAGGTCCTTGCCATCTAAGCTACCCCGTGAATAGCGCTGATCTAGAAGAGCGGACCAGGGCGGACCAGGGTAAGGTTGCTCGATGGGCCCTTTGGTGCGGTTGCACGTGGAAGCTCCATGGTTGAGATTGCAATGAGGATGCTGCTTTTGCTTCGGTTGGGAAGGCCCTTCGAATTACAAGCTTCCCGTGGCATGCGTCCCCTACTCGTGCGAGCAACGAGGTGGCCAAGGATGCCCGTCCCGGAACCGTACGACTGGGACTTTCGATGCTGGTACATGCATTTCCCCCTCGGGGCTAGTCAATTGAAGCTGCCAAAACTGCGCCGCAAAAGATCCCTTTGGCCTGGGCTAATCAGAGGCCGCCAGCTCCGAACGCCTCGTGCCGCACAGCCGCGGTGGAGACGCCAGCGTCAAGATCGGGTCGGTCGTCGCGCCCCCTTCGTGGTCCCGATCCCTGTCCCTTGCGTCGGTCTTGACCCGGCCCGGGTGGTCGTTCCGGGGCCGCCCCGCTCCGGACCCCGGTCTTGGCGTCGCTGCAGCTTCCTGTTTCCATGGGCCTGCAGCCCGCCGTCGAATCTGTTGGCTGATGGACACATAGTACGTAGTAGGGTGAGGTGAAAAATTTAATCATGTTCCAAACTCGTCTTCCCCGCGGGCCAGTAATTATCTGTCCAGCTCTTTGCGTCACATCGTCGCAACGTCGCAGCCGTGGCCGTGGCTAGGATTGATGGAGCGGCCGTCCAGTTTGTTGTCGTGAGGGGCCCGCATGTCTGGCAGCATCCCTGAAATGATGTTCATGAACCCCTTCTGCTGTCCTTGCGCTATGCGAGCTGCCCGCATTCGTGGCGCGCAGGAGTCCCTTTTGTAGTACTTTCGGCGAAAGGCCGAACGCATCGCAGCCCTCTTAATCCTTCGAGATCTCGGCTCTCCTCCATCCACGTCTGCGGTCAACCGCGTCTTGTAAACCCCCCCTCATCCTCCGGCAAGTTTCGACAGCCAGGCTTCCGAAGTCTGACCGACGGAGCATCGACAGGAGGGCTCTTTCAAAGAGTGTACGACGCTGTCCATGGCCGCCAGGCAAAATGTCGGCCACAAATCTCCCAGCCTCGAGCTCTTCGCATGAGCCCGAGAAAGACGCCGTCGTCATGTCCAAAGACACCAGCAGCAACGTCGCGAACGCCATTCCCATGGCTGAAGCCAGGGCTCTGTTCAAGGGCAAGCTGTGCTGGAAGCTCGATCTGCACATCCTGACGCCAATGTTCTTCCTGAACTTCCTGTCGCTGATGGGCCGCACCAACATCGGTGCCGCTCTGATCCAGGAGCTGCCCAAGGATCTCCGCCTCGACGCCATGAAGGTTTTCTTGGCCATCACCATGCCGCTGGTCATGTTGATCTTATTCGAGGTCCCGAGCAATCTGCTCATGAAGCGGTTGGAGGCCAGGTACAACCTGAGCTACATGCGCTACCTGAGCTTGATCACTGTGGGCTTAGGTGAGAGCTGCCCCTGTCATCTCTTTTGACGCGCATGTATGGCGGCGTTGGACGAGAGCTGACGGCGCAATTTAGGTGTTGTGACACTCGGCCAGGCGTTTGACAAGACATACGGCGCTCTGCTCGCGACGCGATTCCTCATCGGCATCTTCGACGCGGGCCTCATCCCCGGCTGCGTCTTTGTGCTGTCCCTCTACTACCCGTCGATCCACATGCAATGGCGCATGTCGATGCTGATGGTGGCAAACATCGTCAGCAACATCGTATCCAACATCTTGGCCTACGCTATTGCCGAAATCAACAGCAGTAACGGGTGGCATGGCTGGCGTTGGATTTTCCTGGTCGAGGGCTGCCTGACCATAGCCATTGGCTTGGCTTGCTGCTACAGCAATGTTGGACCGCCCGAGAAAGCTACGTTTCTGACTCAGGAGGAGAAGGACATCATCGCCAGCGGCGTGGAGTCGCGCGTCTCGGCCATTGGTCTGGTCGCCGAGTGGAAGGTCTTCTTCAGCAACATCCTCAACTACGCCTGGGCGTCGCTATACGTGCTCACCTGCACGACGACCTACTCAGTCGCCATCTTCGCGCCCTCATTCGTCAAGGCCTTTTCCCCCAAGCTGTCAACTCCCGAGATCCAGGGACAGGTCGTACCGATCTTTGTCGTGTCGGCTGCTGCTTGTCTCCTGGTTGCTTGGCTCGCTGACCGCACCAACCACCGCTCGTCCTTTGCCATCATCGGCTACGTTTTCACCGTGAGTACCGATTCCTCTCGTTCTTAACAGTTACGTCAAAGTTCTCCAATTCTAATGGTTCTACGCGGCGCAGATCGTTGGCTACGCTATCCTCCGCCACCCCAAGCAGTTCAGCAGGCCTGTCATGATGCTGGGGCTGTACTTCATCTCAATCGGCACGTACAGCTCATTGCCCATGGTATGGACTCTGACGTCTCTCAACCTTGCCACGCCGCTGCAGAAAGCCATCGGCGCGGGCTTCGTCATCGGCGTGGGGAACGTGGCTGGATTCATTTCCGGCTGGATCTTCCGCCTTTCGGAGGCGCCCTTCTATTCGGCGGGCATGACCGATGGCCTCATCCTGACTTGCGTCGCTGCCGGCCTGACTGCCGCCACCTGGCTCTACATCGAGCTGCATAACAAGAGAATCAACCACTCGGAAAAGGCCGAGGAGCTTAGTAGCGGAGCGGTTCGCAGATATTGGTCATAGATGTCCTAGAGGTAAAGGTCGATGCAACGCACGCTTGTACGAGATAACGTTTCGTTCTTCACATCCTTTGACTTCCTATCGTTAGTGTTCGACACTGGAAGGTCCAGTCCTTCCTGATGTAAGAATATAATTGTGCTCCCTTGAGCTCGAGTTCGTTGAGTTCCCCGTTTATTTTTCATTGCCCTCCAACTCGTGACGTGGATCAGCAACGACGCTCCTCACCTACATTAGAATTCAACGTTCTTTCACCGCTTATCGTCCGCAGAACACCACAAGAACAGTGGACGCTCCCGCAGCGTCTCAATGTCCGTGATGCCGCCACTCCAAAGAGGACCCTGCTCTGCAGACATTGTCACGAGCTTTTGTGCAAGTGGCAGATGCTTGTCCTCATACCTTTGCGAAGCCTCGACCAGTGCAGCCGCGATTTCTGCATCGGACGCGTCCGCAGCGAGCTGGCCTGACCGCACGCGCGGGTTCCACTCCTCGTGCAGAAATGTCGTGCAGCCGATGAAGCCGCACGACATGGAACCGGCAATGTGCGGCGTCATGGCGTTGGCCGCGTCGCCAAACGTCGTTATGCACAGCTTCGGATTGAAGAGTGTCTCAAGGCGCTCCATGTGAGAAAGCTCAAGGCGCTGGCAGCCGCCGGGGGTGTCACTTTGTACGAGCTAGAGCCATGGCATGTCAGCGTTTACGCTCATGTCTAAGCTGAGTTTTAGGGGATGGGATTTGGACACAGCTACTTACCCGCAGCAAGGTGTCGAGCTTCGAATTGCGCCCGGGAAAGTAGCTGAGGAGCTCGTCCATAGTGACCTCGTTAGCACGCCCCAGCCTCTTCCGCTCGGGCTCCATGCAGAATGCCGCGATATTGGTGAGCGTGCCCTGCTCGATGGGGAAGATGAGGACGTGCCAGCCCTTGACGCCGATGAAGCAGTACGTCTCGTTTGCAAACGGCTCGCCGACCAGCTCCGTCACCTTTCTTGTGTTGACTTTGCCGCGGAACGACAGGAATCCGGTGTAGTCCGGCAGTCGGTAGGCGTCTTCCTGCACGAGCTTCCGGCAGAGCGAATTCACGCCGTCGGCAGCCCACACGGCGTTCGCGATGTCCTTGGTGCCGTCTTGGAAAGACAGCTCTAGCTGCTGCGGTCCTACACTGCGCACGTCGACGAGCCGCTTGCCGTACTGGATACTGTCCTTGCTCATCCCCTCGGGCAACGAGTCGTCCAGCAGATCCATGAGTTCCTGCCGGCCTAGCCTGCCGTACACTTTGCCCTCGGGCACCTCGACGTCGGCGATAAGCCGGTCCTCGTCGCCGCCATGCCACCAACGCATCCACGTCGGCGCCGTGTAGCACTTCTCCTGGAGCTTCCGACCGAGCTCAGGGTTGAGCACCTTGGCTGCGTGCAGGGTCTGCGGTCCGACGCCGTAGCCGAACGACGGCCGAAGGGGCAGCACATCGGCCTCATACTGCACGATTTCTATCCTCGGGTGTGGCGCCGCGGAGCAGGCGAGCAGCTTGCCAATCGGTCCCGAGCCGATGATGGCTATGCGGAACTTGTCGGCGGTAGTGGCCGCGGGCTGTGAGCTTTCCATTTTCCTGGCCGAGACCTGTAGGCCGAGGTTCGCCGCGAAGATGGATGCCTTTCTCTTCAGCTTACTTGTAACTACAGTACAACAATTTGAATAATCGTCATTAACGCGCGACTTGGATCGTCGGCTTGCTCGGGTGCTCGGGTTGTCACGAAACGCCCGAACGGGCGACTCGGGACCCGCAGCTAAGCTTCTGGGATCTGCATAAGCGCTTGTCCTTCCAGAAACTGGAAGGTCAGTTGCGCAGCTACCCACCGTACCCCTGCATGGGTTTGCGCCTGTTTGACGCCTTTCTTTCCCTGGCAACCCTTCCGGGCAGCCGATGCACGACCTGGCGAGATGGCATGATGGCCAGGGGCCAGAGGGGGCTGCCCTCCTACCTGTAGTGAAAACGCCGGCAGATGGACGTTGGTTTGGTGAGCAGGGGAGGGAATCACCTTGAAACCATTGGCTCAGCTTACCTGCATCATGGGTTGGATGGAGTGCAACCACGAGTATACAAGTACTCATAATTTCCCAACAGCATGCGCGCGGTTTAATAGCTCTCATTTGATACGCTCTGTGCTCCAGGGAGCAACCCCAGAATATTTTTAGAGTTGGCCGACGGCTGCTGTAGATGACATCCAGCCCAATTGTCAAAAGTAAACTACAAATCATTGTTTTAATACTCAGAGATGTGATTCTTTGGGTCACAATTTTCATAAGTTCAATGAATCCGTCATTGAGGCCTAGGATATAATTGTGAGTCAAGGTGAAAATAATACCCTATACGCAAGTACTCCGTAGGCTCGAGAGTTTTGCATATGCGCTCTATCGCAGCTTCTCTGTCGAGCTCCTGGACATGCTCTCAACCATTCATGTTTCTTGACATAAAATGTCATCTCTGCCTTGGAGCAAGTCGTCAACGTCGCTCGCCATTGGTATCATAATCATCCGTCCATCCCTCATCCGCTACCCAAGCCAAGTCCGTCAGAACCAGCTGATTATGTCAATCGGTTGTACTTCCTTTATTGGCCCATCCATTGGAAGCGGATCATGCCCTCCATTGAGGCGTTCGAGAAGCTGGCCAATGGTCGTACCCGCCAATATTTCCCGATCGAACAATCCGCGAAGCACCCTCGCCGCTTTGTTTCTCCGATTGACTGGCTGCATGACGGCGTAGTAACGCGCCCCGATGCTCAGAGCCATCACCCCCGTAGTATGCTGCATTCGACCTGCGGAGCGCTCAAAGAACAGGGGCACTGCGTACGCATTCTTGGCTGCGTTTGTCTCCACGCGTTCTAGGTACTCCTCGATGTCGTTTGAGCTTGCCGGGTCCGAGACAAAGGCCATGATGGAGTAGAGAATCATCTGGTTGAACCTGTAGATGTTTTCAAGTTGCAGAAAGGCGAACTCGGCATCCGATTTGGGCATCGGCAGCGGTAAGCCGGCAACCACATAGTCAAACTTGTAGATGTCTGGCCCAATGCTCCGGGCAAAGGTCGCTATATCTGTCTCTATCTCTCGACATCGCATGAGAATAGCCTTTCGATGGAGTTCTGTCGCAGCTCTAGATGTGCAAGTGCGGAACACACCGACTTGCTCTAATATCGTTGGAAACTCCAACGTGATATCGAACAAGTTGTCCATTGCTGACTTCTTGATTGTTCTCCAGGGTATGGTTTTCCACGCATGGCTGTTGAAGGGTGACGGCTGTCTTCGTCCAATCGCCAGCAAGGCCTGCAAGGAGCGCCGAAACGGTGAGCTGCATAGTTCTTAAGCCACGCAAACGCCGGCAGCACGTACCATGTTTATGCGACTGTCCACCAGCAGCTGGTGTGAGCCCCCTGTTGTGAAAGCCTCGGGGCCTCTGGCGAGGAACATTGCCTGCTGCCCCTCGCTATGCCCCCGCCAGGCGAGTATCTGCGGCCCTTCGCCTGAGACAAACAGAATCTGCAGCCGATGTTAACGGGATTCACCCAGTAGGACAGCTGCGCACGAGCGGTTCTACATGGTCGGCACTTACCTCAAAAGCAGCCATCATCCGAGCAGCTATGATCAGACTGTCCGGCACATGCGAGTCCTGTTTACTAAGCGCTCGACCCAGTTCATGCACGGCTCTGTTGTACGTCTGAAATGCCTTTAGACGCAGCTGGTTGTCGCGATTGTCCGTCGCAAGGTAAGCCATGGCTGATGCCGCGGATACGTGCCGCAGGGCAGCATCGGAATCGTAAAGCTGCGTGGCGAACCTGGTCCACCCGACGGAGGCAAAGCTGGCCGCCTCGGGCGAGAAGGGACGGCCATTTGGCAGCAAGCCAGACCAGTAGTGCCCGAGATACAGCTGCTCTCTCGCCGTCCTCACCAGGGGATCGTGCAGGGCGACCTGGGAGCCGCCGTGCGTCGGCTTCGCGTATCTCGCATCCCACGGCCGCGCCAGAGCATCCGATCTGGTCGAAGCGGGAGGCCGAGAGCCAGCATCATGAGCGATGCCGTCTCCTGGCCCCGCGGCGTGCACCCATACCAGGTCCCGGCCGTACCCTTCGCACGACAGGCCAGCCTTCATGCACTGGTGACAAATGGGAACGTGCCTGTCGCACTATGATACCGAGTTCAGTCAGTCTATTGATCAACCTCCAGGGGTGGCGCGGCAGGGAGACTAACGCCTTTCTTCCTCTTCCGGCAAGTATTGCATGCCTTCGACCTGCCGGGGACCCCCACCATGGTACCCCGATATTCGTCGTAATTGCAGCTGTGCGGTGCAACTGGGCTGTTCTGCAGAGACAGTTGTGTCACGTTGTGTTGCGTGACAGGTGACAGCGGCCGAAACGGTGGGGAGCTGAGCGCCTTTGGGGACAGACTCAAAACCCTGCATCCAATTTCGGGCCCGCGCGTTAGCCTCAACTCGACCAACCCATCGTACATGTAATCAACCCCCACATGCGGACAGACGTTCTCCCGCACGAACCAAGCACATCCCTTCACACAGAGGCATTTGAACGCGAGCATCGCTGCCATCGCCAGACTCGCTCGCCGCTTTTCGCCGAGCCAAGGACTCGGCACGCAGCATCGACAGAGTCCTTCCTCGCCAGTTACAACGTCGACTTCAACGAATGAGGCCGCAGTGTTTACGAAGAGCTCATCGACGATTCTGTCACCTCGATATGATGTAATGGAGCCAGAGATGAGTGGCGAGCATCGAACGACAACCACGAGCCCCGGCCTCAAAGCCCATAATCGCTGATGCGACGGTGTCAAGAAATCCGAGAAACCTTCACGCGCGACGTTGGCCTCGACCGGCAACAGTCACTCTGTCCCCTCCCGTGTCTCATGCCTACTGCACACAGGCCCGCCATGGACACTCCGCCCTGACTTGAGAATCGCGACGGGGGTTCACGGGGAGGTATGCCTTCGAAATCAGCAAACACCGTCAACAAGAGTGAAGGTTGAGCATCGTCGCGGCGATGGGGCCCATGGTCAGGAACAGCGTATTTGCCAAGCCGAGCGCATAGCATGCCGTGCCCAAGCCGACGCTTCCAGGAACGACATAGGCCCAGGAGAAGCAGATCAGACCCGCCATGGTCCGACGAAGCGAGCTGGAATGCTGGCGACTAGAAACGTGCAGGGGAACATGGGTCGTTAGAGCTTCCAGAGGCCCGACGACAAGACTGCTGGAGCTTGACGGACAGTATGTCTCGCGCTGGAAACCTGCGGCTTGGCGCCAGTTCCTGGGAGACAGCTAAAGCGGTCAACGAGACGTACTCTTCAAAAGCCCCATGCAATGCAGACCTTGTCATGCTCAGCTGCGAGAGGACAAGTTGTCGCCCCAACGCCGGTCCCGAATCCCGCAACTCCGTTGGCCGTTTGGAAATGAGACGTTGGATCACTACGCTAGTAGATGTTCGGCACGGTAAGTAAACAGGCAACTTGGACCTCGTCGGAGATGCCGAACAGCCGTACTTGGTGGTCAGACGTGTTGGTTATTTCCAGTGGTCGGACGAGGCGGTGGACTCGACGCTTGAAGCAGCTCGTCTGCTGCCGCCGGAGATATCAGCGGAGAGCCGCCCGTTCTTCGAGCCCTGCTCCGTGCCGGACCTGGAATCTAGATGGATACCCACCAACTGGCCGCTCCAGCGGAAGTTCGAGAAGCCAAACACGCCGCTGTTACTCGTCCACATCACCCAGTACACAGACGGCGCGGTCTTGACGCTGAGCTTGCCGCACGCGGTGGCAGACCAGATGGGCTACGCGAGCATGATACGCGCCTGGCTGCAGGTTGTCGCCTGCCAGGAACCCGCGCCGTTTCTGGAGCTCAGCCCCGGTGCGCTCGTCGGCAAGAAGGACATTTCCTCGAAGGAGCTGAGGAGGAAAAATACGTTCCGCATCGCCAACAAGGCAGAGAGGGTGGCTGCACTCACGAGCTTCATCCCGGACAAGGTTATCAACCCCAAGGATGCCCGCCAAGTACTGTTGCTCTCGGCCACCATCACTGACAGCCTGCGTGATCGGTATAAAGCCGACCTGAGGGCAAAGCACGGCGAGGAAACCGTTCCAGTGACAAACGGTGACGTTATTGGGCCAAGGTACGCCCGGCTAGCTCGATCCGCAGCTGGGCATGTGCTCACACCGTCTCGGCATCCTCGAGTGTCTGGAGGTGGAGAGCATGGAACGTTCTCTGGCCGTCACGCGGGAGTTGTGCCACCGTAGATATGTCATCCACATTTGCGAGCTGCTCGAGCTCAGCTACTCCATCACCAACTGCTGCGGCGCGTGGCATGGCATCGACGTTAGCCCAGCTGTGGTCAAGAGCGAAGAGACTGCCGGTGATGCGGCGCCTCCCGCAGCACCCTTGGCGTTTGGACACTCTCTGGAGCGCAATGTTCCTACGAGATGTAAGTCAAACAAGCTGTCGACACCGCTGACTCAAGGTACATATAAGAGCTATTGCTCACGCGTATTTGTAGTTAACAGCATGGTCATGTGCAAGCGGACGGCGGATACTGGTGCGACTTCACTACACTACCAAAACCGCGGCGCTGGTGGACAAGCTTTTTGAATCAGATCCGCAGCTGCAGATCATGTAATATCGCGTAGCATGAATTTTAACTATAGCCCGGGTTAGAGATCGCACGGCACCCCTTGCTTCTCATCCCGCTCCCGCCGAGAGTCAAATGCGATGATCGAACTCTATTCGACTTCACTTGAATCGCCGGCTACTAGCTGGTTATTCCGTGGCTTTTGCGGCTTCACCGAAGGGCTTGTATTTTAGGACACATAATCGTGGCAACACTGCCGTCTGTCGCAAACAATCGAGTTTTGAAGTATTGTCGCGTCTCGGCCACTAGGGCCACTACATGTACTCGTAGGGCTTCATGAGCGTATTGCCCTCAATCTTGCTCGCAAAATCCGGAATGTGCGTCGTGTGACACCACGGCTTCAGGCGAATCTCCTCGCGCACCGTCGCCGCAAAGCAGCCGAGCCAGCCGGCGCGCGGAAACGCCCTGATGACGTCCTCGCGCGTGTCCTTGTGCAGAATCCCCGCGAAGCCGTCGACGGTGGGGTGCTCGCCGACGTTGTCGAAGATGGTGGCCAGCTGGAGGACCTGCCCGAGGAACGTGATGCTGCCGTCAACGCCGAGGTCCTGGTGGCGGATGATGGCCTCGCACACGGCGTCGGCCTCGTCCTGCGGCCCCCCGAGACCGAGCATGAGCTCGCGCGCCTTGATGCCGCCGTGGAACTCGAACGACATGCGCGACGCCGACATGAACTCCTTGGCGGTGCCGATGTCGTGGAGCAGGCACGCCAGCGCCAGCGTGGACGGCGAGAGGTCCGCCGCCCGCTCGGGGAACTGCTGCTTGATGATGGCCGTTGCTGCCACGAGTTTAGCATCGCGATGCGACGACGCGTCTCATTCTATCGCCGTACCGTAGTAGAATACCCTCATCGAATGCGCAAAGGTCTGCCGCGGGAGCTTCTGCTTTGCAAAGTCGCGGGCCTGGGCCACGATGATATGATGGTCGGGAAACGTCATGTCCGACACCAACAAGGGACCCGGCTCGCTCATAAACGGCTTCCCCTTGAAGATGCCACCGGGATCGAGAGGCACGGCGTGCCAGCCATTCTGTTCAATTTCACCTGAAGCCATACTGGTCGTTGCTGTCGCTGAGTCGCGGCTGTGACGTAATGCCGTGTTGAAGTTGGAGGCGGAAGCTTTTTGACTTCGACGCCATCAAGGCCACCACATTATAAACATCATCTCACCGGTCGGTTTTGCATTGGCTTGCGCATCTCCGACACGCAGCCAATGAACGTTTCCGAAGGTGCAAAGTGGTTACGACCTCCAAAGAGCTGCGCCCCGCAGTCAGACCTCCGGCGTGCCCGCCTACATGTAAATTCCCAGTCAAGGCTGCCTGAAGGAATCACGTTACTACTTTCGCTGACCATTGTATGCCTTCCTTGACCTGACCAGACGTTGGGAGATATTATGATTGGAGCTATGTCGGCGAGCCCGGCGGCTCCCTTGTATGGCCTTGCCAAGCATGGTGTCCGCGTACTCGTAAACATACGGGGGACACCACCAATAAGAGCCCACGGATGGGCATTCCGATTCGTCCCAAACCCTTGGGTCATATCGGGGCACTCTATGGTGTGACATGGCCCCTTCACTGACTCTATTGCCGTATAGTCTTAATATATTCCCGGTTCGCCTTATTCGCAACACGAAAACGTCTCCAAAGCGTATCGTACGATCCCGTGCAGTTACACCATCAAAGGGATCACATGGCATAGTACGAAGCGCTCATAGGAACCGATGGCATGCTTCAATGTTATGGAATAAGAAAGTTGCTGTCTTGTCTTTCTTAGCGCAGTGTTGCGCAGTGTCATACGATTGAGGGATCGCCATCGCTAAGCTCGATTACGGCACTTTATAATACGAACTACACTTGCAATAATATTGAGGCAAGGATAGTATATCAGAGCGGCACGAGAGCTTCTGCAATACAAATAGGAGGCTGGCATATCTACATTCTGGATGAGCCGCAATTGCACGTCCAAACCAGCGAATATTTTCCTTACTTCGGTTTTCTTTTGCCCATAAGCACCCTCTGACACCTACAAAATGAAGTCTGCTACTGTCGGCAAAGCGTTCATCTGGTCATTGAACCTTTTCCATTTTGCTGCAGCCAAGTCCTGTCCTGGGTGGAAGAACGACAAATGCAACACTTGGTTCTTAGAAAATGGTGCGTCCGCCTTAATTATACAAACATGCAAAGACCCGAACCGTTAATATCTTAGGCTGGACCGCTGAGGATCTCGAAAATGCTATTCAAGCTTCCGGAATTCCGAACTCTAACCCCAGCATCGACGCCTACGTCTACAGTTGCACTGCAAACGGCGACAAGCTAGCGATCCACGAATACTGCGGCGGCGGTCCTAATCCGATTTGCACGGACACTACTAATTCCTGCAAGTGCCTTCCACAATGGGAGATTGACTCTGCGTAAGTCGCGTTCCCCTCCCCATGCTCTCTGGAAGTATGGTCCTCATAATTGTTACTGTAGTAGATCGCGCGTGGACGGCTGAGCTCCGAAAGTCAAAGAATCAGGCTGGATCTAAATAAATATGATGCTTATATGTAAAGTAGTCCTTAGGGAGGTTATCGTTTGCATTTCCTGTAAATTTTCACACTATCAACAGTTCGCCAACTCTACACCGGTTTGCCCTCTTCGTAGTATGTAGCTTAGAGCCTAGCGAAACGCAAACAAAGAGTCAAGAAATAAGTGCACAGGGGATACATCATAAGACTTTCCGGCAGAGTCCACTATCGATTGCTGATTTCTAAGGTTCATAAGACAATGGAGCTCATGCCAACGTTTTGAAGTTGCCGCTCATTCGGAAGCGCCCATTTGAACCCATTCTTTCCAAAATCATGTTTGCGTGACATCACGACCGGTCGCGTGTTTAGTGTGTGGCGGCCCAAAGTACGTGGGGAGATTACAGTAGTCTTCCAACGTTCAGCCGAAATATCCAGCTTGGCTACAAGGTAACGAAACAGCTGGGGTCGTGTACACGCAAGCGCCAAGCGGGTCACCCGAAAATGGAGACACTACTGTCATTCATACGAATATCGTATAATAATGCGTATAGGTAGGAAGGTCACGCGACTGGAACATCACGCAAACATCACGTTGAAAATGACAATCTACTCGACTGGTAATGCTTCCTGCCGATTCATTCTACATAAGTCTTCATCTTCGTTGCTCAAGTTCTTTCTTTCTTTTTTTTTGTCCCCACACCTTGGACCATCGTTTCTTCCGTACAATCGCTCAGCTTCCGTGGAACAAGATGAAGACTATTCTGTTCACTGCATTCGTCGCATCACTGAGCTCGACCGTTATGGCCAAGAAGGATCCGCCATTCTGGGCAGGGTTTCCATATCAATGCGCGAGCGGTTTGCAAGAGATGAGTAAGTGATCTTTCGACGCGCATTTGGTCTGTGCTTCTGCTTGTTAGTAATACAGGACCTAGATTGGTCACACCAATATATGGTAGACCGAATCCGCGAGTTCAGAAACGGGGAATACGCCAACGACACCAACGTAGACCATTATGTGTTCGGGCGGAATTGGGATAAGGATACTGTGCAGTACAGAGCCGTTGCCTACTGCGGTGACGGGAACAGCCCCTACAAGGATAGCCCGTACTGTGTAGTGATGGGTAGACGAGAAAGTGACCGGTGTGCTTGTGGTCCCGTGGCCACAATCTAGTAGCTCATCTTTACGTCTTGACTACATGTATTCTTAACGTTATTTCCCAAGGCGTTTATATTAGAACTGTTAGATTGAATGGGGCCCTCTCTCATACTACCTATACTTACAGTGCCCCCACGCTGATGGAAGTTTGGAACACAACCGCATGCGGTCAGTAGAATACCTAAGTGCATCACATGCGATCAACTGCGACCATAAATCATCTAATCTTAAAACATATATTTTTACGCCGTGGGGTCGCAAGTAGTACACCGTATATCAGCAGCAATGGGGTAGCCTAGCAAGCCTAGTTCTTGACTCTAACAACAACCTGCAAACTTTATAGTTCGTCAATCTTCTTTCTAGCCATGAATATTTCACTTTCTGGAAAGACTTATCCAGCTTCCGTAAAATCCTGGAAATGATTCAAAACCTAAAAAATAGAGCTACAAGCGCCCTTGGCATAAGAAGCCGGCTATTTTTAATGTCCGAGGTCACACTACTAGAGATCATCATACATACTACTAAGTACATATGTCCCTCCCTCTTCTCGCTTTGCCTTACTGCCCCAACTTCGAGGTCTTCCAATTTCTGCTCCGTTTTGGGAAATGCCAGGCTGGCTCTTAAATTTCTGCATTTGGTTGAACACGGCATAGGAGGGCGCTGTTTATTGGGCGAGAGCTGCTCATGTGCCTGCATGTAAGCGCCCAGCCGAGGCGTCTGGGCGTAAGCGGATCGCTGGTATCCGCCTGTCTGTTTAGTCGGCCTCCCCCTCTTCCGGATTGTGCCAAACAGCTTCGTTAGATGAGCTATACTCGTCATATTCTCGCAGCTTCGTGTATGATTGCTGTGTTTCTCTGACCTCCGGCGCGCAGCCGATGAAGGTTTCCGAAGGTACAACGTGGTTATAACCTCTAAAGAGCTGCGCCCCGTAGGTAGACATCCGGCGTGCCCGCCTACATATAAATTCCCTGTCAAGGCTGCCTAAAGTAATTACGCTATCACTTTCGCTGGCTTCGCTGGCTATTGTATTCCTACCTTAACCTGACCAAACGTTAGGAGATATCACGATTACAGCCATGACGGCAAGCCCAGCGGCTCCCTTGCATTGCCCTTCCAAGCATGGTGTCGAGAAAGTAATCCTTGGACTAAACAATACACACTTCTCCAAAGTGGATATGGAGCAGCCTAGCGTAGAATATGTGGTCGATGGAATACAGCACTGCTGCATCGCACACTTTGCATGCCACGGATCGATAGATTATATGGACCCATCCAACATCGGATTTATATTACAGCAGCAGCAAGGGTGACGTTTGGGGGAGGGGGTGAGGCATGCGATGGAATCGCATCGGTACAAGACAAGCTAACCGTGAAACGAATTTCGGAGCTAAACTTGAAGCACTCCATGCTAGCCTACTTGTCGCCCTGATCTACAGCACAGAACTAGGCAGAGCGGCTGTCAGACGTGGCGATTGGTAAGACGTTTCCAAGTGGCAAGTTTTCCGCATGTGATCGGCTGTCTCGGGCCGTCGAACGATAGGGTCTGCGTGTAAGTGGCGAGCAGGTGTATTCGCTGCTCTTTAGCCAACCCCAATCGCTGTGGAAGGGTGGGAAGGTCGCAGGGGCTCCCAGAGAGGCAGTCATGGTAGTCAGAGCGGACGACATGGAGATGCCGCTGAACTGGACTTCGGGCCCTAAGGTGCCCGGCCGAGAGACGTAAATCGACACCGACGACGACAGAGCACTCTAGGGACGACGACCTGGAATCGCTGGGCTACGTGTTGTTGTACCTCGCGAACGGCTCGCTGCCTTGGCCAGGCCTGAAGGTCAGAGAATAACGATATGATCAAGGAGAGGAAACGAGGCATGCCGGTGTCATCGCAATGCAACGGGATCCCAAATGAGTTAGCCAGCTATCTCGACTACACTCGATCCCTAGGATTCAGAGAGCGGCCCGATTATGCATACCTTCGCAAAAGTTTTCGTCGTCTGTTTGTAGCTAGAGGGTTCAAGTACGACAATGTATTTAACTGGACAGTGAGACGATTCCACAAGTTGCATGGTCATCTCCGCGAGAGTAACATCGAGACATTGTGGACGAACAGCCGGTCAGGAAAGGGGGTGGCTCAGGTAGGGGCAGTATGAGGGCCAGCCGACGAGAAAAGTGACCACAAAGCCCATCGAGCAATATATGAGCAGCATACAAGCATTTAGATGTAGATCTCAGGTACCTACAACACCTCAACACCATCGAATCCCGCACAACCTGGACATTACAGGTGTCACGAGCTGCGCCAACTACGCCGAATCAAGCCGCTGCTCGGTTGACCCAGTTTCCGCCAGCCGCCTCTTCGTCCTCCGAATCCTCAACTGTGATGCGAAAGAGTCGCATTGTCCTTCATGGTACTCTACTGACGTCGGAGAGGATGTAATTGCGATATGATCAGCCCCGATCCATAGCGGTGTTGCTAACAATGTCAAGAGACAGCAGATTTGATTGGCTATGTTTTGACGAGCGTGAGACGTCTTCCATGTTGCCGCGCAGCTGTGTAGTTGTGTTCGCGGGGGAAGCCTCGACAACCTCGTTCTTATGTGAGTCTTCTGTTGCCTCTCACGCACGAAGTAGCTGCGATGGAGCACATCAACATTCAACACTACGACTGAAGTGGGCAGTCGGGCCACTGCTCGAACATGTGGTTTACATCCACGAAACGGACAGTGATAGACCTAGTAGTGCATAAAAGTCGTGTAGGTCAGCTTTTTCTAGGAGGCGTCGAATATCTCTCTCTAGTAGGGATGGCGGCGGCTCGACGCACCGCTATTTCAGTTGCTGAGAAAAGTGTCGGGCTGGGCCGTCCTTGGCTTCTGTCGAGCTACATAAAGCCAAGCGGGTGGCTTGACTCACGCGGCTAGAAATCGCATGCTTTGCTCATCAATTTCGTAGTCGACGTGAGCCAGGTGGATAGGAAACTGGACCCGGTACTCAGAGTGCGGACGTCGCGGTTGTAGGATGGATGACAACGCGACACGCGCAGGCGTTTACTTGGTACATGCGCCGTTGAAGCTAACAACAACCTGCAAACTTTATAGTTCGTCAATCTTCTTTCTAGCCATGAATATTTCACTTTCTGGAAAGACTTATCCAGCTTCCGTAAAATCCTAGAAATGATTCAAAACCTAAAAAATAGAGCTACAAGCGCCCTTGGCATAAGAAGCCGGCTATTTTTCCGTTATGGAACTGATATATGCTATAACGATATCTTCAAAGTCTGCCAAGTTAGCAAGACCCGTGGCTACGCAATCCTTCGTTCTACTACAGACCGGACTTTCCATAATTCAGAATTTAAAGAGACCCGTGGCCGGCCAAGGAAGCTTACGGAAGCTAATCTCGATAAACTCGAACGCTTTATCTGGGATACTGGCTATGATGGCCGTATCCTTGGCTGGGCAGAGCTCTTGCCGGCTGCTGGAATAGATAAAGATATTAGCCCTCGAACGGTTCAACGGGCCCTTGGCACGAGGCAATGGCGCCGCTGTATTGCTTGCCGGAAGTCATTATATAGACGAGCATTGTAGTCGGAGTAATAATAACGGTATCTCTAGCAGCGACAATAACGACAATTCACTAAGCATTAGGGGTAGAAGCAGGAATATATACATCAAGCGCCGCCGGTAGTCTCCGCTAGAAGAACGTCGGCTAAGAGCATGGAAGAGGGAGAACAAGTCAGAGTCGTAGATCGCTTCCAAGCTCAATCGGACGGCGTCGGCAGTCAAGCAACAATGGCGCAAAATGAGTGAAGAGTAGTGTATTCGTCTTTAGCAATGTTAGCGTGATACTTCTGAAACACGAAGCCCTTTCCAGGTTTGGTGGCAGCCCCATTCTTGGCTCTTGTGTGTAAACCATCAACACTTCCTACAGACGAAACGGTTGGGGATACGTCAAACAGTGCGCACCTTATGGCTGCTTTCACGAGAACGCGGCTTGGTGCGTTTGGGATGATGTGAAACTCATGATAATTCATCTGCAGACGTGTCGGACTCATGAGGGTGGCATGCTGGAGACGAGATTTGTAATCGTCTCTTGGCTTGTGACAATTGTTTCATCAGCCCGACGACTCGATTCCAAACCTTCATTCCATGCGGAAGATGCATTGGCTTAATCTCGAACTGCTCTCTCAGTCTTTGTCGCTTCGCACGCAGCAGATCCTTGTCGAAATGCGTCAACATCACCAGTAAGTCCCTACGTCTTCGCGTCATGACTAAGCCAGGTTGTCGTCTAGGAACTGATGGTGGATTGGCAGGAACACTAGACGCTTCAATGTCCGCTAGGCAACGACAATAGCAGGAGCGACTTTATCCTCCATCAATCCAGAGAACCCCGGCCGCATCTTGTTCCCTTAAACGGTTACAACTAATCTGCGAGGCGGCGTAATCATCAAAGTGATTCAATACGTAGGGACGCAGGGGCATCGGTTTTAAGAACCCTGTTTATAGTTGTCTGTCTTTGTGTCAAATCGCTAGGGTCACGAGTATTGGGCGGAGGCTTGGCAGGTGGGCAGGACCCTTTTGCCCACCCCTGTTTTCGCTTGCCACTACTCGTACCCGTTCAAACATTACCCCTCGTGCTAGCTCGTGTATGGAGATCGGTTTCAATTCACAGAGCAAGCCCAGTAGGTTTAGGAATTCTAATGTTAAATTAGGTACAGAGTAAAGTCCTCCTTTTATAGATACGCAAAGACGAGAGAGTCTTCAAAGCTCTCTAACGGATGGTTCCACTATATACTGTTTCGATTACATTAATCGTTCACCATTGGCGACGATAAAGTAGTGCGCTTGTCCAACTTTTGCACCGCCCATCGTGATGCCATTTGGCGAGTACAGGAGTAAGTCGATGAAATGTTACTTAGATGGAAGCCCAAGGGGGACCTGTCCGCCATCTCCGACGACCTTACTAACAATTTACCTGGATGGTGCTTCCTCGATAGCGCAGAGAATGGCTTTGTGGGAAGATACAAGGCCATGACACGTCGCGCCTGGTCATCTTCCTTCTGCGGCGCGACGCTCGCCAAGGCGGGTCAATAGCTAAGCTGCTCCTGCCTGACCAGACGCGATGTCAAATTGACCTCTATAGGCACGCACACGATGAAGCTGCCTCGTATCTAGGTATGCGCACTGCCTAGACCTAGGTAATATGTCGTAATGGCTTCGATGGTCCTCTCGCTTGCATTAGAAACGGCTATCGCCGTTTAGCAGTAAGGATTAGATTTCAGTAATGATATGGGGGTTTATGCCTCAATACTACGTTTAAGGATCCTAATATAGGCTTCCAAAGTTGAGATTCGATAGCCAAGAAAGCCTATTGTCGGTAGTCAATGCGGTATCTATCTTTAAATTATTGGCATGAGGGAATAATAGGAATTGTAACGTGTAAGACGGTTATACTTTTCTTTCTTATTAGCAAATCGAAGGGATATAAGACGATATTATAATAGCGGTACCCCCCGGTAAGCTATATATTTGCAAACTATATAAAGAGCGCTGCACGTCTACAATAGTCAAAGTCGTCGCCCCTATAAGAATCTACTTTGCTTAACAGCCCTTGAATCAAAGATGCGATAAATTGCACTATTTTCCCTAAAATTAATATTCCTTCTCAAGATGAAAGCATATATTACTTTAGCTCTCTTTGCTAGCCTGGTTTCTAGCAGCCTATCTCTATATAATGATACTGGCTTAAGTCTAAGCAGCGCAGCACCAGGCAATAGTACGAAGCGAAGTTATTTATCCCTTCTATCGAAGCGATGTTATAGCCGCGATGATGCACGTACCGATGCACGCAATGCAGGTTGCTACACCGTTAGCAATGACACTAATTCAGGTACCTCGTGTAATATGTTTGGATACAATTGCAACTGGGGATGCTATCGCCTTGAGCGCGTTGAGAAGCCGGTGACTTTTGACAGGGCATATAAGACGTATATTGTGTCCGTTTGGGTAAACGACCGATGCCCAAAGAGCGTACAGGTAAGTAAACTTGCAAGAGAGCTAAAATACGAAAATAGTATAACTAATATTACGGACTTAGGATGAAAGCTGTGCGTAGGGTTTTTGCTATCTAGTAGTCTATCTAGCAATTATGCCGATTGTTTTCCTAGCTAGTATTTTACCCGATTAAAGAGAGACTATAGTTAGGAAGCTAATTGTTACAAACCACGCAACGACCGTTGGCCAGAGATGCAGGAGCAGAGAGTGAACGTATGGCTGCGTCGTAGCTGTCTGAGCTGGTTCATTGAGTGATCTCTGGATTTAGCGCTGCGATCATGGCCACCCATTTAGGCACAGCAGGCGTTCTGTCTACGAACTGTCTCGCACCCAGCCACCCATGCTCGAACTGTCTGGACAGTTTGGCGCTGCGACCATGCGGACTGTCTGGACAGCTCAGTCAGGACCACGGTGACTCACGGTCGCGGCGCTTAGAGGCGTTGAGGGCGCACCAGCCAGCAGATGACTTCCTGTGAGGCCACAGATCCGACAGCACTGATTGAAGGGTGGTGTTTCACGAAGCGCCGTTGATGGAGCTCACGGTGAAGGTGGGGTTAAGGCACCAGGCGCGTGAAGACATTCACGCCCCGTTAGCTAGTCGATGCGTTCTGCGTCCCCAACGCCAAACTTGAGTTACGAGGCACCGCGCACTCGAACGTGTTGTTCGACGACTGACTCTCCGCAGGATTGTCGCCGTCCATGGCCTGGCAGCCCATGCAGAGTTCACATGGATGTGCGAAAATAAGGCCCTCGCGCAACCCAAAAAGGTTCATCTACTCCGAGACCTCATCAAAGATGACTTTCAGATGCCAGAATCCTGAGCTTTGCCCACAACTCCGACTGGCTGATCGATGCGCCCGTCAAAACCGCCCAGCAGATTGGCGACCGACTGCTCCGCCAGCTAGCTCAGCATCGGTCAAGTCGCTCTGTGAGGATCACTTCTCATACACCCCCAAGACGACGTCGCTAATGGGACATGCCAGAGTGTTCCAATCGTCTTCATTGGTCATAGCTTCGGAGGCATCGTCATAAAAGAAGTAAGCCGTAATGCTACACGTCACTGTCCAAGTCCTAACACTTCTGGAGGCTCTTTGCAAGCTCGGGGGCGACGCGCAAGAGATCGTCGACAGGACTTGCGCCATCCTTTTCCTCGGCACGCCCCATCTCGGATCGCCGGTGTCGTTTGCCGGGTCCTTCGTGGCCTGCCTGACTCGCTTCCTAGGATCCGATGCTGGGTTGCTCCTAGCCCTGACGAGGCACCAGAAGCAGCTCTCCGACTTGGAAGATCGCTTTATCGACTGCATGAGGCAGAAGGAAGCCAGACGACAGAGGACTGACATCGTTTCGTTCTGCGAAACAAAGCCCACCTACCTTGGATGGCTTTCTCTCGGAATAGTGAGTGCGAGCGCGTTCTATATCAGTCATTGTCTGACGTGCCGCAGATTGTCCCAAGAGATTCGGCACGCGGTCATGCTGATACGGCCATCGCCATCGATACAGACCATTCTGGCTTGAACAAGTGTTGCGGGCGAGACAGTCAGTTGTACTGTGAACTGCTGGAGCAGTTACGCAGGCTTAAACCGTACGTCGCCACCCTGAGTCTCCTGCAGAGCAGTCCTGCTGACAGCGAAAGAACGACCGCTCCGCCGCTAAATCGCAATCAACAATTTGTGGTGGAAAAGCTAGGCACCGTGGAAGGCGCCGCGTTCGACTCACACGCCAATGAACATGACCCATTATGCCTTCCCGGCACACGATGGGAAATACTCGAGGAGATCAATAAGTGGGCCGACAACACGACTTGTGAGCGTATCTGCTGGCTTCATGGCAAGGCCGGTACTGGCAAGTCCACGATTGCTCGTACGGTAGCCCGAAACCTCGCCACCAGCGATCGTCTTGCTGCCAGCTTCTCCTTCAAGAGAGGCGAGGGCGACCGCGGCACTGCGCGACGCACGCTTCGTAACGGCTATTGCTGTCCAGCTCGTCAAACGTTTACCCGCAGTGGCCGAGTACGTGAGAAACGCAATAGAAGCTGACCCGGATGTCTCCAGCAAGGCGCTGGGACATCAGTTCGAGAAACTCATCCTGCAGCCAATGGAGCTCGCCCATTGCGACCCTCCAGTGGCCATGACGGTCGTGATCGACGCACTCGACGAGTGCGACGGAGATGACGACATCAAGGTCATCATCTATCTGCTATCGCGGTCAAATTGCTTGATAAACGCGTCCTTGAGGTACTTTGTGACCAGTAGGTTTGAGCCTCCAATCTGGCATGGATTCGAGAACATCAACGGTAAATTCGAAACCCTACGACTTGACCAGACCCCGAAGCCCGAGATTGAGAGGGACATCGCGGCCTTCTTAAAGGTTCAGCTAGAACAAATCCGTGGGCAGTTCCGGATCGCCTCTGATTGGCCTAGCCAGTGGCAGTTCCAGAAACTCCTAAACATGGCCGTCCCGCTCTTTATTTTTGCGGCAACTTCTTGCCGCTTCATTAGAGACGATCGACAAGGCGGCGGTGAGCCAGACGACAGGCTTCAGCAGATCCTCGAATATCAGGCCCACGGAGACTTCGATGCAACATATCTGCCCGCCCTGAACCAGATGATTTTTGGTCTTAAGGGCCCTCGGCGGTATAAGGCAATAAACGAGTTTAAATATATTGTTGGCTCGATTGCTGCACTTGCAAATCCGCTCCCCGCCACTTCTCTCGCAAACCTTCTCGGCCTTGCCGCAGCATCCGTCAACAACAGACTGCAGCGGCTTCATTCCGTCTTAGATATCCCTGTTGATGCCGACGCCCCTGTGAGACTATTCCACGAATCGTTCCGAAACTTCCTTATCCATTCTGATCAAAAAGACGAGCACCAATTTTGGGTCGATGAGAGTGAAACGCATAAAGTGCTTGCGGAAAGATGCCTTCGGCTGCTCTCCGAAGGGAACCGTCTCAAAGAGGATATTTGTGACCTGAAAATGCCTGGAACCCTCCGAGGGGACATTAACAAACGGAAGATTGATAGCTGCCTACCACCAGAGGTCCAGTACGCGTGTCTACATTGGGTGCATCACTTGAAACGCAGTGGAGTCGGACTTGACGACGGACACCAAGCGCTCCAATTCCTTCAGCGCCACGTCCTTCATTGGCTTGAAGCGCTAAGTCTCGTCGGACGAATATCAGAGAGCATCGGGCATATAAACGAATTGCAGAGTCTGCTTCGTGTAAGTAGGCTCGAGCCATGCATGCGTAGCAGGTCACTAAGACAAATCATCAGGCTAACAACAGTGCCGAACTCTCGTGGTTTCTTCAAGATACGAGACGTTTTGTCCTTTACCACCGGTCGGCAATTGACCAAACACCCCTCCAGCTCTACTCATCGGCGCTTATCTTTACTCCAGAGAGAAGCATCATTCGAGAGACATTTCAGGACCTTGTTAGTTGGATAACAACGAAACCGAAGATGGAGCGTTACTGGAACCCCTGCTTACAAACGCTCGAGGGCCACGAAGACCTGGTTGATTCGGTCGCGTTCTCTGCCGACGGCCGCCGGCAGCTCGCTTCAGGGTCGTGCGATGGAATAGTCAAGATTTGGGATGCGGCAACGGGGACGCTCCTACACACGCTCGAGGGCCACAAAGATGGGATTACATCGGTCGCCTTCTCCTCGTTCTCTGCCGACAGCCGCTGGCAGCTTGCGTCGGGGTCAGCCGATAAGACGGTCAAGATTTGGGATGCGGCAATAGGGACGCTCCAGCGTACGCTCGAGGGTCACGATGACAAAGTTAGTTC
>BCKH01000003.1:1872863-2158095 GCA_001600555.1 Albophoma yamanashiensis
ATTCGGTCGCGTACTCCGCCGACGGACAGCTCGCGTCGGGTTCAGCCGATGGCAAGATCATTATTTGGAATGCGGCAACGGGAACGGTCCTACATACGCTCGGGGACCACCGCGGCTGGGTTAATTCGGTCGCGTACTCCGCCGACGGACAGCTCGCGTCGGGTTCAGCCGATGGCAAGATCAATATTTGGAATGCGGCAACGGGGGCGCTCCAGCAAACGCTCAAGGGCCACGATCAAGCGGTTACTTCGGTCGCGTACTCCGCTGACGGACAGCTCGCGTCGGGTTCAAACGATAGCATGATCAGGATTTGGAATACAGCAACGGGGGCAATCCAGCGCACATTCGAGGGCTATGGTACATGGGTTGATTCGGTCGCGTTCTCCGCCGACGGCCGACAGCTCGTATCGGCTTCAATGGATAGAATAGTTAAGATTTGGGATCTAGTAACCGGGGCACCTCAGCACACGCTCGAGGGCCATAGCGGCCCGGTTTCTTCGGTCATTTTCTCCTCTGACGGCCGGCAGCTCGCGTCGAGGTCAACAGATGGAACAGTCAAGATTTGGGATACGGCAACGGGAACGGTCCTACACACGCTCAAGGGCCACCGTAGCTGGGTTACATCGGTCGCGTTCTCCGACGACGGCCGGCAGCTCGCGTCGGGGGGATTGCATACAACAGTTAAGACTTGGGACACGGCAACAGGGGCGCTCCAGCTTTCACTCGAGGGCCATAGCAGCTCGGTTAATTCGGTCATTTTCTCCTCTGACGGCCGGCAGCTCGCGTCGGGGTCATCCGACAACACAGTCAAGATTTGGGATACGGCAACGGGGGCGCTCCGACGCACTGTCGAGGGCTATAGAACCTTGATTGACTCCATACGTAATGGTAGCCCGGTCGTGTTTACCGAACTCATAGCCCAAGCTAGAGACAAGACTGGGTCTGGAACTACACTGACTAACCCTCTAACTGACACCCAAGCTCAATCACAAGCTCAAGTCTTAGAGACGCAAAAACACCACGGCTGCAGCATAAGCTTGGATGCATCCTGGATTAAGTGGAACGGGCATAACGCGATCCGGCTCCCCCCCGACTACCGGGGCTCAGCAGGAGCTGTATTGCCCTCGGGCCTGACGCTTGCCGTCGGTTGTAAATCGGGGAAGGTCTTTGTGATTAGCTTCTCGGCTTCAGGACCTCCCAAACTTCACGGATTTTAGCTACAACAACATTACGCGCAACTCTGTTTATCCCTCTCCTAACGCTGCAAGGGTCAGTCCACGGGAGTCGCGGGAAGTTATAGCTTACATCTCGGCAGTGGAATTGTGGAGAAGAAAGGCAGTTGCTATCAGCTGCCCAGTGGTTGTGACCCGGAAGGCGTGGCCTTCGGATATAAGCGTCTCGTGGTATCAAACAGCCGAACTCGAAGCCATCCTTCCTCTCCGGAGCTCCAATGCATCCATTGTTGGAGCTTCATTATCAAAATGATTTTCACTTGTAAAGGTCGGTGGCCGTCCTTGCCGTTGTGACATTGGACTTGCTGACGTTGAGATTCAAGGTCGGCTGTGGACCATTAACACAAGTCCAAATTGAGCCATGACCGTCAGCAACTGCAGTACGAGCCAAAAACTCAACTGGCCTTACGAATCAATAAAATGGGCCACTCATTTCCGCATTGGCTTTCAGGTCCTCCTCTAGAAAGCACAATTTCTAGTCAAGGACTTGAAGGGCGCAAGTTCACGTCATCTCAAGGGCGCGGGGCCATCACCTCCACACCCTTCTTAAGCCTCGTCCAACCTCTCAGCTCAGCGTCGACTCAACGGCCCCCAGGACGCAAGAGCATGCCACCCCAACCATGGCCAGCAACGTCGACACAGACAGAGCCCCAGGCCCATCGCTGCCGCCGTACGTCCTCGACGCCATCCCGACCGGCGACCTCTGCGCCCAAGCCCTGAACCACGCCTGGCGCGCCCTCCCCACGCCCATCTTCAACCACTCGCTGCGCGTCTTCCTCATCGCGCAGTGGCTCGCCCGCCGCGAGTCCAGCAGCTGGGCGACCGACGCATCCCGCCGCCCGCTCCTCTTCGTCGCCTGCGCGTGCCACGACCTCGGCGCCAGCGCGCTCCACGACGGCCCGCAGCGCTTCGAGGTCGAGGGCGCCGACGCCGCGGGCGCGCTCCTCGCGGCGCACGGCGTCCCCGACGAGGAGCGCCGGCGCGTCTGGACCGCCATTGCCGTGCACACGAGCCCGGGCATCGCCGAGCGCATCGATGAGCTGGCGCGGTTGGTGCGCCTTGCCGTCAAGGCCGACTTCTCGCCGCCGGGGGGCAGAGGCGTCGTGCCCGACGGCTTCGCGGCCGAGATCGAGGCGCACCTCCCCCGGTTGGGCGTGGAAAAGGTGCTGGGCGACGCCGTCGTCGGCCAGGCGGGACATGGACACGGAGCGGAGCCGCCGGACAGCCTGACGTGGCCGAGCACGGAGAAGCATCCCGCTGCGAGCTGGCCGGGGATATTGCTACGCGCGCATCTGCAGAATCCGGGCATCGAGGGAGTAAATCCGGCGTTTTAGGCCTAAGCACGGCCCCTGCGTTGATCTCAAGTGAGCTGGCTGGGATACAGTTGCCCAGCGGCATGAATGAAGCGCTCGGAAGAAGGTTGTATCATTGTAAAATATCCGTTTCGTCATCCCATGGTATAACTACATCTCACAAAACGCCACTGACCGGTCAAGCCCCCTTCAAAAGAACTTGCTCTTCAGCCCTCCCATGACAATGTTGCGCTTCTGGCGGCTCAAGAACTTGTTCGCGTCGTCGGCCCACCCCTGGCTGCTCTGCTGCAGGTTGTCCATGCCGTCGCCCATGATGTTGAGCTTCTCGGTGCGCTCGTTGAGCTGCCGCGTCAGATACGCTCCCCACCCTTCCTGGGCCCCTCCCGCCGCCGCCGCTACCGCACCCGCCTGTGCGCCGCCCCTGGCAGCGCGTTGCTCCGCCGCCGCAGCCTCCAGCATGCGCTTGCTCGGCGGTCGGTCCGGCCCGCCGACGAGGAGGTCGAGGTCCGTGGGCGACACGTACTGCGTGCCCGAGATCCACTGCATGTTGGAGATGGTCGGCCGCGGCGGGCATTCGAGCTTGGGGTTGATGAGGATGTCCGGCGAAGGCTGCAGGGGCTTTCCCGTGCCCCACACGTGGATGACGGCCAGCTCGCTCGGCCCCGTCCAGGCGAAGATGTCGCCCGTCTGCGTCACGACCGCGGAGGTGCTGCGGGTGACGTCGACCATGGGCAAGCTTGCCTTGCCAATCTCCTTTAGCGAAGGGATCGAGAATGCGCGCGCCGTCCGATCCCCGAAGAGGGCAACGATGGCAAAGCCCTGGAGCTCCAGCTCTGCAACGCTCGCGGCATCGCAAAGAACATCGTCGAACTCTTTGGACGCCCCCTTTGAAGTCGCCGGCTTAAACACCCGGATTTCGTTTTGGGTGACTGCCGCGCATCAGCTATCTGCCCATAGAAAGTTAAAGACCCAAAGACTTACCTGCGACGAGGACGCCATTTACCTGCTGTCCATCCCGCAGCCCGGCAACAATTGGCCCCGTCGCCAGAGCCGGCTTTCCAGTGTTTGCCTCGATGGGCGACAGCGAGATGACCTTGCCCTCAAACGAGACCACGCCGGCGACCTGCACCGAGTAGCCCCCATCGGCGCTCGGCAGAAGCTTGAACGTAATCACCTTGCCCAGGTTCGTCCCCACGAAACAGCATATGCTCGAGTACTTGTCCTCATCCAGCGTCATGACGCCAAACTCGATCACGACGGGCCACTCCTTTTGCGGCAACGATGAGCTCGAGCGGTGGCCCTTGTGGAACAGCGTCCGCTTGTCTTGTTTCGCGAAATCTGTCATGGGAGCCTGGTAGATGATGCGCGGGCCGCGAAGGTCCATGATGGTCAGGAAGCCCAGCTCCGACCCGACAGCCACGAAGCCCACGTTGGAGACCTGAATGGCCGTAACGGGGCCCATCATCATCTCGTAGAGCACAAACGGCTGCAGGCCCTCCTTGAGGGTAGGCTCTGCCCGCGAGCTAATGTCCGTCAACCCCTTGGGGTTGGGATCCAGCTGCTGCGGCTGGTCTCTTCCGTAGAACCGGTTGGTGCCCCAGCGAAACACGACCACCTCGCCAGTGCGGGTCCCGACGACGAATTCCCCAGTGCTGGTAGCCATACTCATGACGGTGATATCGACGTCGTCGTACCGGTCGAGCGCGCGCGCCATGTCGACCTGAAGTACCGTGCCGTTTTCAATGTCATCGGCGTGGCCCGAGTCCCAGATGCGAATAGTGCTGTCGGCATGCGCGGCTTGGATGATGGTCCTCTCTTCGAACCTCTTCCGCGGCCTTGCCGCCTCCGCGCCGCCCTTGAGCAGCGGCTCGCCTTGGTCCCGCTTCTCCATCATGCTCAGCCACCTAGGGCGCTCAAGGCTGGAAACGCTAACTTTGGTTATGAATGGGTGGACGAAGAAGGTCGAGGGGTGCAGCTGGTTCGTGGGGCTGATGGCGTAGCCGGAGGGGAAGCTCATGGTGATGAGCTCGCCCGAGGACATGAGGCTGATGATGGCGATGGGGTCCTGCGCGCCGCTGAAGTGAGGCGAAGATCGCGGGATGAGCAGAAAGTCGAGTGCCTGCGCCCCGGGAGGCAGTGGTAGCGACATCTGTCGCTTGCCGTGAAAGTAGTCCTTCAACGCCTGCCATGTAGAGGTAGCATACATGGGAGTCAACCCCAAGTCGATAAAAGTCATGCTCTTGGGCGACACGTCGGGGGTCTGCCCTCCAGACACCAGCAAGCCCGAGTCGTCGCAGTTTTCCTTGCAGCACCAGGCAATCTTGGTAAAGGGCTCGGTAATCGTAGGTCGCGCGGCGTTGGGCGCCGGCTGGTCGACTCCCATGTTGCTCAGCGTTCTCGCCGTGATCATCTTGCCCTCCTTGGAATCCCACAGCACCAAGCTCCCGTCGTCGTGGCCGGTGACGACAAAGGTTCCCGAGGGATGCCACACGGCATGTGTCAAGCGGGGACGTCGCATGGTATCCACCGACACGCTGTTCCCGCCAGGTGCTCCCGGGGGAAGGACGTATTCGAGAAACTGAACGGCGCGATTCTGCTTGAACGAGTAGATGACGGCGCCGTGGGTGTACCCGATGAGCAGCTTGCCCACGTCCCGCGGATGCATGGACATGCAGACGAGGCTCGCGGCGCGGGCGTTCACGTCCCTCTCCCGCCAGTAGTTGGGCAGCCGGAAGGCGCGCGCAAGACACCTCCGGTCGAGGTCGTAGGCCATGACATCGCCGTTCTGGAGGCCGACAAAGGCCCAGTCCAGCATGGGGTCCGCGACCAGCTCGACGACGTGGCCGGCGACGACCTGCGACGCCAGGCGGGCGCCCGTGTCGAGGTCCCACACGGCCAGCTCATTCCTGGCGTCGAGGCTGACGATGCGGTTGGCGCTGAACTGCAGGCGGTGGATCGACGTCGGGCGCGACGGCTCGAGGATGCGATGGACGCGTCGCTGGCCAAAGACGTAGATCTTGCCAGGGCCGAACTTGCTCTCGGCGGTGCCGACGGCGAGCAGCGACTGGACCGGGTCGTAGGCGAGGCAGCTGCCGTCGCGCAGCACAGCTTGGTCAGCGACGGTCAACAAACACACGGGGCTCCGTCTGGCTGGGCACACCTGATCTGGGAGTTGATGCCGTAGCGCGCCTGGTCGTCGGGCATGAAGAGCTCCGGGCGGATGCTCGCCGACAGGTCGTTCTGGATGCCCGCCTGCTTGCTGCGTAGGAAGCTAGCCATGGCGACGAGCTTGTTCGCGGTGGTCGGCGGCGGTTGTGAATGGGAGAGGAGGAGGACGAGAAGGAGGAGGCATGTTCCCTCCGCCGAGAGACAACGAGCCGAGAGAGTTGACGTTGTGGTGAGCCTCGCTCGGTGGGGTTCCCGGGCTGTGCAGCACAGACAAGCCGTCCCGCCTGCAAGGAACACAAACACGTCATGCCTGTCTTCCGATGCCACCCCCAGACCCCACCGGGCGCCAGCAATCGACGGAATGAGCCGTTCTCGGTTGCAAAACAGTATCCCCCCAGGCCGTCGCTTGATGCCTTTGATTCGCAACTCCTGTGGGAAGACGGCCGCCAGCCTTCACGTCCGTCGACTTGTTTCCCGAGAATCTCGATAATGAGAAACAGCCCCCGTAGATCAGCGACATCTGCCAAGCCGCGCGGACAGGGGCGAAGCCACGCCAGTCTCGGATGGGCCGGGCTCGGCGCCTGATGCAGCGACTCGGCTTCTTGGTGTTATTAGTCGTTTCGATATGCGCATGGTCCAGCCCTCGTCTGCAAAGGAAGACGTACGCAGCAGCCAAGCAGAGGGACGGGATGGGGCACGTCTGCTCTGCCTCCCTCTTAGCGAGCTTGACATCAAGCGCAGCGCCGCCTCGGTCACGCTCCCATACCTGTAAAAGTAACGAGTGCTGTGGCAGCCTGTCCATGGGCGCGATGGCGTCGACCACGCCATCGAGCAGAGCCTTGCGTTCCAAGTCGGTGTCCTGCCTCCAGTCCAGAGCGTTTCGCTCGCTGCCACCTGCCCGAGGCTCGGCAATCTTCACGACTGCGCCTTTACGAATGCTCAACCAAATTGCAATGCATCAGTCAATTGCGCTAGGCTGCTGGTTCTGGATGCAAATTGTCCTCCGCCGCCAACCACCACCAAACCGGTCACCCCTTTTTGTTGATTTTCGATGCCCAATCATCACCATCACCGCTTCGAAGCTGTGCCCTCACCGGCACCGCCAGCTTTTCACGCCGGCTAGACCCCCAAGCAAAGCCAATCCACCACCTCGTCCCCTCTCAAGACTTCCGTCTCAGCACCTCTAAATGTACCACATGGTACCGCGGAAAAAGTCCCGCTGGCGCAGCTCGCCGTCGACGGGGGCGTTCCCGGCAGGCTTTCCGCCAAGCTGCAGCAGGGGCGGCGATTCATCCTCCTTGCCGGGCATGCTTCCGACCGATTGGCCTTTGGCAATCTTGTCACGAATCATCTCGTGGCCCTTGCCGCCAGCTCGGAAGCCCTCGCTCGTCGCCACATTCTCGTGGGCCCGCGCACGGTTGCCGGCAAGATGGGCATAGTAGACGGCAGGGTGCAGCGACACGGGCGTTGTCGATCGCGCATACGAGTAGCACTGATGATAGATCATCTTCTGGAAGTCGTTGACCGGCACGTCCATCTCGTCAAGGATGACGTGGTAGTGCACCGGTCGCGCCGTTCCCTGGATGGCCACGTGGGAGCAGAGGTAAAAGTCCCACATGAAAGGATGCGTCACCTCCTTTTCGACCAAAGTTCCGGGGAGGGCATTTCCGTTCTTGTCGCCATTCTGCGGGAAAATGCGAATGTGATGGCGCTTGGTGGCCACGACGACGGTGAACTTGGGCGGCTCCATCTTCGGTGCCGCGTTCTTGAAGTATCTCTTGACTTCCGCGATTTCCTGATCAATCACCTGCGCAAACTCTCCCTCGGAGACACCATCTCGGAAGTAGATGACATGTTTCGGGAACGCGTTGTCGTGTCCAGCCATCCACTGCTTGCTGAGCTGTCCGAAAAAGTAGTGGCAGTTGGCAGGCGACAGCATTTCCGTGCGGTAGCCGTTTGTCTCGACCAAGGCTGCGTATTTAGTGGCGTCACGGTCCACCGACATAGTCATGGCAGCAACAGACGGAGTGTTGCTGCCAGGGGCTCCGTGCGAGATGTCAACGCCGACGATCATGGTCGGCCGCTCCTTTGGAAAGTACGTAGGCTGGCTCTTCCAGGGAGCCATGGTTCTCGACGTCGCCCCGCCGAGTTTGGCATTGACCTTCATGCAAACATTTGAGTGATACTGGCCGTTGTTTCGCCTGACTGCCTCGCTCTGCACAACCTGCGAGAGGATTCCAAATCGGCAGTCAGCCGACTTCTTGAGTCGGATGTAATGGGGGCTGTTCTTGTGCCCGACGACCACAAACAGTAGCTGCGTATAGCCACGAACTTTGCGAATCTCCTCATGAGCCCACGCCATGGCCCCAGCGATGTCATGCTTCACTTCGCCTGGCACGTTCAGCAACATAGCGTCCTGTGGGCATTTGCCGCCATGTCCAAGGAAAGTCTGTCGAAACATCTTGGCGAAATTCTGCAGAACGGGATAGTCCACGCAGTTGTCCATGACGATGAAGGCCCAGGCCTGCAGGGGAGCGACGTTTTGCTTCCAAAACTTCTTTCCGCGAAGGTCCCAACGACCCGAGAATCGCGGATCCGCAGACCCTTGTCCAAAGTCCACTCTGGGAGGTGGCAGGATTTTGGCGTCCGTCTTGGTGAAGCCCTGTTCAAAGGACACGCCGTACTGTCGCAGGTATGGATCAGTGTTGTGTTGCAACTTCACAACTTTGTTTTGAATGTCAGCCCGGCGGACCTGCGGCCGAGTCACGGCAATCTTGATCATCGCAGCGGTTTGGTCGGGATTGAGCTTGAATGGGTAGCGCTGCATTGGTTCAATGAAAGCAAGCTCCATGGGAATATATCCCTCTTTTCCAACCTCGATTAGGGGCAGTCGAGTATGCTTCAGCCACACCTTGTACTTCTGGGCGAAGTAGTCAGCTACGCTGGTTTGCCGACCATTGTACTCGAAGGTGACTGTCTTGGCGTTTGCACCTTCGGCTCCATACTCGGTACCAAAGGTGAAGCCTCTGACTGTGTAGACCTTCCTAGACAATTCCTGAGGTCGACCGGCATGACGAACGGTAAACTTGAGTCGAACTAGCTTTCGAAGTTGTTTGAATGCATCAGAGGACGACCACGTAGAATTCGGAAGTTGGACAGGTCGAAGCTGGCTGGCAGCATTGGCTTGATTAAGCCCAGACCAGCGTCTCGGTTCGCACGAGGCTAGGAAGTTCAACATGAGTACATCCATGGTGATGTTTCCGATCCAGAAGCAGGTGTTGGCCACATCGGCGTTCAAAGCGAGGCCAATACCTCCCCGTGCAAGGTTGTGGCTAAGGCGGACCGAAGCGTAAATGCCCTTGTGAACCTCTACAACGTTGTTGGCGGGGAGGAGAGGTCTTCCTCGCTCATTTTCGTCGTAAAAGTTTCGCTTTATGGCAAGCATCTGCTGTGCTGGGTACTGGCGAACTAGGTGATCGATGAAGTTCAAGGCTTCCCGAATCTCGTCGCTGAAAGATGTTTTCTGATCAAGGTAGAGCTGAAGACATGACATATTGACCTGAGTCGTCTGTCGAATCATGACCAGGAATTTGTTGTCATCGCGGACGGGTGCTCCTGGCGGACGTCTTCCTTCGTCCAGGTCCACGGTAAAACGAAGCTCACCACGGTCCACCAGAACGGCAGCCCAGGCAAGCTTTCGGCCGTCGAAAATCCACAAGGGGTAGTCGTACTGGGCCAGAGCCTTTTTGGTGGTGGCATGTGTCCAGAGCTTCTTCAATATGACTTCCTTTTTCTCGGACGATGGAGAGATAGAGACCTTGGGCTTGTTAGTTGTTACAAAGAGCAATGGGTTGTGGCCGAGCACGTACATCGTATTGGTAGATCTTCTGGGAAAAGTCGAAGCCTTTCATGCGGTATTGGTTTACCTCAATGTTTGCGGGCTTACCCTCCGTATTGAACTTGTTGCGACGGAGTGTGAACCTGCTCTTCTGAGTGTCTGCGACATAGGCGTCTGGAGGAAGCTCCATGCGGGTGTTTGGTTTCTTGTCGGCGTTGCCGGATGGCTTTGCAGGGTCAAAGCCCATGCCCTTTGTCCATCCAGTGGCGGAGCCTGGAGCAGGAGATGTTCCTCGGCTTCCCTGGGCGGAGCGGGTTGGTGACAATACCCGGCCTCCAGCCGAGCCATGAGGCGACTGTGACGAGCGCCTCGAGGGGCTTCCGGCCCCGGGCGGGGCGGGAGCACGACCTCTGTCAGACATGCTGGGGGGAGAGTCTACGAAAGTCAGTGATCGTAGAAACGAATGTTGGAGAAGACGAAGACAGAAGGCTGTGCGGTGGCTAGGACGCCAACATTGAAATAAAGAGTAGTGCGGTGGCGAGGTAAGGATATGGAGCACAGACGTAGTGGCTCAAGAACCACAGAGCTCTTGTGAGCGCCGGCAATTGTTCAGCTTGAAACCAGTGCGTATAACGGTGACATGAAATAAAATGATGGCTTGTAGCGTTCGTGGACTTGAGAGGGATTTGTGTGATAAGCGCAGGAGATTCCAGGGCAGGGGAGTGTGCAAGGTGCATGGCAGGTGGCGATAGAGAGAGAGAGAGAGATAGAGAAGCGCAAGTGGGCTTGGGTTCGATCGTATCTTGGAGCTTACTTGATTCCCACTTGCGCTTGACCATGTTTTGAAGCTTACTTGTTTGGTTGCTCGTGAATTTGTGGTGTTGAGTTCGTTTCGTTTTGAATTGAGACGATCGCTGGATTCGACCGAAGATGCAGTGTGAGAACTGGAATGCTGGCCTCAACGGGAGGCTCGAGCCTGAAGCGAAAGTATCAGTCGCTGTGGCTAATTATGTATGACAAGGCCAGTGAGTAGACGATGGTCAGGGCGAGGAGGTTTGAGGGAGAGAAGTGAACAGATGAAGAGGAGGAGAAACGAGAAGACAAGGCAGTCCTTCTCGTTCCTTGGCAGGGCTCGGACTAGTTTCGCGAGAAGGAGCACAACAATATTCGATTGCGTGTTTGTACAACGTCAGATGTTGCGTAAGAAAATGGGAGGCGGGAGGCGAAGCTGATGATCTGGCGTGTGCGACGAGGAAGACGAAGGTGCGGGCTGACACAAGAGAAGCTCGAACTCACCTTTGGTCTTCTCTTTGTTTGAAGAGCGCGAGCCTGTGAGGCTGTAACGGAAGAAACAAGGATTGAGGGTGATGAAGGAGGAAGGAAGAAGGAAGAGAGCAGTGAAGGGAGGAAGGTCTGCTTTATTGCTGGGCTGGAAGCTGTAAGGCGGCCAGGCAGGAACACTTGTGGTGCAGATGTAAGGTGTAGAAGATGTGAGCACTCCAGCAGAAGCGGATAAGGTAAGGTAAGGCAAGGTAAGGTATGTAGGTAGATAGGTGAGGTGAGGCAGTGGGATACTATAGTATTGCAAACGGAGCAAGGCGTGGCTCGGGAGCACAGGATGAGGGAGCGCGTCAGGTGCTGCACCTCCGTTTGGCGCTACGGCAACACACCGCCTCAGGTAGCAAACGCTGTGCAAAGGGATCCGGCACTGCTCTCAACTCTCGTATCACTCCGGCAAGAGAGAGGTCTTTACATTGCACTTTGGGACGGAAAGCCTGTGATACAGTACTCTCGGCTATGGAGCATCCTGTAGTGCGCCCGTACTTTCATTGTTGAGACGTCAGCCACTATCGACGGGCTTGGGCTGATGAGCCAGTCTCCTTTATGCTTTCAGAAATGCAATGGCCATTGATCCGTTGTCTTCAAATGCTCGGCTCTGCCGTACACTACCAAGTTGAACGGCGAGATGCCACATCCAGACAGCAGTGCTCTCTCCTCCCATCGGAGCATCTGATTTCGAATCGATGGAACTCGGGGTCACGTATGATGATCGTCACTAGGTCACCATACAAATCTCTTTTCTGCTCTAATCCCAATACAAGGTCCCCTTTCTTCCAACAGACCCAGGAGAGTTACAGCACTGGCAGCCCGCCTAGATGATCCTCCTTCCCTTGTCTACCAAACGCCGATGCCAGATGCCTGTTAAATGCAATTTTGCTATGAGCAGTCCCCTGCGACGCCTCATAACTGATCTCGACATCTCATCAGTACCTGTAACCGCCATACTGCCCCGGCGGAGCTGACGCCGCCCCGTAACCTCCTGGGGCTGGCGGCCAGGCTGGAGGCGCACCCGCAGCGTCCGGGGCTCCGTAGGGGTTGGCTTGATACGTCCCTGCGCTCTCCGTCCTCAGCGGCGAGTTGCGATAGCCACCGGATGCCGAGGCGAATCGACCGTACGGGCTAAGGGGCCTGCTTCCGTAGTCGCCAGACGTCTGCCGCCCGTGGGTGGGAGGTAGAGCGCGGTATTGCCCGCCCGTTTTGTTCCTCCAGGTGATGTAGTCCGGAAGTTGCGTGTCGCGGAGCAGCGAGACCATGGAGGTGGGGTTGAGACGCTGCGCATCGTAGCTTTGCGGAGGAGGCAGGATGCCGAGCAGGAAGGTGATGTCGCGATGAAGCGCCGAGGCTTGATTCCGGCGTTGCTGGTCGAGACGACGCCCCGCGGCTCCCTTCAGAGGCGACACTCCTCTAGCAAGTCTCTTGGGCGGGTTCAGCTCTTCATCGTCGACGCCAAACGGCCGCTTCGGGGAAGCCGTCGCGCGAACGAAGTGCGGCCGGGGGCTTTGCTCCTGCCGAGGCGGCGCAATGCTGTTCCTCGCCGACGTGGGCTGCTCGATGGTCGGCAGCATCTGCTTCGGCCTCATCTGCGCGGGCTTGGAGATGATGATTGGGGCGGAAATGGGGTCGAACTTGTCGGTTGAGAAGCGCGCCGTAAAGTGGCTGAGCTTGGGGTCCTCGGGGAACAACTCGGCCATTCTCTCTTCGAGTTTCGAGATCTGGGAAAGCTCGCCGTACTGCGACTCGTACTTGTGAAAGTACGAGTAGAGCAGCTTCGCTTTCTGCAGCGACTCAGGCTTCGCGATCAGGCGGTTGACACAAGTCTCGAACACGACGCGGGCGTCTGCACCCTAGTCAGCATGCACTCGCTCTTCTAAACGAGACAGATCAACTCACTCGTGGTGTCATCCTTGTTGTGCAGGTATTTGATGTACTCGATCATGAAGCCCTCGTCATTCGGAAACAATCGAGCGCCGCGTTCGAAAATCTTGGCTCCGACGGGATCCTTGTACACCACCGACTCCAGCAAGGCGACGGCGACGTAGACGTCGCTTGTCAAACGTCCCTTTTGCCGCGCGTCCGTAAAGACCTTACGCAGCCCTCCTTCAGTCTGGCTGCCTTTCCCCTGAATTCGTCGCATGGCTCGAGCCAGGGCAATCCAGACGTACGAGATGGTGCGGGACAGGATTTGTGACTCGACTGCGTAAGCGCTTTGGATAGCAGCGATGCGCTGCTCCGTAGGCGACAGCTTGGGCTTTTTCGCTTCGTCGTCGTCGTCATCGTCGTCATCGTCGTATGCTGGCTCGATGGAATCCTGCACCGCCGGCTCTTGTGCTGCGGCCTGCTTCAGGGTGTTAACCTCGAGCTTTTCGCGCTCCTTGACCTTGTCGCCCATTTTGTACAGGGTGTCAAGGACGGTGTCGAATGGCTGTCGCACGGCCTTTGCGTACTCTGACTTGTCGCCCTCCTTTTCCGGGTAGTGAGCTTCGATGTGGTCGGCATGTTTCAGCGCGAGCAATACGCTTTCCGGGTTGGCAGCGATGCCCTGCAGCAGCAGCTCCGTCCCCACAGGCTTGTTCTCGTTGTCACGCACGTCGTTTTCCAAGCACCAGGCAGCCGCGTCAACCCAGATCTCGGGCCAGAATCGGAGCGCCATCAGGGCTTGCTTGTAGCAGTACAGGACTCGTTGCTTGAAGACTTCCGGCTCATCGTCCTTGAGGACCAGCGGATCTTCCTTTTCCCACGCGATCCATCTCTTCCACTGCTGAACTTGATTGCGGAACTCCTCGTCGCCGTCAAATCCAGGCGCCGGGGGTAGTCGCGGTAGGTTTGTCCGCTTCAATGTTCGCATCATGTTGTCGAGGGCAATGTTGGCACTCTTTGCCGACATATACCCCGGTGATCTCTCCTGAATGAACTTACGGCCCTGCACACACATCGTTAGCAAACCTCTCCAACGGATTCAGACACCGGGAGGGGGGGGGGCTTTTCGCACCGTCACTTTGTTCAGGCCCATCTCAAACTGGTCGTACTCTTTCCACAGGTTGTTGACGGCTAGCATGGGAACGTTGATGGCGCGTTGGTAGGCCTTCCGGAGCTGGTCCATCTTCTGCTGATCCTGCCAGCCAGTGCCGCCAACCTGCCCAGGGGCGCTCTTGACGAAATTGACATAATCCTGCCAGATGTCGCCCGAGTCCCGGTCGACGCCAATGTTATCGATGACAAAGTCGTACGACTGGGCCACGGTACGCCTCGCCTGGCCAGAAGCATCATTGGTCAGGTCATTGCGACGCCGAATGTAGTTGAGATATAGAGTCCAGAGCTTGACGTTGAGCACCGACATGAGACTTCGCCCAAAAAGCCGCTCAGCCTCCATGAAGTTGTCCATTCCAAGCTCCATCTCGATCCACTCCACCCATATGTCCGCCTAGAAGATGAGTCGTTAGATACTGAATCTGGTTTGTCTTGCCGTCTGAGCCAGGCACTTCACTTACTGCTTGCGGGAAAACCTCCACAAATCGATTGTAGACGCTTCGCAGGTCGTCCAGTCTGCCACGGCGTTTGTGATCGGCAAGGAGGTTCAGCCAGGCATCCATGTCTCCGCGCGGATCCTCCCTGATGCGCGCTTCGAGAAGTGCGACTGGGTCGAGATTGGCCATGGCGGGAGGCACATTGGCGGTGAGGTCGGCAGGGGGTGCGGGCGAGACTCCGTTGTTGGCCGCTCGAGGCTGGCCAGCTTGACCCGGAGACGATGCAGCTGCCGCAGCGGGGGTATCGATATCACCGTCCTCTTCGTCGTCGGACGCCTCGATCAGGAAGCCTCCTGACGTTTTTGGCTTGGAAGGCTGCTGGCGCTGCGATGGCGTGGCAGAGTCCGCCTTGTCCGCGATCTGAGGAGTCGTGTCGAAAGCAACAGACTCGGGATCGTAGTCTCCGCCGTCCTCCGCATCGTCCTCATCGTCTGCTCCACTTTCGGCAACTTCACCAGACACGGGAGAGTCTTGCGCAGAGTCATCAACTTGTTCATCGCTAAGCTGAGCCTGAAGATCCTCTGCAGGTCCATACCCCTCCATGTCCCACGTCGCGTCCTCGGAAGCCATGTCAGAGAGCGTGCGGTGGGTCACACGTATATTGAGCGTCTCCCGCGATTCGGCGTCAGAGGTTTCGTGCCTCAGCAGACTCGACTCAGAGGCCAGCGACGACGCAAGCTCAGGGTCGCGGACCGCTGTCGCAGAAGCCAGGGCCGGGCCTCCGTAATACTCTGGCAAGGCTGTGATTAGCACCATGTCAAGCCCCATCACTCCAAGATTCTGCTCACAGAATAACTCAAGCGAGCGCTGTGGCCGGCGAGAGCCTTGCGTGGTGCGCAAAGTCGACGTTCCCTAGACTGGCACTCGACGCTGCTCGCCGATGGCAAATCGCTCTTGGTTCGTCGCTTACAACGTCGGGCGTTTGCTTGCAAGGTGTGGTCGGGCCCAGGCGACGGATGCTTAATGTCGGCGACGTCGCAAACGGGATGTAATGGGGCTGGGTGCTTGGTCGTGCTTGGTGGAAGAGCTCCCAGCTGATGGCGCTAGCGACGATTTCCAGCTTTGCTCAGTCTGCGATCGCGAAGGAGGTTGGGCAGAAAGCAGAAATGGGCTTAGCGGGAGATTTGGCGGTGAAGTGGGTTGGTGGGCACACGCCCGCGGCGAGGCTGGCGCCGCACGGGCCAAGCACCAGGCCCACTGCAGCGCCAGGTGCGCTGCCAGGTGCGGACCCCTGTAGCCCGCGGTTGCGCGCTGGCCGAGCCCTGCAGCGGCTCTGGCGCGTCTGCGCCCACTGAGGCCTGCCTGTCAGTGCAGGGGAGTGGCGCAACCTCTCAACGCGGTGCGGCCCCAAAGCGCGTCCCGCTAAAGCACCATCGCGCCTCCATCCCTCTCGTTCTTCGCTCGCGCAGCCCAGCCTTCATCTTCTTCCATCTTGCTCTCCCGCCCCTTCACTCCTCTCTCCTCTCCTCCGACCTTGCACACACGGATATTTGCGTCCATCGCATCCGCTCATCTGCACCCTACTCCCGGCTTGGTGCCGCTCGCAAAGGCAAATTCACAGGCGCATCCGCCCGTCACGGTTCCAAAAATCTAGCACGCAACAGACTCGTTGCCTGCCGCTCGCTGCACGTGGCGACCACGATCCCATCCAGAGTTGCGTGAATCGTGCCTTCGACGCTCGCCCTTCCATCCTCGATCATACCTCTTTCTGCCACCCAACACCAGCAACATGTCTGTCGTTTCGCTTCTGGGCGTCAAGGTGGTGAACAACCCCGCGAAGTTCACCGACAAGTATGAGTTTGAGATTACTTTCGAGTGCCTCGAGGCTCTGGAGAAGGGTTCGTTGCCATCGCCCGCCGCTCCCTTTGTCCTTGTCTTCTAATTTTGCCCAGATCTCGAGTGGAAGCTGACCTACGTCGGGTCTGCCACATCGTAAGTCTCCCCTGCCCACTCCAGTGCTGGACCTGTGCAGGCCCTAACGCCTTAGTAGGGATCAGTACGATCAAGAACTCGACTCGCTCCTCGTCGGGCCCGTCCCCGTGGGCGTCAACAAGTTCGTCTTCGAGGCCGAGGCCCCCAGCACGACGCGCATCCCCGACGCCGACATCCTCGGTGTCACTGTGATCCTGTTGACGTGTGCGTACGACGGTCGCGAGTTTGTGCGAGTGGGATACTACGTCAACAATGAGTACGATTCGGAGGAGCTCAACGCGGAGCCCCCCGCCAAGCCCATCGTCGAGCGCGTGAGGCGCAACGTCCTTGCTGAGAAGCCCCGCGTCACGCGGTTCGCGATCAAGTGGTACGTGGCAGGACGCCTCGTTCAGTGACTAGCATTTTCTCTAACATCATCTCTAGGGATTCTGAGGCTTCCGCCCCTGCTGAGTTCCCCCCGGAGCAGCCCGAGGCCGACCTCGTCGCCGACGGTGAAGAATACGGAGCGGAGGAGGCAGAGGAGGAAGCTGCCGAAGAAGCTGAGCTGGAGACGGCTCCCAAGGAGGCTGGTGAGGACGCCGAGATGGCCGGCGTCGAGCAGGAGCATGAGCAAGAGAACGGTCACGAGAACGCTCAGGAGGAAGATGAGATGTCCGAGGACGGCAGCGTCGACATCGAGGGCGAGAGTGAGGACGAGCTCGAGGAGGAAGAAGGTGAGGGCGCGGGCGAGGGCGAGGGCGGCGAAGACGACGCCATGGAGGTTGACGAGGCCGGCAAAGCTGCCGACGGGCCCGCCTCCAAGCCCGTCACGGTCGCGTCGTGAGGGCGGCTGGACCAACCCAAAAGGAAGCATGAGTTTGCCTGCTGCATGGCCCAGGTGGAATTTTAGTTTCGGCATTTGTTCTTTGCTGTGGCTCACGCTGCCCGGGTGAGGGCAATGGCGGACTGGTAGAGCATAATGGTTGATAGAGTTACGAGGATAACGACGGGATGATATCCGGGAGTTGGTATCGTACACGATACTGGATACACTAGCCTGCTTGCGTACATCCGGAGGCACACAGTACAGTTGTCGTCGTACATTTAGGTAGCTTAGTTTTGGCAATTACTGTCTGTCACTGGTTTCGACGGACCGAGAGGAGCAACACAGTAGGTGACAGTGACGCGCGGTGTTTGGGGCCAACAGGTGCTTGCCTGGGCGCAGGTCCGGGAGGGCGGGCAGGAGAGTGGGCTACAACAAGCCAGCGTGCTTCCGGCATGCAGCCTATCACCTTATCTCCGCCACATGCTCCCGAGAGCGGATGCCAAGGTCTCAGGTCTCATGGGGGGACGGCGTCATCGCCCAACGCCCCGCGCGCAGCCGTCCCGAGCCGAAGCCGCCTCGCACGCCCTCTGATGCGAACCGTCCCCATTCCGCAGAGCAGGCTGGCAGCCTCACTTCTCCCTCGGCGCCGGGATGCTTCCCCGACGGGCACGTCGGTGCCCCGGATTCCATGCACGACGATGTACTCAGATCGTCCCACGTGCCGGGGTGGCACGGCATGAGGGGGGCTGACGCCCGACGCGGGCGACGCTCTGCCTTGCCTTTCCCCTACCTGGCCACCAAGGATAGGTGAATGCGTGCTCGTGCGCTCCTCAGCCGCAGTTGGAGAGGCGTCGGGGCCCTCCGACAGCTTGCTGCCTGGGGGGGGTTGGCCCGTACCCGTGTAAGTGAGTGAGGCGGGAGGGACTATTGATGCACGAAATAGCCTGTCGCTTGGCTTTGATATATGTGAGTGAGGTTGCTCTGTTCTCTGACCTGGCTGGCATTTAAACCGAGAAGCTCATGATTGACACTGAATTAGTAGATACGACGAGACGATCGACTTGCAACCGTGAGATTCAACATCCTCATGGCCACAGCTCCGCAGCAGCAGCAGCCGCTCGAGGACCTCATCAAGGCCGTCGAGCACCACCATGAGCTGTACATCCGCAGCTTGCGCGGCCTGCACGACGGCCTGGGCGCCCGCAGGCAAGACAGTCGCAGCGGCGCGTTGCCCGCCGCCATGACGCCGCCCCTGCGCGCGCTCACGAACCTGACCTACGCCGGCACCGGCGCCGAGTCCATCAACACCATCGGCAGCAGCAACATCGTGACCAGCCCGTCGCACCCGCACCTCAGCCACCTCGTCTCGCAGTCGCGCCCGCGGCGCTCGACGCTCGAGACCTCGTCCGTCGGGCGACCGCCGTCCCTCTTCCCGCCGTCGCCGCGCCCGCTGCCCCTGAACGGCCACGACTTCGCCATCCTGCCGGACGATGAGCTCAGCTTCATCCCGCTGCTCGACGCGGCGCCCGCGGCGCGCCCGCCCGCACCCGGCAGCAGCACCACCGCCGCGGACACTGCTGCCGCTGCTGCTGCTACTACTGCTGCTGCCGACGGTGGCGGCGGCGGAGAGGGCGCAGCCGCCGCGCCGCGCGCCCACCGCCCGCTCACGCCCATGAGCTTCGCCGACGACGCGCTGCTGCGGCACCTGCGCGACGCCGACTTCGAAGCCGCCGACGGTATGGCGCCGGTGCTGGACGAGGCGCTGCGGCGGCGGGCTGACTTGGACCTCGCGCTGCCGTTCCGCGACTTCGCCGCCTTCGAGCGCGAGAGCTACGTCAGCACCACCTTCGAGGTCTACGAGGTGGCCGAGGACGCGACGGCGCGCAAGATGAGCATCGACGTCGACGCCGCCGCCCAGGGCGCCCTCAAGTACGACGGCGACGGCGTGCCGTACGGGAGCCCCGACGGCGTGCCGTACGGGAGCCCCGACGGCATCGTGGACGCTCCGACGGTGTGGGAGGCCGTCAGGGACGTCAACCTCGACGGCCTGGCCGTGGGCCGCATCACGTACGTGTGCTGCCCACCCCGACCTGCCACCGGGCCGCACCGCTGACCGCCGTGATAGCATCGTCCAGGAGCCCACGCCGCTCATCCTCGCCGCCCTGCACCTCACCATGTCGCCGCACTTCGACATGTCGGAGCTGCTGAGCCACCTGCTCTCCGACGCGCCCAACCGCGGCCGCACCCAGGCCTTCATGCACCGCGCCTTCGAGCGGCCGACCTCCGCGGCCCCTCCTCTCTCGCCGCCGGCCCTCGACCCGGGCGCCGGCGCCGGCGCGGCGTCCTTCGCGCGCCTGCGCCAGCGGTCCTTCTTCTTCGTCTTCAAGTACTACACCTCGGTCGGCGAGGGCCTCGAGCCCGCCCCCTGGCAGCGCTTCGACAAGCGGCCCGTCGACAAGCGCCTCGGCGACCACATCGACATCGCCGAGTGCAGCTCCGTCCTCGCGCTGTCGCTCGGCGGCGAGCCCACCAAGCCCCTGTGGATGCGGCCGCGCCGCGAGCGCGCCAAGGAGGGCTTCCTCTTCGACACCTTCGGGCCCTGGCACCTCCTCAGCATCCAGAGCTTCCCCGACGACCAGCACACGGTGCGCGGCGAGGACTTCCAGCAGAAGAGCTTCTACAACGGGCCCTACGCCTTCCTCGACCTGCTCGTCTCCGAGTACCGCGACGCGGGCAAGCGGAACCAGATTCTGCACGAGCGCATCACCAAGCTCATTACGCCGCCGGTATGGACCTCCCCTTGTTTGTCTTCCCCCTCCCCTTCTTCCCCCCTTTTTTCTCTCCTTCGCGCAGCTGTCCCAAACACACACGGAGGACGCGCTTTGCTGACTGGACGCCCAGACCGAGTTCATGTTCGACCGCCGCCTCCGCGACAAGCTCCTGTTCGAGGACAAGCACTTCACCTACATCCGCCGCTACTTCTGGGCCTACAACACCCTCGCCGTCATCAACACGGGCATCAAGGCCATGGTCGCCGCCTACTTCGACACCTTCACCGACGACTTCTGGGCCGGCACCCACCCGCTGCTTTGGCCGCACCCCGCCCCGGCCTCCCCCGAGGGCCTCGCCTACCGCGAGCGCATGGCCGTCCTGCGCCGCGAGCTGGACAAGGTGGTCCACGACCTCGGCGAGGTGCTCAAGCGCAACGAGCGCACCCGCAAGGAGATCGAGAACCTCCGCGACCAGCTCTTCAGCGGCAGCTCCATCAAGGAGAGCAGGCGCGCCGTCGATCAGGGCGACAACATCCAGATGCTGACCATGATCAGCATGATCTTCCTGCCCCTGACATTTGTCACCGTACGCTTGCCGCACGCTGCCCGACCCTCTCCATGCGCCCTCGGCTAACAAGCGAGCTCTAGTCTGTCTTCGGCATCACCGAGTTCACCATTCCCGCCACCGACTGGCGCTTCCCCGTCACCATGGTCCTCGTCTGCGTGCCCTTCATGCTCGTCGTCCTCCTTTTCCAGTCACGCACCTTCACGGGCCTTTTGCGCAAGCTCCGCTCCGCCACTTCCTCCCTGACCGCCTCCCTGTGGTTCAACCTCACCGGGCGCTCGCGGGATCTGGCCAGCGCCGGCGGCGGCGTCTCGCCCTCGGATAGCCAGTGCGCGGTGTCGCCGCCCCGGGGTCGCAAGAGGAGGCTCATGGCTGCGGTTCAGGGCAGGACGGAAGACAGGGCGGGCAAATGGTGGCGGGGCTCGTGGAGAAGACGTGCGACCGGGATTGGCGACGTTGATCTGGGCAGGGTTTGAGGGTGGGTGTGATTCACGACTGCATGAAACCATGAAATTGATGATAAATGTGTCATGAGCATACATATGAACGAGCATTAGACGGCAAGTTCTGCCATATTAAGTATCGTACAGATTATCAAGCTGGCTGATTCGTCGTCCCGTACCCTGCCGATGGTCAACTACTCGGCTGACACTTTGTTCAGCCAGGACGGTACGACGGCCGTCGATGCCTCTCCGTGCCACCATTAAGTCGTATCCAAGCCGTGTCCCTCCGGAGCCGCCCGTCATCAAACTCGGGAACAGCCATCTCGGAGCAGCGCCGTGGCATCAATCACAGTCTCGCATAATCATTGACCGTCACAGCTCATCCAATCGACCGGTGTTTTCGCGCGACCGAGCCTCTCGCCAACGTAGACGCGTTTCGAAAGGGGGCAAAAGCAACGCAAAAGAAAAGTCTCCACGAAAAGACAAAGCAAGAGCAGTCGCAGCGACGGACCAGCCGAAGCAGAACAAGTGACGAAAAGAAACCTCCCCCCCAGTATTACCTAGTGTATTTGTAGCCGCCGCAACTCGAAATCAGAGCAACGACACCCTGCGTCTCCTTCCAAAGCTGGCTTGAACGTATCGTGCATGAAATGAAACAAGCAAAAGCTTCCATGGTATCAAGATGTTCGTTCCCTAACGCCAGAGGTACATTCTCAAAAAAGTCGTGGTACATCAATGGAAATGCGTAGGTGGCGTTGTGCTCAGACGTTCACCACCCCTTCTTCCGAGCAAATCGCTTGTTGAGAAGGGCGAGCACCTTGGGCACGTTGAACTGGACGTACTCGAGGTCGAGCTCGTCCTGGTTATCCTTCTGCATTTCGAGCAAGTCGTCGAGCTTGAGGTCAAGCTCCAAGAGCCCGCGGTTGCGACCTGGTGCTGGTTAGAGTCTCTTCGCGGCAACCGAAGTGGTGTCCACGCTTACCTTTGTAGTGCAATGAGATAACGAAGGTTCCGGGGAGGGGGCTGGTGAAGTTGAAGTAGATGTTGGCCCGTCTGTTATCCGGGACATTGCTCTTCTGGATCACGCCCTCCTTTTCAAGTTGCTGGTGCGTAAACTTGTACGGCCCAAGCACCTGCTGCTTCTGCTGCTTTCGCTTCGTTCCCTCGCTCTGCGACCGCACGTTATGAAGGTAGCTCTTGTACGTCTCGAGCTGCGTGACGAGGTAGGTGTTGTGATCGCGTATGGTCTTGTACACCTCCTCCAACTTCTGTGTCTCGACGATCACGCCCTCCTTCAGCGATCCCAGGTGCTGCAGCTCCTGCTCCACTTCGTCGCGCAAGAGGTCGAATTGGTCGCTCTTGTCGATGACGCCGAGCTCCTGCAGTTGCGACAGGAGCTCCATGGCCCGGATGCCCTTTCGGACCATGACGGCGTCGTTGCGGCTGGTGGCCGCGGCGTCGGCAACTCGCTCCAGTCGAAGCGGCCGCCTCAGCACGGCGCTGCTCTGCGGGATGGAGCGCATGATCTGCACGAAGATGGATTTGGCTTCCATAAAGAACACTTCCTCCTGTGTAATGTCGAGCGCGGCCGTCAGGTCGTCAATCGCCGTCTCCCATCTGCTAAATAGCGGCAAGTTGATGACCCTATTCTCCTTGCGCGGTACCTGGGTAGGGGCGGGGCCAAGCTCAGAGATGATGATGGCCAGGTGCGAGTTCTCGTCCTTGCACATCTCCCCGTGATGCTTGTCGATCAGAGAATGCATTGCATATATTTCGTTGAGCGTTATGTCGAGCTCGAGATCCTTCTTGGAGAGCGCCACGTAGTTGTCCATCTCCAGGCTCTCGTAGAAGTCGCTCACCTCACAGAGGTCGAGCATGAACTTGTTGATCCTGTCCTTGTTCTGATGGATGAACGGCTGCAGCTTCGCCATGTACGGCTCCTTGGCGTAAGACGGCTTGTTTGCCAGGTTCTGAAGCATCTTGGCGATCAAGGTCAACGTCCGTCGTGGTCGCTCGGCCGGCGTGCCGTCGATGAGCATGTAAGACTTGGGCGTGACGATGGCAGGGTTGATGAATCGCAGGAAGAAGAAGCCGCCGATGAGCGTGCAAACAACCTGGTCGTTCGCGTCCGGGTACTTGCGCTTCGTCAAGCTTCGGATCTGCTTGCAAATCCAGCGGATGCCGTAAGGGGCCTCCTCCAAGCCCTCGATGATGGTCGAGAGGAAGTTGTTGGCAATTTCGGTCAGCATGGCCAACCTCGGCTCGATGATGGCCTGAACCTGAGGATTCTCGGCGGCCTGCTCGGCCGTGATTCCCTTTGGCAAGTGAGCTGGCAGCGTCCCCGTATCCTCCTCGATCTGCTCAACCATGCGCTCGTAAACCTTGAGAGGGTTGATCTCCAAGTCCAAGTCCTTGAGCTCGATCAAGCTGTTGATTCTATCTGCCAGCACTGTTTTCAGGAAGCTTTGTCCAGGACCTCGCCGAGTGTACGTCGTCATCATCCGCGAGACAGGGGTATTTGCGCGAAGGAGAGAGGAGTAGTCGGGCGTGTTGTCGAACTGGAAGGTAAGCACAGACTTCGGCCTTGTTAGCTGATGTGGTCGTCGCGGGGGAGGCATTGGCACTGACCTGAAACATTGTCAGGAGCAGGTGCTCCTCTCGGCTCTCGTATTGATTTCCGTATATCGTAAACATGACAGTCTGCAGCAGCGAGTCTATCTCCGACATCGATACGAGTCTGCAGAGGTGGGCAATATGCCTAGGCTCGGACTGGAGGAGGAACATAAGGTTTCCGTATTTCTGAGTCTTGTCGTCGTTGGGGAAGAACCCCTCCTGCATGTCGGTTGCGTCTTCGAGATGACTGGCGACCTCATTTTGCTTGAATGCCAGTCAGAACCGGGAACAGTGACTCTGGGGTCCCGCAGCGCGCAACTTACCTCCTCGAGGGCCATTCGGTTTGCGATCAGGAGAGCAATTCGCGAGTCGAGATATCGCACGTCCTTTTCAAGGACGAAGTTCTTCTTCGACTGGGACGAGATCTTGGACTTGAGTTCGCGGAGAACCTTTTGGGCTGTACAAATAAATGGCAATCGTCAGCGATGGGTGATGAGCGTTGGGATTGGTTTCAGCTCGCACCTTTGGCAAGATCATCTTCGATTTGCATCTCGCCCTCATTGGCGGACATGGACATGTACAGCGCAGACATGGAGTACCGCTTCGACTGGCGCGCTGAGCGCGTGCCATCGTAGGAAGACATGGTGTTCTGGCGCGACAGTGGCTGAAAGGACGAGGAAGAGGCGGTGGAGGCTCGTGATGGGGTCTGCAGCATGACGGGCATGGTAGCCGGTGCGAGGCCACGGGGAGCAGAGGGAAAATGAGGATTAAGGCAACTTGGAGCCTCGGGTTCCTCTCAGGTACGCAGTCGATGGCCAGAGAAGCTGGCACGCGGGGTCGCGGCGCCGAAGTTTTGCAGCTATACAGCCGTTCGGCTCGACACCGATTGTCAATACGGGAGACAGCGGCCGGTAGGTCGAGCGGCGGGGTTAAGGAAAGACTGTCGATGCGAGAGCATTAATCTCATCAGACTCTGCGCAAATGGCCAGCGACGGGTCGAGACGGAAAGATGACAGCGTTCGTCGACGTGAGTGGCGTCGAGTAAGTCTTGCACTGGCGCGCAGCGAGCCAAAGCGTCGACGTCGTATACCACCCGCGTGCGTCCTTACTGCCCGGAACCGAGACGCAAAGTCGGCGTATTCGATGCGACAAAGTCGTTCCCGGCTCAATACAGTTGCTAGACCGACGGCTTATTTGACAATGCCTGTCGCGGCTACTGAGATGCGAGCTCGGCTAATGGCGTGGGCGAGAGTGTTGAAAAGGATATCGCTGTTTCTTAGTCGGGCGCCGGGGCAAGATGTCGCGTTGGATGCGTGAGGGGTGCGGGCTGCTCGGCGGACCACAGATCGATTTGCTACGAGCAAGCGGTGCACGAGACGCGCGATAGCTTCAGGCGAGACTCGAGCGGCAAACGAGACTCGGTCGCGAGCAGGCGTCGAGCCGAACTGTTCAGTGGTAAGGAGAGAGGGAGACGTCGTGGCGTTCGGTGGTGACGGGGTCGTCAGGTGGTGCTGGTGGTGGAAAAGATGCGGGCGCCGGAAGAAGAAGCGAGCGGAAGCGAACGTGGCAGCGATGGTGGATAAGCGGGCCGGGGCTGCCAGAAGCAGAAGCGTGCGAGTCCCGACGGAGCGTCCTGGTCTCTGCGACGAGAGAGGAAGACGAAGGATGACGGGAGAAAGAGGGGAAATTTCAGGGGAACGACCCGACTGACAATAGCCTTAGGTTGCTGGCGTTGGCTGGCGCCGAGCCTTGGACCGCCCGTAAGGGCAAGAAGCCAGGCACCGGCGAGGGCCAGCCGGCTACGCCCATTGCAGGCTTAGCCTAGGCGGGCGGGCTAGCCCAGGTACGGCGCTGGGACTTGTGGGGAGGCGCAGTTTGCGCGCGTGCCCGAGGTGCCGCCCAGGTGGCGAGTCGGTGGGGCCACTGCGCAGGCCAAGCGCACGGCCGCGACGATGCGTGGCGTGGCGTGTGATATGACGACACAGGAGGGGAGCCCCCTGGGGCGTGCAGGGTCTCGGGGTGCGCGCAGAAGGCAGAGATAGGGGCACAGGGGCAGCCGACCGCTGGGGGAACAGCAATTTCCAGGTTTCCGCGCTCCGCGCACAGCAATGCAGCCTTTGCTGCTGCTGCTGCTGCCGACGACACCTCGCTTCTCCTCTTGGGTCCTAATTGCCAATGTCTCTCTACCAACGCCATCGCTCGCTTTTGTGCTTTTGCGATCCGCTCGGCCATCCCTTCGCCGCGCCGGACGGCGCGAGGTACGAGTCAAGCCACGCGCGCTCATTGTCGCGAATGGGTCTTGAATGCCGCGTCCGCCGCGGCCATGACATTGGCATCGACTCTCGACCTCGGGGCCCCGGCGGGTCTGCCAGGCACACGCTGCCCCCTGATCATGATCATGCACCCTCACGCCCACCTCCTTCTGGAGCCGGGAGGGGCAGCGGGGATCCCTGGCATTGTGATGCGCTGGGCCTGAGCGCGGGTCGCCTCGTGGAGGCTCTGCTACCGGCTTACTCTCCTTTAGGGTTCTTCACGAAAGAGGCTCAAACAGGCTTCGCAAGCCCATCCTTCGGCTTGCCATCATTACGGAGCAGCCGGTTCGTCTTTACTCGTACCCCAAGATGGGACGCGTCGCTCGTCTGTTACTCCATCCTGTCCACCTCGCAGGCGGCGCTATGATACTCGTACATGTCGCTTCTGGCATTCGACGCCGTGCCTGCATGGTCCGATGGAGATTGCTCGGGGATCTTGATGCAAAGCCGAGGGCGCCACTCCGCATTTCCAGCGCCCACAGCAGCCATCCTCTCCTCGGAATGATGCTGCGCATCGTGGCTGCAGCTGTGCCGAGCCCGGAGCAAAGCGACATTCTTACGAGTGCTATTCTTACTATCGTAGGCATCCTGGCGGCAGTGCATGGCACGTTCAATACGACGATACCCCGGGTCAGTGGGATGAATATCCACTTTGTGCTCGATGCCGGCTGGGCCAAGGGGCTCGTCCAGGGCCCAGACCTCTTGCTTCCAGCCCACGCCCAATGGATTCCACGAGGGCAGAACTCAGTCGTGCATGACGCTCGCGCTTGATACGGGGTCAATTAATCCGTATTTTACAAGTGCTCGGATGCTTTGGAATGCTCTTGCAACATCCACGGAACGCACTACCAGGAGCTGCCAAGCGTAAGAGGACTTGGCCCAGATCCTAAGGGCAACTGCTAGCACACGACGAGGCTTGCACTTCCTGTTGGTGTTTTTTCTGTGCGAATCGAACTCACCTGTCATCCCGGACACCCGACTCGCGTGCGGCCCGCCGCGTGTGGCCTTGTTGAATCATCCCTGCCCCTAGCATTTCCTCAGCAGCCAGCCGTGTTTCACCGTCAGACATCCTCTGCCGTGCGCTGGCAGGATTCCCAGCTTCCGTCGGCAAGATTTCCTTTGTGAACTAAAAGCCAACCCCGGCCTGCCAAATGCGCTCACCCTTACGAACTATCGAGACCTACCGCGAAATGCTTTTTTTTAGTGCCTTGTCTCGCATCGAAACCCTCACCGGTCGACCGTACCGCCCCACTGGTGGTCTCGTACCACTCCCCCAGATGTACTCCGTACTCCGTACTCCGTACGATTACTCGTACTAGAGCCGTTGTCGCTCCCTGACGCAGGGCTCGGAGTACTTCGCATGGAGTCTTCCGTCAAACCCGTGTCCAAATATATATTAACTTTGAGATCGCAACAATTTACAAAGGGGAGACCCTTGGTGCCCTGGACTCGCCGTTTTTAGCATACGAGCACAGGGCTGACCAGGGGCTGCCGGCATTGTTTCTGAGGACGGTGGGCGAGGACCCTCCTCGTCGGCTGCATCCGAACAAGAGCCAAGACTTACCGTGCGTCAGGTTGTAACTGTCACACAGGCAAAATGCCTTTTCTGTTTCCGATTGACATCACGCGGCCTGGGCTTTTTGCCGGATGAAGCTCCGGCACGCAACGCAATCCGAGCAATTTTTTGTGTTCAACTGCCCAAATTCCGGGTTTCCTCGGCTTTCCCACTTGGCATTCGGCATGAAGTTCCTCTCGTGGGAACAGGCTCCTGCTGGCGAGGCTTTAATTAGACCCTGGACTGGCCAACAGCCGCCCTCTGATATAGGCAGCCGACGGGGACCGGGGACAATTCTCAGCAGCCTTGCCCAACGCCCCCGTGGAGTCAGTCCCACCTGTAATTGACGTAAATCTCCGGCGCATTTCCATTCGCACCGAGATCTTACCCTGGAGCAGATCGTCGCCTCCGCGGCTCTTCGGAGAGGCGGCAGCGCCGTTGATTCAGCCGAGATTCCACATGCCATCAATAGGCATCTCACATTATCGGAGGTGGCACTTTAGTGGATGCCTACGTAAGAAGTCGACGTCCAGATACTACCCATTTATGAACACACTTTTTCTGCCTGCATCGGGTCTCGTCGAAGAGTCGAGGGGCCCAAGAGGAGAGACGGACGACCGAGAGTACCAAATGGCTTCAATGTTTACCTGAGCCGCCTGGCTGCGCATCTCGGCAGAGCACCCTTGGCGCTCTATTGCCGCCAGATCGGACCCGGTTCCGTCACATTCAGGTCTAGGACGGACCCATGTTCCAAGTCTTGGAATCCAATTTCTAGTGCTCTTCTCGAAGCATCTGTTGCCCCCCTGGCAACTTCCGTGAGCAAGCGGTCGGGTGACGCATTGGTAGCGGGATCGCGGCATGTCTGCGGCAGTTGCAAGGACACGTGCCCCTGGTCGATCGATCATGCTGGGCTCGGCGACTAAGACATGTTTGTCTAGGGCAATCAAGCTGTCTTGTTCATTATGCTATGGGACCCAGCTCTCATAGAGCGTCCCCTTGTACTCCGTGGAGGTCAGTCTATTGCTCGTGTCTTTGAGCCTCAGTCGTTGGACCCAAATCATTGTAAGGTTCGACGAAGTCGCCGTGTGCGATGTCCATGTTGGTGCCTGACATTGACTGCTTGAAGAAGCCAACAGAGAATCAGAAATAGCTTGCTGTACGTCAACGCTCCGAATCAACCTGGAATGCTGAACCTGGACTACTGAACCTGGAGTGCTGCACAATTGTACTTCAGGATGTATCTGTGGTGTCAGTCGAGAGTCACGATGGAGGAGAAACCAATTGTCTTGTAGAAGAAACTCGGGACGGTTGGTATCCTTCCTTGGGCGTGGTCTCAAGCCTGTAGCCACCCTCCGGCAACGGAGAGTATAGATAGCATGGTGGTGGACTGTTGAGGGTGATGGCTGCGTAGACTTACCATCGTCGAGCTTCAATTCAATTACTTCATCATGGAGTCAATCCATGATAGTCTTTCTTATGGTCTGCGTGACGTGGATTGGCGTGCGAAGTTGGTCAGCGGAGTAGTGGCAATTACTCTTCAGGACCTCGCAGGATATTGGTGGAAAACTCGGCGACGACTGCGCATCGGAAGCGGAATAAGCTTCAGGGATAAGTACGTAGTGGCCCTTGCCGCAGTAGTAGGCTTGTCTGCATAGAGGGATTGGCAGTAATGGGATGCCGAGTTGCCGAGGTCGCCCAACTCTGACCAATTGCGATTATAGCGACATGCTCACGTATCGACCAAGGTTTCGAGGGTATACTGAAGGTGCATTGACACCCGTGCCGATGAATTCGTACCACGAAACCTTGGGGCTCGGTGATGGTATATCTGCCCACTTCCCTGAGACTGACAACCGAAGAGCCATACGTAGTGCATGCCGCAAAATGAACCGCTGGCCATGGCGCCCAGATCTCTAGCTAGCAGGCTTCTTGAAACATATCAGCATGAGTGAGGTTTCCCCTGTTATCAGGAACAGAGTAGTGTGGTGGCGGCGGTTCCCTAAAGGTATTCTCGCTATAGGACACCCGTCGAGGTGGCTCTCGTCTCCAGGCTGGTACGACGATGACATCAATAATGCAGCATTACGATGACGACCTTGGCAACATGGTAACTACTTGGAGTGCCAGATACTCCACCTCACTTCCGCCACGGGGAGGTGTTCGTCGACAGCATACGAAGTGATTGAGATGAGAGGTCACAGAGCGCTGGCTTTGCAGTGTGCAATTACAGCGAAGAGAATGTCGGGATTCTCTCGACAAATTTGTCATAAACACTGAGATACTTAACCCTTGCGACCGAGCGATGCAGTTCCCGGCAACATTTCGCAACGGCGAGCGGGACCGGCTGCGTCAATGCAGTTATCAAGCTCGTCCAGCAGCGGGGTCCCTGTCTTTGGGAGCCTTTCGGCATCGCTGTTGAGCATTCGGGAGATGTCAAGTATTCATATTAGCTCGCGGTTGAAAGACTGATAATCCTCACACAGTCTCGTACAACTGACCACCGTCGGCGTCGGTGAGCATGAGGAAGATTTAGGTGCTCCTGAACTCTCGTACCTGTAAGTACTGCTAGCCTGCCGGTTCAGTGCCGGCTGGTGGGGCACCGGCTCGTTAAGCCGATCACAGGCGACGCTAGCGGCAGTGACGACACCAACGCTCCCCAGAATCTCGCTGGCAAGCTGGAGCTTCATTCTTCTCTCCACAGCCGACCTGCCGCACACCCCGGACGCCAAATCGGAGCCAAGCGACAGCGACACAATTGACAGGCACACCTGCCACTCTGAAAACCGCACAATGGCTTTCCGCGCTTCCTTCCGACGCGTCGCACTGGCCCGCCCCGCGGGGCGAAGCTTCCACTCGACGCCGCGAGCTTTCGTCAAGGTGGGGGACAAGCTCCCCGACTTCGATCGGCTGATGGAGGGTTCGCCCGGCAACACGGTCAACCTCGCCGAGGAGTTCAAGACATCCAACGGCTACATTGTCGGCGTGCCAGCCGCCTTTTCGGGAACCTGCTCGAGCCTGCACATCCCATCCTACATGAACCATCCCAACCTCAAGAAGGCCGGCCAGGTGTTTGTTGTCTCCGTCAATGACCCATTTGTGTAAGCGGCAGAAGAACTCGCAAGTGGAGCTAGGACATCATGCTGATATCGTTGCAGCATGAAAGCTTGGAGTGAGCAGCTGGACCCTGCCGGCGAGACCGGCGTAAGTGTCAAGACCTGGTATCATCGCAGCGGACGCGTGTTGACAAATCTCAGATCCGTTTCCTTGCCGATCCGACGGCCGAGTTTACCAAGGCCCTGGACATTGGCTTCGACGGCACGGCTATCTTTGGCGGCATCCGCAGCAAGCGCTACGCCCTCAAGGTCGAGGACGGCAAGGTGACGGAGACGCACATTGAGCCCGACGGCACTGGCGCCAACGGTAAGTTCCGGATGCGTGTGCATGTGACTTTAAGCCTGATGCTAACTCGGCTTGTGCAGTTTCTTTGGCTGAGAAGGTGTTGGGTTGAGGTGCCGTTGGCTCAGCAGTTGCCAGGAGGCTGGGTTCTGCGCCTGAGACTTCGTTGCTTGGGCATCATATACTGTCATCTACCTAGGCTTCTGGAGACCACATGGGAGTATGGAGGTTCTCGATGATAGTTTTGTATGCTAGAACGTGATCATTTCGGTCGGTGCTGTCCCCTTTCTAGTTGTGTGATCCATGTGTCCCTGAAACCGTCGAGGCGGAGCAGGCATACGTGGTACATTTGGCGTTTCGTGACCACGCCCATGCTCGTAAGACCGACCGCAAACTGCGTTCCTCCACAACTCGAGTGATGGGAGATGTCAGGCATAATCAATCCATACCTTACCTTAGGTACCTACCTTTACCTTAGATACTAAGGTACCTTCTTGTCAAAGGTACGTTTGCTACGAATCATGCAGCGCGGTTCTTGAGGGTCCAGGGTAGGTAGGATAGCCGTTTGCGTGCTGGCCGAGTCATGGCCCGGCCCTGAACTGACAGCGCCTGCCTTGCCCTGTTGGGAAGCCTGCGGGTCCGCTGGAACCCGCCCAAGCCGCCCAAGCCGCCCTGCCTGGGCTGCCTGGGCTGCCTGTAGCGGGGCGGCGACGCCTCCAGCTACCCGACCTTACCGTGGTAGGAATGAGTCAGCAGCGCCTTCGGATACACCGCTGCCTACATCTGTTGCCGGCATCGTCATGGGGCCGATGGCAGATCTGAATCATCATCTCCCATCAGGCGACCATCTCTGAGAACCTGCCCATCTGCTGCCTCTTTCCGCGCCTCCCCACCCTCCTGGCTCAGCAACATCCGTCCCTCGAGCCCTTTCCTCCTCAAGGGCCGTGAGAAACGGGTTCCATAGCGCCAACCTCCTTGTCTCTCCCCGCGTTGCCCTTCGGAGCCCTCCGTGCAGTGCCTCTGAACCCGTCGACGCCCAACGCTCAGCGAGCCGTCCCGCACACGCTCTTCCGAGCCGCCACCATTCCTCCCTTAACCAGGAAGCGAAAGGCTGCTGAGGCGACGATCATCTCTGACCACAGGGATAACTCTCCCGCCAAAAGAGTCGTCGCCTCAGCCGCGCCTCCGCCCGCCGCCCCAGCCGCGCCGCCCACCCCCGTCACCACCGGCATGGATTCCGAGGAGGAGTACATGTCCACCATGTCGAGCGACGACGAGATCATGCAGGAGTACAGCGGAGATGAAATCTCGGCTGGTGAAGGTACGTGGGCCTTGACTGCTGCTCACGGGGAGCCTCCAGCATCTGACCGATTTATTCATTCAGACTTCGACGAAGACGACTTCGACGAGCCGGATCCCGACTTTGGCCTGGCTGCCAAGGACCTCGACAAGACGAAACGACCCGCCCACGCCATATCCTTCAAGGTGCACGAGCCTGCCGACATCCAGCGCCAGCAGAATGACATGATCAACGAGGTCAACATGATCCTGGACATGCGCAAGGAGGACGCGGCCATCTTGCTCCGTCACTTTCGATGGAACAAGGAACGCCTCCTGGAGGATTACATGGATCGGCCAGACAAGGTGTTGGAGGCTGCCGGCTTGAGCAGCGACTCTGGCGCGGTGTCGAAGCTAGAGACCGTTCCAGGCTTCGTCTGTGACATCTGCTGCGAGGACGAAGAGGGCCTCGAGTCCTTTAGCATGAAGTGCGGCCACAGATATTGTGTCGACTGCTACAGACACTATCTGACGCAGAAGATCCGAGGCGAGGGAGAGGCGGCCCGGATTCAATGTCCCGCCGACGGCTGCGGCCGTATCCTCGACTCGCGGTCGCTGGATCTGCTCGTCACGGGCGATCTCACCGACCGCTACCGCGAGCTGCTCAATCGTTCCTACGTCGAGGACAAGGACATATTTAGGTGGTGCCCTGCTCCGGACTGTCCGAACGTCATCGAGTGCAGTGTAAAGAAGAAGGACCTGGAGAAGATCGTCCCTAGTGTCGAGTGCCAGTGCGGTTACCGCTTCTGTTTCGGATGCCCCAACACGGACCACCAACCTGCTCCCTGCGAGCTCGTCAAGCGGTGGCTCAAGAAATGCGCCGATGACTCCGAGACGGCGAACTGGATATCCGCCAACACGAAGGAATGTCCCAAGTGTAGCTCAACCATAGAGAAGAACGGTGGGTGCAACCATATGACGTGTCGAAAGTGCAAATACGAGTTCTGCTGGATGTGCATGGGCCTGTGGTCGGAGCACGGGACGAGTTGGTACAACTGCAACAGGTTCGAGGAGAAGAGCGGCTCCGAAGCCCGGGACGCCCAAGCCAAGTCGCGCACGTCGCTGGAGCGCTACCTGCACTACTACAACCGCTACGCCAACCACGAGCAGTCGGCCAAGCTGGACAGGGACATCGCCCAGAAGACGGAGAAGAAGATGGTTCAGCTGCAGACCACGTCGGGCATGTCCTGGATTGAGGTGCAGTACCTCAACTCGGCTTCCCAGGCGCTCCAGACGTGCCGACAGACGCTCAAGTGGACCTACGCCTTCGCCTTTTACCTTGCCAAGAACAACCTTACGGAGATATTCGAGGACAACCAGAAGGACCTTGAGATGGCTGTGGAGAACCTGTCGGAGATGTTTGAGAAGCCCATCCAGGAGCTGAGTGACCCGAAGCTCAAGGTGGATATTATGGATAAGACATCCTACTGCAACAAGCGCCGCGTGATTCTGCTCGAGGACACGGCAGAAAACCTGGCCCAAGGTGAGCAGAACGCGGCTTGCTGTCGTTTTACTCTGAGCTGACCCCGGGGTCGTAGCGAAATGGACCTTCAACGCGGACCTGACCGCCAGCACCGGTGCACCTCGCCGTTGAAGACACCGTCGGTGACCGCAAAGGGGTCTTGACATGCCCCGAACCCCCTCTGCATCAAAGATGTGCCGTCTCTCGAACGTTGCGGCATCATTACAGCTTGACATTTTCTGCTCGTTCCACGACACGATTACGACTCGCACACGAAGCGACCGGGCGTATTAGATGCCCTCATTCCACGGCGTTGGGGGCTTTTGGGACCAAGCGTTTGGGTTTTTTGGGGGCTAAGCTTTTTCTTTTTCAACGCCAGCTCGGACCAAGTGTTTATCGGCTTGATGGCAACGGGTGGTGGAGCGGAATCACTGGTCGCAGCATTGCGCGGGCGCACCGCACATAGACGCATACGGCTCCTGTCGCCTTCTCGTCTCGCCTGTGGCACGCCGGGGGCGGCACGCCGTTGACTTGCCCCCCCCCTGTTGATGAAGCGGCTGCCGAGAGGTCATGGATGTATATCTTGCTAGCGTGGCTTGAATCACGCAGCGGCTCTTGGTACGTGTCCAGCGGAGGAGATATATATACATATGTGGTAGACACAAACCCGACATACAAGATGCGAGCCAGTCGATGGCCTAAACAATGAGGAATTAGACTGGTATATTCTGTCAAAGTTACTTCTCCGTAACGCCTTGCCGACAATCCTGTTCCAGGTACTACTGCTCTCTATCCGATTCCATCCATCGCCGTTCCGGGTTTCTGTCCACAAACCACCTCCTTGCTTCCACAGCCCACAGACGACGAGTAAAAAAGATAATCGTGGCCGATGGCCAAATATATACAGACGCACGGGTCGAGTGTCCCGGCACAACACGACGCAGCCACCCACGCCATCGCCGACCGGCAAATTATCATGACGCGTCAAGAGTCTACTCTGCAGCGAGCTCAGCCAAAGGCAAACCTTGAGAGGTTGAGCTTTGTAGGCGGCAGCTCGACCTCGTCCTCTGCCTCGCCGTCGCTGCCGGGGCCGATCTGGTCCTCGCTGCCGCAGGGCCGGTGCAGCGCCTCCACCTCCTCGAGATCGACCTTTGGCAAGGGCACAAAGGAAGGATTCACGGGCAGCCCCTTCCCGGCACCGCGGTTGACGGCGGGCCTCGGCTTGGGCAGCCTCGGAGTCATGGGTCCGCTGGTGGCGTTGGCTCCGAGCCGTTGAAGCGGAGTCAGTCGGGAGCCAGCCGTGGAAGGCCCCGTGAGCGGCGTGGGGCCGGCGCTGAAGACCGAGGAGCGGTATGAGACGGAAGACGCGGGTGTCGCGGCAGACCGGGCGGAGAATGTGAACCGACCCAAGTTCATTCGAGCGGGTGTTTCAGTTATCTGAGAAAGAGGCTGACTGGATTTGGGAGGCGGCAGGGAAGGCTCAAAGGATGAACTAGGTGTATCCTTGGGCTGCGTCTGCTGGCTCTCCGAAGCTTCAGTGTGTTGGGTCTCTTGGCTCGTCTCTTGACTGTCATCATTGAAAATACTGATCGACTGTCTGGGTTTCGCAGCGGGCTTCCAGCCGTCAAAGTCGGGCAGGTCGCGAAGAGCCTCTTCGATAGAATCATCCGACAGGAGATATGCGTCGCTCTTGGCCCGTCTCGGGCTTGTGCGCTTCGGCGCAGGAAAGAACTTGCTATTCTTGGGCGAGCCATCCTCATCTGCATCGCTACAAAGGCGAGCCTTCTTCTTTGGTCTATTCGGTTGCTCCGTCTGTCTGGCAGCTAGCAAACTGGCGTCATTGGAGACGGATCGCGTAGGCGTCGGGCTGCCTGCCACCCGTGAGAGCATGCTCGCGACAGGTTCTGTTCGGCGCCGCTGAAGCCGAGGTGAGGTTCGTGTCGGGGCCGAGCTTGTTCGCCTGGTGGTTGTCGCTCTTGCCGGCTCGCTCGACTCGTCCAAGTATGGCCTGGGCAGCGGGAACACCCGCGGCACCAGTCCCCCATCGGTAATTTGCGAAACTCTCTGGGGGTCGACAGAAAAGCAGTTTGGGTCCATTTCGCCCATCGGGACCCGACGGTGGCCCTTGAAGTATGAGCTGATGGGCTTCGCGGGCGGTTTGCTGGGAAGGGTCGCCAGGGTCTGCGAGTGTCTCCTCTTAGAAGGCGTGGTCTGGAAGACGATCGGGTCTTTCGTGATAGGGTTGACATTTCCCTGCGAAATTGCCGTGGCGAGCTCCGGCTCGACGTGGGCGCCGATATAAGGCATCTCCTGGGCCGTCCTCGATCCGTCCAGCTCGGTCAGGTGAACCAGCTCCTTCTTGGTGGGACAAAACACCCACTGGTGCAGAAACGTCAGCTCTGCCTGGTAAAACTGCGTCAAATAGTTTTCCGAAACCCGCTTTCCTTCAAACTGCAGGGCGCGGACCACGCGCTCGGGGGTCTTGCACTTTCGAAGCATCCGGTACGCCGTCTTGAGCCCGACGCCGGGGAGCCCCTGGAGATAGTCGCAGCCGCTCAAGATGGCCATCCTTCGAAAGTCGGCGTCGGTCCAACCCGTTAGCGAGACTTCTCGGCACGCGCAAAAGTCTCGCCGATTGATCTCGATGCAGTTGCCGTACTGGTCCAGCTTCGTCAGCAGTCGCTTGGCCCCGAAGACCAGCAGGTCCGAGTCGTCTGAGATGATGCCGTTGACGAGGCCCTGGCGTTCGAGGTAGACAAGCTGGGCATCGGCCTCGTAGGGCGCGACAACGTAAGGGATGCCCATCTGCTTCAGCTGCTGGATGACCGTGGATGCCATCTCGGGGGTGACGTCGATGCACTTTTGGAACTCCTGGGCCGCCAGGCCGGGTTTGCCGGCTTTGAGAAGGTCCATCGCCAGCTTCTTCTTTTCGTCCCGTTTTGCTGCCCGTGAATCCTCGGTGGCGGCCTTGCTAGGGAGGTAGTCGCCGTCGAAGACGAGGTACGGCGTAACTCCAAAATGGCGGAGCATTCTCACGCGATGCATGAAAGCATTGATATACCTGTCGCCCGCCGGTCAGCTAGACACCTTTGACGCACGAATCTCGCCGGGATGCTCGCATACTTTTTGGTGGGCTTGTCCTGCCCAAGCTCAACAGCGCAGGAGTAGGCCGCGCGATGCAGCCACCCGTACGCGTCGACGCCGAGCGTATCGCCATGGCACTTCTTAAGCTCCGTGGGGCGCTGGATGGACCTGAGCAGAGGCAATAAACCTTGGGCGAGGTCAGCACTGTCGGGAAACGCGAACATGACATGGCACACACCAGTGACACCCATCCTCGAGGCCTGCTGGCGGCAGAAGCCGGGCCAGCGCGACTACTATCGACGAGTTATTGTGTTCCCCCCGCCTACAGCCCCAGACTGCCATCCGCAGTCGAGCAAGGCTCGAGCTCGCGGCGTGAGGCAGCTCTCGACGCGTCGTGGCCAGGTAATTGGACCTAGAACTGGATGCAAGACAGACGGAAGCAAACGGCCGAGGGGCAGAGCAAGTCGGATGACGTGTTAAGGGGCCGATGCACGCGTAAAGATGCACGGAAGCGATAGCATTAGGCGACGAGACGGGACGAGACGTTGACGGCAAAGATGAGCGGGAGTTGTTGCAGCAGCGTCGGAGGGGCAGTCGTGAGCAGGAATTGACAGCAGTGCAGTGCCTCGTGAACGACCCATGCAGCAGAAGGCGAAGGCCCGGGGCACTGGACGCGTGCCGGGGTGCGCGGAGGCGGGCACAGGCGCACTGTTAAAGCAGGCATCAGTGAGCTGAGCGCGTTGATGGGCGTATCTCGCGACCGCGACAGTGGATTAGGGGCGCCTGAAGCGGTTAGCTGCCGCTCTCCTGCATTCCCCCAGCAACCGGGGCGCCCATCCAGCCCTTTGACTTCACACTGTCTCGGCCCGAGCCCCCGCTGGCTCACCGACGGAACGGCAGTGTTAGCCATGGGAACAGAATGGCATAGTGCACCGTAGAATGCGCAATGGCTGCTGGCCTCGACACTTGTCGAAGCTTCTTATTTGGTGTAAGCCGGTGGCTCCACGACCCGAGCTATAGCCGCCGCACCGCACCCCCACCAACCCGCCCTGGCCGATGTGGGACCTCCCGAAGGAGCCCAGAACTTCGAGAAAAATGGTCCACCTGACAAGAAAGACGGAAAATATCTGACCTGACAGACGCCGCGACGCGCCCGGAACACAGCCCAGCATGCCCACCTCGGTCAGTAAAGCGAAGAAGCAAATCGCAAAGAAGCGTGGCGGCGTGGTCAATGCTCTGCACGTCAAGTCTCGAGACTCGCTGCGGCTGCACAAGGCCGGTGTGCGGGACCAGCGTCTCGAGAAGCTCGCCTCTGCCAGGCAGAAGAGGGAGCAGCCCATCGGTAGGTTGAGCCGGCTCATTGCATCTCGCCGGGCTTGCGATGCTGATGCTGGGAACCCCGTAGCCGACCGTGTGGCTTTCTTCCAAGATAGCCTGAGCGAAAAGGACAACACGCCGCTTGACGTCGCGACGATACAGTCGCTCATTGAGACGTACGGCTCACCCCTCCGTTCACCGCGTCGCACTCAGCTGACGGGATTCTCAAGATTTGTTCGTCAGTACGATGAAGAGTACGACGAGCTGAAGAAGGCCCGGCGCCCCGGCAGGCCCGGTAGCGCAAGGGAAGATCTTCTGAAGCTGAAGATTGCTGCGCTCAAGGAGGAGTGCCAGAAGGGCTTCGGTATGTCATGCTTCGTGGACTGTCCACCTTTCTCCTGTCGAAGCGCCTGCTCACTAAACTGTACTAGTCCTCCCGGATGTCACGAAGGCCGAGAATGTCAAACTGATCGAGGACTGGGAGGGTTCGTGGTCCAAGCTCTCAGCGCTGCAGTGGATTAAAGTCTCCCCCTCTGGCCAAGTTCGACCTGCCGACTTTCCGTCAAAGGGCCTCAACTAGGATGGCGCATGTCAGTCATCCCAAACAGTACTACGAGGGAGAGGCACCATCAGCCTTTATGCCATGGGTCTCGGGCCGTCAGGTCGCGCACTGGCAGCGCGATCGCCTTGTCACGGGCACGGGCAACGGTCGTCGGGCGAGGCACCAAGGGGAACGTGCCGTTAGAAGACGATTCGCGCCTCCTTGGACCTCGAAGGGGTCCGCCCAAATATCTAATCGAACCCCCAGACGACAAATGCAGCCACGAGGGGACGTCGGCGAAGCCATCCAACGCAGCTGATCGAAAGGTCCTCTGAGAGTGCTCCCTGTGGCGCCACGTCCATCCGGTATCCACCGGAAGGAAGTCGTCGCTGAATAACGATCACTTGGAAGAGAAGGCTAGTAATTATGTATTCACAGCGAATTCAAGATGACCCCGATTCGCCTGCTAAGAAATCATACATTGGCGGGTGGTGGGACAACTACATGGCATCATTGATGGAAAGAGGGGACGGGAGCGCTGCTACGCGGGGAGTTATGCTAGGACACTCACGATTATGATAAACAGGATGACCAGTTGAACTTGTGTGCATCTCGTGCAATTTTCAAGTGATACTCGTATGTATGATAGAAATGCACCGATTAGCCAAGGTCTGCCCTGTGAGCAAGGCCATGCCTGAACTCATCACGTGCATGCGTGGGCCCCTGTCGGTCGAGCTCCCGTAGCTAGCGCCACCCGCCAAAAATTTCCAGAGCTCTGCCATCACGCAGACATCATAAAGTTCATCCCATTCTCCCCGTACATCTAAACCACCCTCCAACACCCCAAGGCCGATCTCCCCCTCCACTGCCACCCAGCGCATCACCTAATCTCACAGCCAAAATGCTCTCCCTCCGAACCGTCGCGCGCTCCGCCCCGCGGGCGCTCAGCCGCATGACGGCCTCGTCGCTGCGGCAAGCGGCCGTCGCCCGGCCCAGCGCTTTCGTCAAGGCGTCGTCGGCCCTGCGCCCGGCGCACGCCGCCGCCGCCTTCTCCACGACGGTTGGCCGCAGCCGGGCCGCCGAGAGCGAGACGGACGACGAGCTGTCCGCCAAGCTCGAGAGCGAGATCCAGATCGAGGAGGACATGAAGGCCAACGAGCAGCAGCCCGCCAGCGTCAAGGACTTCCTGGACAACAGCCCGTTTGAGCTGATCGACACGCCCGGTCAGGAGGTGGTCAAGCTGACCCGCACCTTTGGAAGCGAGAAGTGAGCATGCCATTCCGCGTCGCATTGGCCGCTTTGTCGTGGAGGCCGGCGAAGCTAACAGGATCCAGGATCACCGTCAGCTTCTCCATCGCCGACATCACCAACTACGACCCCTACACCGAGGACCCCGCCCTCGAGGACGAGGAGCTCGCCGACGACTCCCTGCAGACCTCTAAGCAGAGCGGCGCGCCTTCGTCGGGCGGCGCCCGCTCCACCCCCGCCGAGGACCAGCTCGAGGACGAGATGGACGAGGACCTCGACGAGGAGGCCGCCGCGCCCATCAACCTCTCCATCGTCATCGAGAAGCCCGGCAAGACGGCCGGCGCCCTCAACATCGACGCCACCGCCCAGGACGGCAACATCGTCGTCGAGAACATGTTCTTCTACGAGGACGCCAAGGTGGCCAAGGTCGACTCCCCCGAGTCCGCCCAGAAGCGCGCCGACGTCTACCCCGGCCCGCCCTTCGGCAGCCTCGACGAGGACCTCCAGGTCCTCATGGAGCGCTTCCTCGAGGAGCGCGGCATCACCCAGGCCATGGCCGTCTTCGTGCCCGACTACGTCGACGTCAAGGAGCAGCGCGAGTACCTGCGGTGGCTCAGCAACGTCAAGGGCTTCGTCGACGCTTAAGTCTCGATCCGCCGCAGCGTCGGAGCACCGCGTGTATGACAAGAAGGGGGGGGGGGGCAGGGGTTGAGGTTCGATTCGAGCCCGTGTCTTAACTGAAACCACCACTGGGAGAGGGGGCAGAGAGAAAGAAGTTCCTCACTCATGTTGTAACAATATCTGCAGTTATCTGCCTGTACAAGGGAATGGAATAGCGGAGTTTAACGATCAAAATCTACTATTTGACCATGCATATCTCAACGAATCCCCGTTGACATGACATTCCAGCATTGCGTCCAAACCAGGCCGTCGCTCATGATGCTGCTGCTCCTCATGCAAGAATATCAAAACACCAAGCCACACAGATTATGGAGCATGCGGGAAGGTAGTTGCAGCGTCATCCACTTTCAAAGCCTACAGCGCCACTCGTGAACGAATGGCGCAGCGGCCGCCGCCCGCAAACGCAGTTCAAGGCTCTCCTTCCTGCCCGCTCCCACATCGCGTACGAACAAACGACCATGACTGTATCTATTCCAACGGCACTCTCCCGCAACACTCCCTGACGGGCGCCGCTTGCATCTCTACCCTTGTAGTATGTGCATGCTGTATCTACGAGGCTTCGCCCCCTGTGCTCAACTCCAAACGTCCCGCGTCTGGCCCCGCCGGCAGCGCGAGGTTGCTAAAGAATGCCCTCAGTGGACCAGTCTCCCTTCTGTGCTCGCTCCAGGACCTGCCTGCCCTGGTCCGTGAGGTCGGGCTTGCCGCCGTTGCCGACGATGTGCTCGAAGAAGACGGGCTTCCACTCCTCGCCGCTCTGCTCCCGCTGGCGAGCCTTCTCGCGCTGCCTCTCCTCGAGCTCGACCTTGAGCTCGGTGGCCTTGGAGTACTGCTTGGCGTGGATGGCATCGGTGACGCCGCCCCAGAGGGTGAGGGACTCGTTGGCGAGCTGCTTGTCCTTGGGCGGGATTACCTTGGGAGCGACATTGAGAGGGGCGATGTCGATGATGGTGAACTGCTCTTCCGCGGGGACCGATTTCTGTATGAGTCAGCACCGTCGGCCTCTCCTGGTCTTGAGCGGTGGTGATGACACTTACAACTGGGCGAGGGCCGAGGGTGAAAACGACCCTTTCCCTCCACGGTCCACTCAGCCTGGCAAGGACGTCCTCGTCCGGCACGTCCTGGACCCTCGTCTTGTCGTCATTCTCCGGGTCGTACCTGAAGATGACGCCGTCGATCTTGTTCGTTGTCCGCCCCAGCCAGCCCTCCTCGACGTAGTGGAGAATCACCTTGATCTTGGTCTGCGGGCACTTCATGTAGGCCATCTCGCTGACAGACACGCTCAGGCTGCCCCTCAACAGCCCGCCCAGGTGAGCGGCAGGATGCATGAGCTGGTACGTCTCGCCGTCGCGCTTGTCTAGGGTGATGAATATGCCCATGTTGTGCTCGCCGGGAAGGACCTTGACGGACGTGCCGGTGAATTTGGCGGTGATCTGGTCGAAGCCTCGCGCCCTGACGCCCTTTTCTGGGCAGGTGACGTAAAAGGCGCTCACGGGCGGGTGGTGCGAAGTCTGCTCGGTGAGGTACGAGATGCGGATGGGGTGGCTGTCGGCGGGTGTTCCGTGCTGGGGGACCGACAGAGAAGCAGACGATGCATTCTTATCATCCTTGACAGCGGCTTTCAGGTTCGAGACCGAAGTTCCGTTGACGGGCCCTGTGCCATCCTTTCGGAGTTCGAGCGAGCTGATCCTGGGCGCATTGTCTTCCGTCTCCCAGTTACACTGTGCGCAGATTCAAAGTCAGGCAGGGCTTTCACCTCGCGAAACCTTCACGTCCCCTCAGAGCGGTCCGAGCACATACCCTGAAGAACTCGCCGAGGCACGAATTGTATGGCTTGCACGGCTTCCCCTTGGCGTACTTGAGGTCTTTTGTCAGCCAGAAGCGCACAACCTCGAGCATGCGGTCGAGCGGCTCGTCCGAGGTGCCGATGGCGATGAAGGCATTGGGGGCGTCGAGGTAGGTCCAGTACTCGAGGTTAGGCGTCGGCTCGAGCAGCTGGGACGGGAGCGAGAAGCGGACGGCCGCAAGATCAGAAACGCCGATGAACCTGAATCGCAAAACTGCGGTCAGCACCGTCTCCCAAGTGCGCCATTTCCCCTTTGGCAGCAGCCGCGACGCCGTGCAGAAACGGGACGCCCGCGGCTCGCTGCCACAGGGCGCGACCGCTCTTTCGGCGGCCTCGAGGATGTACCAGAAGTGCGTTCTTACTTCTTCAGGATGCCCAGAAACGTCCGCAGCTTGGATCCGTCGCTCTGCGATTCGTCTGGCGCATCGACGGTTGGGGGCGCTGACGACGGCGACATGGTGGACGTCTGCGACGGCAGCCTCGTGACTGGTGCGGACGAGCGATGGACCGGCGGCAACTTGCTGCAAGGACCCCGACGGGCGGATCGTATCTTAGACAGTGGCTGGCTCCGTCTGCGGCGTCGGGTGCGCGAGGACGTTGGGCTTTATCTCTGTTGGCAGCGGCGCAGCGCAACAGCTCGCGAAGAATGAGGGGGCGAGGGAGTCTCCTCGGCACAGGGTCGAAAGCAGGCGGCTTGTTGGTTTTTTGGAAACACGACTCGTCGAATCCTCGTCGGTTGGAGAGGCTCGGCATCGGTGTGTGACGTCTGCGGGGCTTCGCGCGGGACGGGCCAAGCCTGGACGTGTCAGCGCCGCCTGCTGGCCGCTACGGGGAGGAGTCGGCGGGGGGCTGTGCGTCTGTGCCCTCGAGACCCTTGCACGCGGTCCGGTACCTGAGCGTGCCGTCAGCTGCCACTGCACACGGTCTGGTGCGTCGCCGGGCTGGATGCTGAGCAGGAGCACCTATCCGGCGTCGGCGCAACGGTGGGCACGGAGTCGTGATGTTGGTGATGATGGAGAGGGTGGTTTGAGGAGAAACGCTACGAGTAGATTTCTGGTGGCCGCCTCCTGGCCTCTTGCTATCGACGTTTACCCTTATGGCTAGCCTCGCCTCCACGTTGATGGCGTCTCGCTGCGCCTAGATATAGACAGCGACCAATCATCGACGCACATGGCCCAAGGTCTGGCCCTCGCCGCGCCTTGCACGTCCCAGAATTCCTCCATGATATGGGGAAACGACAATGAATTTGCGGGACAAGCCTCCCGCGGCAACAGACGGCCTCTGGCGTGGCTTTTGCTTGAGTGCGCCTTGTGTCGAAGGGGGACGTCTCGTAGCAAGACTCGAGCATTCGCCATCTCTACAGTGACGGCGACCGCCATGACAGCCAAGTTCTGGATGACGGCCCAGAACCGCCCATTTGGAAAATAAATACCCCTTACGATGACGCTGAGAGCACCAGCGGGCCAGGCCGTGCTTGCAATCTCCCCAAAGCTTGACCTGAACGCCGCTTGTCGCTACCAGGGCTGATACACATGCTCGTATTGCTCTGCAGGTTAACGCGGCAAGCTACAATGGAAGAGTCAAGTAGAAGCATCGACCACCTTTCCATAAGTTGCTGATAAGGGTGGCGGCAAGGTTCTGGCGAGGCTCGACAGCGTCCTACCAGCAAGCAATTCGCAGCATGTCAAACGTTTCGCGTCGGAGCGATGTTCAGATCCAAGGTTCAAGACGAGGCGCACCTTGCGACGTCTCATTGCAATCCAGGCCCTGAAAATTGCAAGGCTCGACAATTTCACGATGGGCCCTTTCTACTCCCATCAGACGTCAATGGGAGCATAAGTACGGAGTACCCTTGGCTGGTGCTGGAGGTTTGGCCTCTGCCTGTACGCGGCCCCAAGAAGATAGTCAACCGGCAGCCCCTATCGGACGCCGAAGTAAATAAGAGCCTTGGGCCATGTTAGCACCCTTGTCAGCGAGACGCCATGGGAGAGACGCGAGCGCAATGGAGTGCCAATTGGATCTCTTGGTCGAGCTGACCGCAGATCGTACCAAGATCCCAAGACGAGATGGAACGCAAGCACGCTATTGGATCCCGCGCCCGGCATCGGCGCAGTCAAATGCTCATTGCCACGGTCAAGGAGCATGGCGCCCGCTGATCTGCGCTGGTGCTGCGAACGGTCGAGGGTGAGCCCTCATTTGCCCATTCTCAGCTGGCATCGTGTAATTACCCAGATTGGAAGGCTCCTAGTAGAGTATCCATACAAGCCATCCTCTACGAGCGCGCGTTGCCCACTGGCCCTGAACGAAACTCCACTGCGAGACAGTTCCAGGCGCACAGGAACGGCCTACCGGCGATGAAAGCTTTACGGGTATAACGCTGTGCTCGTGAAGAGGAACAGCGGTGATGTCATGATAGAATGGCGCGGGGCGGCTCGCGGGAAGAAACCGTCACGATGACCGGGTAGGGGTCCGTTTGGCCGCATGGCACCGCTGAGCAGAGCTTACGGGTCTGGCTGCCCGAGCGATGTACCCCCCAGACAGGCTCGGTGCCCAACGACTGGTGTCGACGATCGATAATAGAGATAACAGAGACTGGTGTCTTCAGGAGCGCATTGAAGCTGTCCAACGCAGGGAGCATCGTAGGATATGCCACGAAAAGAAGTCGTGCATGGGCGAGAACAGAATATGGATGCTGGAAACATGGGATTCTGGACGCTCCGGCCTGCTCGTGGTGAGTACGGAGTAGGTACGGTGGGGAAGTTCCGGCGGCCAAAGCGCCGTGCATGCGGCATCTGCCGGCAACATGGGATTGTGACACCACGAGCGCCTCACTGTACTCGCATGGCGTAGTGTGCAGACACCATGCACCCTGGGAAGCTTGGCCGCCTTTACAGCTGCTGAGTCTCCACCTACGGACCGCCCGTACGGCGGAGAAGCATGGATAGGAAGTTCCCCTCTTGCAGCCGGCGCACCACGGTGCGGGCAAGCCGCCAAGTTGCCAGTCGCGGGAGTGCGCGATCCGGGCATCGGCGAGTAGTGGGAGTGTCAGAAAGCCAATACTGGATTTATGAAATACTGGGGAAGTTCCGGCGGCAAGATGGACATTGCCAGGCTGTGGCCGTGATGGCTATGCCACGTACGTCCTTGACGGAGCGGGGGGCGCGACAATCGCATGTGGCTATAAGCACATGGACGGCCGCATCGCAAAGGGCCTGCAGCACGTCGCCGGGGCGTCAATGCTGGCAGCTGTTAAGGCCGCCTTGTCGACGCCAAGTACCGTGCCCGTCCCGCACTTCCGCGGCCTGTGCATCCCGGCCGTGAACTGTGTGCCCGGAAACTCTACTCCGACCGCGCGGGCTTTGCCACCCCAGGTCCACCCATCTCCCGCGCGGCTGTTGCCACGGCTTTCCACATGCCGCCTTGGCTCTGTTCGAGGCGGGCGCGGCATGGCATAGGGGGAGATGCCGAGCGCCAGACCAGGGACGCGGATGGTTGCGCGCTCCAAGGCTGGTGGAATGCTTGCCAGCCCCAGGTCGCGCTGCTGAAGGCTGAAGCCGTCGAGGAGGGACCGCTTCACGGCCTTTCTCCCGCGCCGCCTGGTGGGCCGACAAGTGTCGGGCGCGACTTACACCCAACCCACCGATCGCGCTGCCACTGTTAGCGCCGCGCATCGGGCTCCCGGCCGCCAGCTGCCGACTAACTTCCACGCAGCGGCGTTGCTCATCGGCTGCGCAGGAGTTGGCGTTCCATTTCCTTGACCGGATCGGCGGATGAGACCACGGTTCATGTTTGGCGGCACTCGTGCTCGTGCCAAGGGGAATCTCCCGTCGGGCGTCTCGCAGTGGCGGCGGCGGCGGCGGCGGCGGCGTCGTCGTCGTCTCTGTGTATACGAGTACGAGCGGGAGACAGAAAGACACCGGGAATTAACTGTGTTGGTTAAGCTTTGCTTCTTCAACTAGGTAGGATGTGATGATACGGCAGGTCACAGGGAACAGTTGACCGAGGTCGGCATCTGAACCACGACGAGCAGCCCGGTTCCCGGCCGTCGCTTGGCTAGGGGAACCCTGCGCGGCTGTTGCTGGAACTGACCTCGGTGGTGTTGGCCCAGCTTGCTTGCCAGAGCCCTGATTAGTATTCTGAGGTAGTCTCGGGCCAATGCCAGGAGCGAAACAGGCCGCCCGCCCGCGGTGGGTCTTGCGTCGGGGCCACAGCAGCCACCATGCCAGCCAGCCAAGGCCCCGGAGAGCACCGCGAAATGCCTGCGCTTCCAAGCAGGCTTTGATGCGTCGTATTTGGGAGCTGTTACGCTGGGCGCAGAATAAATTTCGCGAGGTAGCATCGCCTCCGAGGTCGTGACTGACGCCTGCCTAGGTAGGTAGGTAGAGATCGGACAGGCCAGGCCGGGCTGCTTGGTGCCTGAGGCGGTCGCCGTACCTCAAAGGCACTGGCGTGCTCTGCGGACGAGCGAGCAAGGGACGAAGTGCCGAGCTCCAGGGAGAGCTACGACAGTATCTGCCCTGCGCAACGTCGCTCGGGCCGGCTCAACAAACGGACCGGCTGGCAGTCGGCCGGGCGGCATGCACGGATTTCCCAACCTGGCACAGGACGCAGGTCTAGGGGAAGGCATCCATTGGCAGGCAACCAGTCGGGCCAGTACCGTGATTACTGTGTATCTGGGCAAGTTCCAAGCCGCCAGCGCCCACCCCGGCGATACGGCTGCGCTACCTCGCCCCCTTGTCTTGCGCTAACAGCACCAATCACGGGCGATCGATCGCCCTCGCGGACACCCGATCACCCGCTGTCGGCTGCCACACAGATCGAGCGCAACGTCCAGTGCTCCTGGCCGCGTCTACTTCCCGACATGCCCGTGTCTAGCCCGGACGCCGCTCGCATGGAGGGCTTCCCGCCCGCTCATAAAGGCCACGGTGCCCTGGCCCAGCCACTGACAGCTTCCTTGTTCACGAACGTTGCACGGCCACCTGCTGACGTCCTGCTGACTTTCCGCCGATAGTCCGCGGATAGCTTCACGCCGCCCAGAGACTGCCTGTGGGAAGGGACCAGCCTGCCAGCTTGGCGATATATCTTGCTACTCTTGTTCTCGCCACACCTGGCTCATGTGTGCCGCGTCAGACGGTAGCTCACAGCTCGAGGACCCTCGTGTACATCGTCACGTCCTACGCCTCTTTCGCAGTCTCGACCCTACAAGCCTCGTCTGCCCAGCCCACTGACGTGAGGTTGCGGCCTGGCTGCCGTGTCCGAAGCATACGAGGATTCTCTTTTGTGTTTCCGCACGCCAGCTCGCAGAGTCTTGGCCAGTCGTCGGCTCATTTTAAGCTTCATGCTCGTATCCGTCCTTGTTTTGAAGCTTATTATTCTTCCACGACTTCCGATACGCCAAGCGCCGTGGGCGACAGTTGCGTGAAGGGAAACGCCATAAAGGACGACTCAAGCCGATAGCAGACGGCAAATCAAAGCCATCTCGGCTTCCGCCAACATGCCAAGGAAGTCGTTTAGTTCTGGCCAGGACGAGCAGATCCCTGCCATGGACAAGCCGCAGCGCAAGGTGAGTGGTGCCTCCGAATTCACCCAGACGCACAGGTCGTTCCTGGGTGAAAGGTTTCGATATTGTTGCAAGTTGTCCTGACAATTGCGATGCAGAGCGAGCGTTCGCACGAAGAGAACCAGGAGCGTGCATACATCGCCGCTTCAAGGCGAGCTGATCGAAGTATCGAGGCTCGCGTCCAGTCTGCCAGGATGGCGAGCAACATACACAAGAAGCGCACGGGCAAAGGGTTTCGCATCACCGATGAGATTGTCATCAAGGAGGAAATGTACGAGGAGGAGGATGACGATCTTCCCCGGTCCTACCGATTACTCGGCCCGCACATGCAGACTGATTCTGCAGAGCTGAACAGTAGGGTCGAGGCATACCTCTCCAACAGGCTGACCATGTCGGCGCTGCTGGCTCGGACCGACGACAAATGGCGGGAGAACGAAATCAACCGATTGTTCGCCCAGTCGTTTCCCAACCTGGGCCAGCGCTCACAGGACATTTCGCAGGCTCAACTGTCCCAGCCCCAACCCTCGCAGCCTATGCATGGCTCGTTCTACAACGCCCAGCCGCAGAGCCCTCCGGTTGATAGACCGGCCCTCCAATCTATCAGTTTCATCCCCAAGTCGAAGCGACGGGATCGAACGCAGTCACGGACATCGTCGCGCTCCGAAGTCCCGTCCAGCCGCGACAGCGCCATCTCGCCTGGCGCACATACACCAGGGTCCAGCAGAGCCACGCCTGCTCCCAACATGCCGACGCCGAGCGTTGAGAGTACCATGGGGGTCGGTTCGCCCCGCTTCGACGGTGCCATGACTTCTGGGACGCCCAGACTGGACGGCGCAATGGCTACCGGGACACCCGGTATGAACGGTACTTTGGCTGCCGGCACACCCTTGGCGTTTGACTCCCAGTCATCCCCGTTCACCGCCGAACTGCCCCCTGAGGCTAAGATGCTCCTGGGTGGCATGACCGATGCGGAAAGCGACCTCCTGCAGTCTGTGTACGGCCCGCAGTTCTCGACCCTGGGCCCTTACTATGACCCCGCTGAGATACAGACATTTGCGAAATCTGAGATGCCGAACGATACAGCTATGTTCTGCGGCGAGTACTTTGGCGACGAAACGATATCATCCCTGAAATGGGATCCGTCCGGCACTGCTATGGCCGATGAATCTTGGAACACTTTCATCGACGATGCCGCTTGGCGAAATGATCAACAGTAGCCTCCGCTCGACCCTACCATTATTCATGACCACACCACTCGTCGCCTGTTTATATGATATTTTCAGCACACGAAGTGGCCGCCAACGCGCCTAGCCTTCCCGTGAATACCCACGACCTGCGGGGAACTTGTTAGAGTTTGGGGCTCGGCGTTGGCGTCGGCAGGTGTTGCTTTGCATCCTACCGCCTTCTTTTCTGATTCAAGGAGGGCACGGCGTTGACATCGTTTATTGGCCTTAATAATTCTGAGTGCTGACCTCTGTTGCTATTACTTGAGGATAAGAGGCAGCGAGCGGGGGCGGGTGATCTCCTGTTATGACGACTTAGCGCAACTTAGGTGGAATCGTTGGTTCGCCGTTCTGGCTTGGGAGCGCGTACACGAGATAGCCTGGGACCGGACCCTGCGAAGTCGAAGCGGAAGTAAACAGTACCTTCGACGTGATTTTGGAGAACAAGGTTAAAATCTTAAATAAAAAAATGCGATAACAAGCATATCGATTTAAACTTTTGGAATTTGAGGCCGTCTCCACGTACCGTACATGTAACGATGAGCTAGGGCCACGACTTGTTCGGGAATTGCTACATGACCGAGACCATTGGTCAATCGATAACTGTGCAGCGTTGCCGCGCAATATGACGAACGCTCTTGGCGCGCATCGGACCGGACTTTCTGAGCTTTCACCAGCTGCAATTGGTCCTCAACCCAGCTACCCTGGCGCGGAACCGACAGCACCCCATCAAGGATGCTTTGGTTGCATTGGAAGACATGCTGGATGCATTGAGAGGAAAAGAGCAGCCTCTCTCCATGCCCTAGACAGCAAGCTGCATTGAGTTCGGGGAATCAGGAATGGGGATATTCAGCACTGAGACGAGATGAGCACGGCTTGTCAAATAAGACATGCTATTATTTCCAATTCATCGTAATTTCGCCTCTCGCACAACTCGCCTTGCAGGTCGCGTCTTAGGCATGTGATGGACTGCAGGGGTACTGCTTACGGTTCCATTTAGGTATATCGTGAACAACCAACAGTCTTGGCATCAATACGAGGACCTGCCTCTCTTGATCTGGACGGCGAAACAGGTCGCGGCACTGTCGCCATTTTCCCACGCCCCAAACATGTTTCGATTGCGTTAGCCGTTGTTTACTCCCTTTCGACTCGTACATACTCTTCGTGCTGAATATTCGCAATGGACTCGGCTGGTCACTGCCAGACTTCAATTGCGGCGTTCGTCGCGTCGCTCTGCGTATCTGCAGCATTCCTATCATCCGTGCCCCTTCGACTCTACGCCCTGCGACATCATCATGTCAAGATCCAGGCCAATTGGCTTGGTTACCTGAAGCTGGTCCGTCACGAAGAACCCCCGCTGCTGTAATCACACAATTGAAGTTTTTGGCTTACGAGATGAAAAGATTGCGTCCCCGGCCTTGGCTATTATTATCACTGCACAGCTCGCTATCGTTCTCGGCTTCTCCCGTAGCGAGCCTGACAAACTGGAAGCCGTGACCTTGTCCGTTTCTCTGGTCGCTTCCCTGGCGTACATCGGGCTCTCAGCGGCTGAGCACAGGTTGGCAGTGAAGCCTTCGAACTTGGCTGTCTTGTATCTGCTTACCACTGCGGGCTGCAATGTGCTCCAATTGACATTTCCCCAGGCCGCACGCGCAGCTGCTCTGGGTGGGCCAACTGGTGCTAAACTGCTCATTGTAGAGGGTTTCGCGCGTCTAGCTTTACTTGCCCTCGAAAGCCTCAACAAAACATTCATTCTCAAGCCGAAGTTCAAGTCGCTGCCTCCAGAGGAAGCTGCAGGGCTCTTGAGTAGAGCTTTTTTCTGGTGGCTTACTGACACGCTGATTCTCGGTACCAAACGACTCTTGAGCAACGAGGACATCCCTCATCCGCCCAAAGAGTATAGAGGGAAGCCACGACGAGCGGCGATCTTGAAGCAATGGGACCAGAGAGGTGAGTGACATGGCTCACTCTTCGATCTCATTCGCTGATTCGACAAAAGACAAGCCCGAGACCAACTTCACGCTGCTGAAAACTCTAGCAAGATGTCTGAAATTCCCCATACTGTCGCCCGCTCTTCCCCGACTGTGCCTCATCGGGTTTCGATGCAGCCAGCCCGTGCTTATTCGACAGGCAATGAGCTTTCTCTCCCCTACGCTGGAAAGCGATAGAGACGCCTGTACTGGACGTGGGCTTTTGCTTGCCGCGGTGCTTGTATACTTCGGCTTGTCTGTGAGTCAACTGATAACCACAGTCTGCAGCCCGGAGACTGAATCCTTCAGATCACGACCGCATTGTATCAGCACCGCTTGAACAGGTTGCGACTAATGATGAGGGGCTCACTTGTCACGCTTGTATATGATAAGGCGCTGAACATCGGCATCAATGTTTCTGATACGGGAAAAGTATTGACAATCATGAGCACAGACATCGACTCCGCGTGTGGCGCCGGCGCGATGTTTCATGAGACTTGGGCCAAGCTCATTGAACTTGTGATTGGCATAGTACTTCTGGCACAAGAAATTGGATGGCTTTGGCTCGTGCCGCTGGCTATTATCTTTTGTGAGAACTCTGAAGCCAATGTTGCCATTTTGCCCTGACTGACGGCAAAGATAGTATCCTCAAAGGTCAGCCAATTCGTGGCGCAGAACATCCGAGCGAGACAAAAGCGCTGGAACATGGCAACGCAAGCTCGTATTTCGGCTCTAAGCACCATTCTGGGCTCCATGAAAAGCGTCAAGGCAATGGGACTGTCTGGATTCCTCGGAGACTACGTAACAGGCCTTCGAAAGGAAGAGATCGATAGCTCCAAGCACGTTCGATGGATGAACGTGGTGTATAATGCCAGTGGTATGTTTCTACCTCCTAGATCACGGCATCGTTATGTGCGTGCTGACTTAGATAGCAAACGCGGTTGGGATGTTCACGCCTGTCATCACGATTGTACTGTTTGCAACGATTGCGACAGTTCACCATACTCAACTTGATGCTAGGACCGCATTTACGACACTCGCCATCCTTGCCTTGGTAACGCACTCTGCGAACATGGTCATGACGATCGTGCCGAGAGCAATTGCGACGTTTGCAAATGTTGAGAGAATCCAGGCGTATTTGCTAGAGCCGTCTCGAGTGGATCAGAGAAAGCACTGTCGCAACGAGTCAACAACTCTTGTTCATGGGGATCAGCCAGCCGCCATACGCCTCTCCGATATCACCGTTCAATTCGATAACATGGAGTCACCAACGCTCTGGGGAATCAGTATGACTCTTTCAAAGGGGTCGATGACAATTTGCTCGGGGCATACTGGCTCAGGCAAGTCCACGTTGGCGAAAGTCATTCTGGGAGAAGTGGCCCCGGTGACTGGCACAGCCATTGTACCTTCTCTACGCATTGCGTACTGCGACCAGAAACCATGGATACCCACAGGAACCGTCAAGGAGATAATTTGCGCGTTTGAAAAGAACATTAACATGCAGTTATACCAGGATACTCTTCGTGCGACGTGTCTCGACCATGATCTAGAGCGGCTACCAAGCGGCGACAATACCGTTATTGGCACTCGAGGTGTGAATCTGTCTGGCGGGCAAAGGCAGCGATTGGTAAGCCTCCTTCTCTCGAGAGACTTCATGACTCTGATCGCAACAAGGCCCTGGCTCGTCTGCTTTACTCACAGCCATCCGTTGCTATTCTCGACGATCCATTCAGTGCTTTGGACGGAAACACGGAAAGCAGCGTTGTCAACCATCTCCTAGGACCAGAAGGATGGTTTAAGAAAGCAGGAATAACTGTGTTCATAATTAGCAACTCAGGTTGGCCGCGATTGCGTGACATTTGACAAAGCATGACTCACTGACTTCCTCGTCAGCTCAGCATTTCCAGATTGCGGATCATATCGTATTGATTGAGAACGGAACAATCAAGTCTCAAGGATCCTGGGACAGGATCAAGTCTCACGCGACAGAGATTCAGAAGTTTACATTTCACGATGTTAAGAGTAAAGCGGTATCCATTGGCACCGATCCCGACGCTGCCAAGCCAACGGCGAAGCTCGCCAATCGCGACGCCGAGGAAGATCTGCGTCGCAGAACAGGCGACATCTCATTATACGGTACGCCATATCACTCTGTTCGAAGCGATATCTGACCAATTCCGGCACAGCATACTACTTGAAGGCCGCTGGGGCGTGGAACTCGATTCTGCTCGTCGCCTGCACGGCCTCATGTTCGTTCTTCATCACTTTCACGACGTACTGGCTGAAGTGGTGGACAAACAGTGGAGGCGACCGAACGGCATTCTATATTACTGGGTACTTTCTTATTGCCCTCGCTGCTTGGGTATCAACGAATGGAATTATGTCGTAAGTGTCGTCACACCACGAAAATGAGCGGAAGGCGTTGACAGTCCCGGTTGATCAGGAGCACCTTCATGCTGGTCGCGCCGAGATCGGGAAGCAAGCTGCATAAAGCACTCCTGAATGCCATTTTCGGGTACAATGACCTTCCATGACCCTGCTGTCATTCATCACTTGTTAATATTCAGCCAGAGCCTCGCTATCATTTTTCGTCTCGACGGACGTGGGAGTTACAGTGAACCGGTAAGACGTTGCGGATAGGATTGCAGAATATCTATTGAGCTAATGAGAACAGATTCAGTCAGGATATCTCTCTTGTGGACAGAGAACTTCCAAATGACTTTTCTGCGCTCTGTGCTCGTACGTCAATGACAACCGCCCATGAGACTTGAGATAAACCTAACGCCAAAACAGAGATCTTCAAAATGGCGACCCAGGTTACAATCCTGCTCCACGTCCAAAAGTTACTCCTGTTGACGCTGCCTGTCTGCATCATCATCGTATACTTTGTCCAGAAAGCCTATCTGCAAACGTCTCGACAACTTCGCGTTCTAGAGCTCGAATCCCGCTCTTCGCTGTATTCGTGGTTCCTTGAGACAGTGAGAAAAGCAAATTCTCGTCCTGTTGCTGACTACTGACACTCGCGTCTTGTAGGTGGACGGTGTCGTGACTATCCGGTCCTTTGGCTGGCAAGCCAGCTCCACGGCGAGAAACTTGGCGAATCTGGACTACTCGTTGCGCCCATCGTACGCACTGCTGTGCCTGAAATGCTGGTTGAGCCTTATTCTTGAGCTGATTGTCAGTTTCATCGCTGTCGCAATCATCGCGATTGCGGTCAAGTGGCGAGGAGGCACGTCGCAAGCTGACATAGGACTGTCGCTGAACTTGATCCTGGTGGCCAACTCGACTCTGGTGCGACTTGTCGAAACATGGACCTCCGTCGAGGTCTCGCTTGGTGCCATTTCTCGATTAAGAGATGCTGTTATGAACACGCCTCAAGAGGATAAGCCATGGGAGGATAATGAACCCGACAATTCCTGGCCGACAAACGGAAACTTGCAGGTGACTCAGCTATCGGCAGGATATGAGTATGTGGTCATTTACTCAATGACATGGACTTTGACTGACTTTCGCAGCTCTAATAGCATGATCCTCAAGAACATCAATCTCAATGCTACTGAAGGACAGAAGCTGGTCATCTGTGGCCGCACTGGAAGGTGAGTCCGAGTGCCATGACTTCGGTCTTGAGCAATGAGCAGGCCAGTTAACAAGTTGCATCCAGTGGCAAGAGTACAGTGGTTCTGAGCCTCCTACGCCTGATAGAAAGCTCAGGAGCCATGGAGGTAGATGGTGTCTCATTGGCCACAGTTCCGCGTTCAGTGGTCCGTCATCGCTGCTTCATCACGATCCCTCAGGAACCTTTCTTCCTTCACGAAGAAAGCTTGCGTTTCAATCTGGACCCATCTGGTGCAGCACCAGACAAATTACTTCAGTCCGCGCTGGCCAAGGTGGGTATGTGGACGCGACTGTGTGGCAACGAAGGCGAGACAGACCTCCTGTCTCGGCGCTTGTCTTCGCTGCCAGCAGTGTCTGTTGGTCAGCTCCAGCTCCTGGCTATGGCTCGCGCCATCGCGAAGAAAGATGTCTTGTCTTTCTCGACAGAGTATCGGGACGACGATGGCCTTCCCGTTGCCAAACCCATTCTTCTCTTGGATGAAGCGACTTCATCTTTGGACACGACGACTGAATCCGAAATATACGACATCATCGAGAGCGAATTCGTTCAGAACGGACATACCGTCATCATTGTCGCTCATAGAGTAGGGGCTTTATCTGCGAGAATGCGCTCTGGCAGAGACTCTGTGGCGTGGGTCCAGGACGGTAGAGTCTTGTCAGTGGGGAGTTATGAAGAGTTCGCCCAGGAGGAGGCTAAGCAGGGTGCAGATGCTGGGAAATCGGACTTGTAGCTCTCCGTGAAACAGCCCCGGTGATTGCATACAAGTACCGTTTTATCTAGTCTAGCAATATGGCCAACTATAGTACGGGATGATCATCAATTCGGAGTCATAATATGAAGACTGTTGACGATTTGAAGCGAACCGAGGATCATCGAATTGAAAAGTGTTGTCAATCCTAAGCCTCATCCATAGCGAACACTTCCGGAACCTTGCCGGAACCAATCATCGGCAGCGAGTGATTCATCAGTAGACGCATAGTTGATGATGACACTCTTCGTCGTCGTGTAGGCATGATACGCGTCTAGGCCGTTCTCGCTACCGACGCCGCTCGCACTCGTGGCACCGCCCCAGGGGCTGCTCGGGTCGTTGCGGTGGTGCGTATTGACCCATACGATGCCAGAGTTGATCTGTTCGGAGACCCTAAAGGCCTGACTAAGGTCCTGCGTCCAAATACCCGCGCCCAGCCCAAAATCGCTGTCGTTGGCCAGCTCGATGGCCTCGGCCTCAGTGTCGAAGCCGACGAGCACAATGACGGGGCCAAATGCCTCTTCGCGCCATAGCCGACTGGTCGTAATACTGCGACCGGACAATGATGCTATTACCGTAGGAGGATAAAAATACCCCTTTGACAGGTCTGTTGAGTCCAGGGCAGAGATGCCGGTCAGTCGTTGGCCACCACAGACGACCCTGGCTACATCGGAAGCAACGGCAGCGCTGACAAGCGCTTCGACATTCTGAAGCTGACGAGAGGATATCAATGGGCCCATCGAACACTCGAAGTTGGAAGGCAAGCCCATGCGTCGAGTGATGTAATCGCACTTTTGGGAGAGCATTCCCTCCAGCTCTGCAAGAATGCCTTGGTGGGCAATAATCCGTGTCGAAGCAATGCACGTCTGCCCAGAGGCAATGAAAGAGCCAAACGCGATTCCGTTTACGGCGGCCTCAAGGTTGGCCTTCTCGAAGACGACAAGAGGTGCCTTTCCACCGAGTTCAGCAGTGTACCGCGCAAGATTGCCGCCGACAATGGACCCAATGGCTCGTCCCGCAACTGTACCACCTGTGACATCGACCTTCCTCACCAACGGATGACTGACGAGTGCTTTGCCAGTGGTAGCCCCCAGACCAGGAAGCACATTGAAGACCCCATCCGGTAGCCCAGCGCTCTTAAGTATGGGTCCCAAGAGAAGACTGGTAATGGGTGTGAGCTCGCTTGGTTTCAACACCACGCTGTTGCCAGCAGCTAGGGCCGGCGCGAGCTTTTTGACGGCGATGAGCAGCGGGTGGTTGAATGGCGTGATCTGGACGACGACGCCGAGCGGCACCCGCTCGAGCCAGTTGTGAAGCTTGCCGACTGTGGGCAGCACGGGCCGCTCCTCGGTGCGCAGAACGCTGGCGTAGTATCGGAACCAGCGGAGGAGGGATGGCACCTGGGCTTTCATCTCGCGGATGGCTCGCCCGGTCTGGCGGACTTCGAGGGAAATGAGCCGCGGGAGCTCGCGGGACAAGGACTCGGCGGCCCTGTCCAGGACGTCGGCTCGATCATGGCGGGAGACTTTGGACCAGACGCCGGACTTGAATGCTTGATGGGCAAGCTGGATGGCTGCCTCGACGTCCTCTTGGGAAGCTGACTGGCATCTACGAGCTCCGGATGATCAGTAATGCCTCGGGAGAAGTGCCGGGTTTGTTACGGGTCTGAGAAACTTACTCGGCGAAGACCTCACCTGTTGCTGGGTCCTCGATGGGGATCCTGCATTGAATGTCGAGCCTCAGCCATGCGATCCAGCTCAGAGAAGCAGGATGAAGGCTCAAGCTTACAGGTCGCCGTGTCCCGGCGCCTCAGAACCGCCGACCCAGGGCAGGTAAATGAGCTTGTCCATCACGACCTCGTTCTGACGCGTACAGGTTTCGGGTTACTGAGGGTCGGCAAGGGCGACTGGTATTGGTGCATGGCATTGAATCGCTACGGCATCTCATGCAGCCTTTACGAACATGAAGGATGGCAGTCATCGGGTCACGACACTCCCAAGCTACCCCGCGCCAGCCCGCCCCGACCCGCTGAAGGATGTCAGCGTCGCACTGCGTCTTCACCCTTCCCCATTAAGCTCCTGTCTCGGCATCCTGTTGCATTCCTGCATTGCTACGCCGCAGCCCTTAAGCGGTCGCCGCCGCGTCCGGGACCGTATGGCGGCAAAGAGTCCTGGACGGCCCTCCATCGTTAATGAGGACAATCCAAGGGAAGGAATGTCGAGTTCGCCTGCTAGCCAGGGCATCGCTCGTTCACTTATGGCGGATCAGACGGACCAGCAAAGAAGAATCATAATGGGCATGGTTTCCGTGGCCATCAACGGCCGTTGAAGGTATCATTCTCACCGGAAAATCCTGACTCCACTCCATATCAGAGTCTTGGGAGCTCATAACCGCAGGGATATCCCATGCTTTGCCCAGAAGTCGCACCGCCTGTTCAGCGCATCACCAAACGGCTCCATCACAGTCTTGCCCCCGGTTTGGAAGACCAGCCGGCTTTGCGCTCTTTCTGTCCACGCCTCCCATTGGGCCTCCTTCACAGAGTTCCTGGAGCCCTTGTTGGGGTCATACGTGCGGATAAAGTTGGTCCAATACCGCTGCATGACTGGTGATGCCTCGCCGTTGATGCCGCCCTCCTTGTAGCTCTCCGGCGGGGTGGGCGAGTAGGCAGGCCCCCAGAGGGCACTGAGCTCGACAGTGTGCGGGACTCCGAGGCCCTGTTCGATCTGCTGGGGGTCTTCGACGTTCCACAGGTACGCAAACGAGTTTCTGATGCCGGCGCGGGCCAGCGCAGCGGTAAAGGCGCGCGCGGGGCACATGTATCGCCCCTCGCCGTAGACGTTGCTGACCTGCCGCCAGTAGCACCCGGTGTTTGGGCACGTCGCGTTGGGATTCGGGTACATTCCGTTGATCGCTTCCAGCTGTTCGAGCTTCATGAACGGATACTGGTCCAGAATGTACATGTCGCTCTGCGCCAGCGTTGACGTGTTCTTGGGCGTGAACTTGGTGCCCCCGTTGGTGTCGTCGCCGAAGATGGTGGGCACTTTGACAAACTTACCCTGCTCGAGCAGCCGATATGTGTAGTCAGGCACGTAGTCATCATCGATTACGGGCAGGTACATGTAGATTGGTGCCGTGGCGGCTCCTGGAAGGGGAATGTTGAAATTCTTGCTTTGAAGTTCGAAAGCAGACTTATTCCGCAGGCAACTCAGGCTGTCACTGCCGACACACCCAAGTCGAGTTGCGAATTGGCGATACTGATAGTGAGACTCTGAGACGGTGAGCATTGTAGCAAATGAAGGAGACTTCGCAATGGCACCGTGAAAGAGCTTCATATCAGTTCCGTTGTTGGCAGTCATATGAAATGCAACGCTCGCGGCGCCGGCGCTCGATCCGCCAATGACCACATGGTCCGGGTCGCCGCCGAACTTTGCTATGTGCTTCTGCACCCATTGCATGGCCTTTCGCTGATCTCGCAAGCCGTTGTTCGGCTGAATGTTCTGACTGTCGGTGAGGAACCCATATGGGCCGACCCGGTAATTGAAGCTGACGACAACAACACTGAAGTCGCTGGCTATAATCAGACCCGAAGCGTTGATGTTCGCGTTGGAGTTGGCGTTGAAGCCCCCTCCTTGTATGAAGATGAAGACTGGCAGCTTCGAGTTGGGCGTGGCTCTAGTCGGAGCTTGGACATCTAGGAATAAGCAATCTTCTGCCGTCTTATTGTCATTGGGATCAACGCCAGTGGCCAGGCAGGCCTTGCTTGGCTGCGCCGAGTCAGCTCGATACCTTGTTCGTCCCGATTTGCTGTGTCAAGTCTTATCACCTTGTCTGCCATTTGCAGGTCCGTAGAAACCAGCGGATCCTGCGGGGCCGCGAAACGCAAGCTGCCCACGGGGGGAGCAGCGAATCTGATCCCCTGCCATTGACTGATGCCGTTCTCCAATGCGACACCTTTGTACTTGCTGTAAGATAGGTCGACTATCGTCTCAACGGCGATGGCTGATGAAAGCAGCGCAGCCGAGGAGACGATGGCGGCTCGAAGCTTCATGGTCAGTTCAACTTCGCAATCCTGGATAATGGGTATTGCAACTGTCCAGCGTAGTGACACAGCGACGGCGGGAAAGAACAAGTCTCCCCCGGCTTTGTATGGAACAGCAGACAGTCTGCATTGTTCCACGTTGCACCAGCAGCTACATACAGTCGGAACGTTTGGGCCTGTTCGTTCGGCGCCAAACCCGAGCCGCCTACGATGGGGTCGCCCGTGCATGGCCCTACATAGCAAGGGAGCTCCTGGTAACAAACCACCCCTGTACCGATCCAAGTGAATACAAGTGTGTGGTTCACGACTACCTCACGAGCGTCAGCATTGATCAAAGGGAACTGTTTCACGGTTTTCGATCCCCGAATAGGCCTTCGGTTGGCCGAGTCCATCTGATCGAGAGGGAGTGTAGAGGTGCGTCCACGGTGTCAGTTTGGAGTCCGCGGCCCCACACCCACTACCGTGGCCGCGCCGGAGACACGGCATCGGTCTGTTTCCCGAATAGGCTATTCATCGCCCGAGAGTCCAGTCCACCACATCTCACCAGTTGTGACCCAACTGAATCGCATCAACGGGTCCGTTATAAGCTATGCGCTTGCTATGGCGGCCTTCGGTGCGGTATCTCTGCATAAACTGTCGGAGGACAACTGCCGTCCAGGACGCGTTTTGAGTGTAGGACGCGGCGGTGTTTTCCTTCCCCAGCATCTTCAGCCAGGCTGCGGATGCCATGTTCCGTATTTTGACTCAAAGTGAATGCTCATACGTGGGGGATATTTGAGACATGGCCGCATTGTGCTGACACACGGGCAGCAGGCAGCTGCAGCGGTCAAGTCTGGACGATACGGAGGCACGTGGAAGGAGCAAAGAGCAGTTCAACAGCCACGGCCAGGATGTCAAATATGCCTACCACTTGGTGTTCGTCACATGATAGATCTTGTGGCGCTTGGTACTTTGGCTCAATGTAGGAGGTGTCATAGCATTTTGCCGCGACTCTGCTGCACCTGCCGCCCATCTACCTCACCCAATTAGCGTACATACGGAGTAATAATAATAGCTCGGATATGACACGCCACTCATGCTGCATTTTAGTGGGACGTGCTCTTCTTACAGCCGCAAAAGAAACAAGCTGACTGCAAAGGAGACGAGGCGCCGAGCAGTAATCCGCAGTAGTCGCAACCATCAGTGGTCGTTATCAGTGATGGTGAAACTGTCGAGCCGTTTGATCCGTAAAGTACATGTACTGGGGGACAGCAAGTCGGCCCACTACGAGTATTAACTAATTCTCTACATATAATATTAACCCTTCATCTTGCCAAGATGTTGTTTTGCTGATTTGGTCTCCCGCCCGCCGAGTAGGCCCGCCATGGGGACCCAAGTCACCTGTGGAATATTCAATCCTTACAGGACACATGCATGTTGGACACCCCTCCATGATTCTTTGTGCCAAGACTTCGCGACACCCCTTTCGGAGATATTCAGCGGGGGAGAGTTGTAAAAGCCCTAGATAGAGCGTTGTGTTGGAGAAAACTGCAAGCAGACCTCGTACGGAGCATTTGGATATGCAGTATGTTCCACTTTTCGAAGTGCCAGTGCAAAAACAGCCGCGCTGAGATATAGCTTCAGTGGTGGAGCTTAGTTTGCTGCGGGAATGTAAGAGCCGTGTGCCGGAGCGACGATCGACGGCTGAAATTATCGCCGACTAACCTTCGAGACACCGATCTCGGAGTTGACGGTGCCGATGTGACGTGCATATTGTGACTCTCATCGGAACAGGGCAGCTGAGGCCTACATGCATGAATCAGAGGCATCAGCTGCATGATACGGCAGATGGTTCACATGACTGTGTTGCTTTAAATTTAACGTCGTAGCGGTCCATTTGAAAGTGAGCCACGTTGTACCATTCTCCAGATCGGTAGATATCGCAATTCATTCGGGGCAAAATAGCCTGCTGTTGAAGCTATGATAAGCTTTTTGTCTTTACGTTGCTGTTTGTGCGTCTTCCATAATCCACAACATGGAGCGACTCCAATGATAACAGTGAGCACCTATATTATGCGACAACTCGGATGGTAGGCTGTGTACGGATTAGCGCTCAGAACATCTGCAGCATCCTCAGCAATCGCTCAAGCCCGCAAATTAGCTGTACAATGTTGAAAATAGCCATAATAGTATGCTTATTCGCGTTGTTGGAGGCTTTCCTCCGCATAGTCATCAGCGAATTCGTTGCAAGGAGTTTTATGTTAAATCTAGCTCCATTTCTATATATGGCAGAGCAATATCCGCTTGACTAATAGATGACCCCTCACACAAAGTTGACCTTGCCAAAGAAGGGGGTGATGTGAAAACTGGCTTTGTCAGGAGAGTTCCACGCTCCCAATCCCTGGTCCGGATATGTCTCCGGGCTGACCGTGGTCCTGAAAAAGTTCATCCTCCACTTGGTTCCGCAGGCCTTGCCCTTGTTGACGTTGAACAGACCGAGTGGGATCTTGACATCGCTCTTCCAGAGCTTCTTTTCCTTGTCTAGCGCCGTCGTGGCGCTGAAGCCGTCGGTGGCGGGATCGGAGACGAACAAATGGTCAAACGGTGCGCCAGCCGCGCGGACCTTGGATGGGTTGTAGACAAAGGCTTGGTAGGTGACGTTATTGGGGTTGACCTCGAACTCGAGGTATGTCTGAGGGTCGTCGGTGCCTTTGTAGATGAACGCCTCCATTACCTCGTACTGCCAGATATCGCCGTTGGTTCCCTGAGAGCTATTGAAGTAAAAGCTGACCTCGTCATGCGCAGTGAACCCGATTTTCATGTGTTCGTCGGTGTAGCAGAGATCGACCTGCGTGCGAGGGAAAGGTTTCTGGTCCGGCACCGTCTTCGAATAGCTGATGGTGCCAACCTTAGGGCAAGCGGGCACATTGACACTGGGCACGTTGTGCGCACAGCCCGCCGCTACGAGGCTGGCAGCTATGGTGATGATGGAGAAAAAAGGACTCATCTTGGAAGCGCCTCGAGACGATGAAGACTATCGTATGGTGAGCCTGTGGGAGATGGGAAACCGAGCTGTCAAGTACAATTGACCAAGCTGGGTACTTATGTAGTCTGCATCATAGAAATCCAGCAGCTTCCGAAGCTTCGAGCTCCGAGATGGGGAACAGGGGCACGCGGGTGAATAGTGCGGGGAAACAATGGGATGTGACGTTACCAGGACAGGGCGGGAACAGCTCGCCCAGGGTCTATTGGATAATAAGCACTAGAAAACCACTATGATGAGGCTGCTTTTCATTGTCATCCCATGTCCTGTCACTTGTGGGTGTCATCATCTGGAGGGTAAGCTGTCAGGCCCCGCTGATGGCGCGTCAGCTGGAGGCCACCATGCATGTTGCTGGTGCAGTGAATGAAAGCTTTGAGGGCCCCTGCTATGCAGTTGCAGTCTTCATAATTGACCGTCCGTCTTCGTAAACTTCAATACTAACTCCAAGGTAACGTTTGGCACCGAGCATCAATATTGCCATCAACACGGCTCCCCTGTCGCGACCAAAGCTCGCTGGACAAGCTTTTCCAGGTGTTCCAGGCTCTCAATTCCCACGCTTATGCGAACTAGATGCTCAACAACTCCATACTTGGCTGCCCACTCGAGTTCCGAATAATGAGCCAGCAGAGTGTAGGCGCAGGCCAGCGTGAAGTTGGTGCCGAGGCTTGGACCCTTGGCGACATCTAGGGCATCATGAAATGCAACGGCCGCCTGCGGTCTCGTGAATCGCACTGACAATAGATACCCGTAACCAGCCTCGCTTCTTTTGTACCGGTCGTATAAATACTGCGTTGGGCTGCCTTTTGGGTAGAAGACCTGCTCGACGGATGGGTGCTGTCTGAGCAACTCGGCTATGACCTCTGCGTTACGGCTCGCAACGTTGACGCGCTGTGCGAAGTCGGCGCTGTTTCGTTCCATGATGACCACATCTAGAGGGAAATAGGTATCCATGTATTGTACTGCCAGCGTCTTGCGCAGTCGCCGGTAGTGCCTTGATTGTGGACTGAGCACCGCGCTGCCGCCCATGACGTTGCAGGCACCGCTGAACATCTTGGTCAAGCTTGTGCATATAACATCACATCGCGGAGCTAGGCTCAGATTGACTGATGTCCCAATGGTATCATCGACAACGACGAAAAATCCGTACTTCTTAGACAATGCCTGCATTCGGTCCAGATCCAGGGAGCCGAGTAGAGGATTTCCCGGAAACTCGGTGTAGAGGGCATCTATATTCAGACCAGATTCCAAGTCTGCCTCTAAATAATCCATATCTGAGGGAGAGGCGTTGTTATACAGCGAGCATTCGAAGCCGTGTACCTTGCTCAGGACCTTGAATGTATCGACATACAAGAACCTGGGGTCGAGTTAGTAAGCGCGCGGCCTTGATATCTCGGATATATTTATTTGAGGCTCAGGCCCTACCCAAATACCGCTACTCGATAAGTTTGCGATTCGTCACTTTGAAGGCTTCGTAGTGTCATCGCCGTGTGCGCGATTGCGGACATGCCTGTGTGATATAAATAGACATCGTCCTCGCCAACGTTGAGCTCCGTGGAGTACAGCTCGGCGATTCGCCTGCGCAAGGTCAAGCTTGCGTCTTTCGCATCTTGCATGCAAATTGCCTTCGTTCCGTGGTAAGATGTTGCCTGGTCTTGAAGAAATGATGCATTCTTCAACCAAAACTCTGCGAATCGGCTTGAGATGCCAAATCCAGTATGTTGCCAGAATGACTTCGCTTCTGCTGCTGCTTTGTCTGGGTAAATCACCATGTACACATCTTCGTATGGATTTGGAGTGAGCATTGATCGAACGGCGTGCTGGATTTCGACGCGTCCGCCGATGTTGACGTGCAATACTAAATTGACTCCGCCTGCAACATTTTGACCACATTTATCCAAATATGCTCGGCAAGCAGTAGCCATTTCGCGACTAGGAAACAGCATGGCAGCATGCGTAGTAGCAAATGGTGGTAGGCTTGAGTTGCCACCATTCACAGCTGTTGGCTGCGCTGCAGTCCATCTCATGAGCCGATCTGCAAGATCCCTGACGATGTGAGGGACGTAGAATCTGGGATATCCAGCTTTGAGCTGCGACAGAATGTCCGGATTTCGGCTTGCCCACCCTTCCGTGTCGCTCCATTTCGGAAGCGACACACTCACGGCCTGTCGCGTTCTGGTCAGCGGGCGAAGAAAGGCCGAATTGTTTTATGGGTAGCTTACATGCTCATCTCCTGGTGGAAGCGACTCTCCTAGGCTGACAGTCATATTTTCGGGGAAGAAGCGGTTCTGAGTCAATAAGGACGATCCGAGAGATCCTAGAAGTTCAAATGTCACGCGCACAGGAGCGCTATCGGACACCGTCGGATTCACTCCTTGGCTATCTGTCGAGTACAGAAGATGCCTAGGACGCTTATGCAAGTATTCGCTGGCTGCCGTTGATGTTACACCACATGACGGAGTACAGGCGACCTGTGACAGCCTGGTTCATAACACCTTACGGAACATGCGCCGAGTTTCCACACAAAATCATCTGCAACGCAACAATATGTCCCACTCAGCAGGCTGTGATGAGGGCGCGGTGGAGCCCTCTGACGGCGATGGGATTCAGGGTGCAGCTAATACGGAGTAGTCACCGCTTACAGGCACGAAAGTGCCTCCGACGTGGTGCCAGAGCTGGTGGAAAAAGCAATCATGCATCCTCAGGATTTGGTAAAGCAAAGCCACCCATTTTGTCTTCACCGCCAATTCTAAGTCTGGGCCGCGTCCTCTCTGGTTCGGGAAATTTGACGAACGAGCCCGTTGCACTCATTGTTTGCAGGCTACTTTGCTATTAATGTCAGGATGTCCCTACATTAGTGTTCCCCGCCTTTCTTCTAGTAGTGTCTTTTAAACCGCCAAACTTCTAAAAACAATAGCAGGCAGGACGCCACGTTGATAGCGACTGGGTACGTTTTAGGCGCGCACAGCTTGTGGTATGACAACATGAATGTGAATCATAGCCTTCATGTACTCCATAACAGAGATGCCATCAATCCTGACAGATTATAAGTATGCACGGCTACTCTGAGTCCTGCATCACACATCAGCCCCAAGGTTTCGTTCCCACGTCACATTCGGCGCACCATGAACGAGCCATAGTACATGACTCTCAAACCGAAGGGCTACGTGCATACGGAGTACACGCAGGCTCTTTCACATTATTTAACAAGCCCACGTCATCCTATCGAAAATTCATACCAACTCCCATGGTTATTCGTCCAGACTACACATTTCCTAATCCATGTGGAGAGTCTGGTCACTAACGAGATTTACACGAGGTCCTGTGAAATTCTTTCGTCCGTCCACAACCCATTGGAAGACAGAAATGATGACGATGATTGCAAACGCCACGATGCAATAATCTGCACGGTTGTGTCAGCCTGAAGTTGGAAAATGTGAAGCGCCATTGGAAGTCAGCTTACTCATATTGGTTCCAGTGACTGGTAGTGTAGGAGGAAAGAGGAACAGGACCGTGGTCAAAGAGATGTAGGATAGAGAGATGACATCCGCGGTCCATCCCAGCCAATTCGGTAGGCGCCACTTCCTATCAGGAAGCATCTTGCGTCCCTGCAAGCAATTTACTGCGATGGGCATTGCATACGATAGATCGAGGGCAACCACAGAGGCTGAAATAATGGCATTGAAGGCACTGCCAATCGTCATGTTAGTGTCAACACTTCCCGTCTTATGACAGAGAGAATCACCTTGTTGAGCCCAAGAAAATGAGTCCGAAAAGAATTACAATGACTGAAGTCAGAATGAGAGCATTGAGAGGCAGGCCAAGCCGTGTATGGACCTTGGCGAATACCCTCGATGCAGGCAAGCCGCCATCTCTGGACCTGGCTTAGTTTCAAGAATAGCACAAGCCGCAATCGACCGCAGTCTACTCACCGAGCGAATGCAAAGATCATGCGGCTGCTCGTCGTCATTACGCTGAGGGTCGCAAAAACAAGACAAATGAGAGGCAACCTTGACCGTAAGCCATTAACACGTACGCTTCGTAGTCGATAGAGCCAGAAATGGACTGTGCTTGAACTCACATCAGCAGACAGATTGCTCCAGCATTGCTTTTTGTTGCATGGATTAGAATCTGCAACAGCGGACCTGCGCTTGAGTTGATGACCTCGTCGATGTTACCAGAGACGAACAACAGCACAATCAAAAAGATGGCTCCAGTAACTGTCCCGATGCCAACACAAACTATCATAATCTTGGGTCCTTCCGCAGATGCTTGAGGGATTTCTGAAAGGAAGTAGTCGAAGTGTAAGCCTGGTGGTGGGACGTGACAGAGAATCATGACAGCATGGAGCGTACCTTCAATCATGTGAGCCACAGCGTCCTAGCGAGACTGGTTAGCGGATGACAAAATGAAGTTTCCAGTCGATGCGATTACTTACAAATGCAGTTACGCCGAGGCCACCTTGGAGTAACTGGCTAATAGTAAGCTACCGCACCGGCACCATGTCTGGCAACACGGGAGGAATTCTTACTCCCAAGAGCCATGAAACCCCGTCAGGCCCTGTTGGAACATAAAGTTAGCGCCACCTCTCTGGCCATTATCCTTCGATTGAGGAGACTAACATCCGGTTCGGTTGATGAAATCACAGAATACAAAGTATGCCGAATTGTAATCTGGGGCAGCGCAAGCCAGGACCGTGATTGACACAACAACGAAGCCGCCGATTGACCACATAAAGGCTCCATGATAGATGAGCGGCAATAGCGAATTCATAAAGGCATTGATGAAAAATGAGAGCAACGTCAGTCCTATGTAGATGAGGAATTGGTGCCATCTCTCTGCTGTGTAATTCTTCGGTCCTGTGAGCCACGTGAAGCAAGGATCAAGCCGCAATAACGTACCGGGTGGAGTGCCGAGATAATTCCCACAATCAGTTGGCTCGAGAGCAAAGCATTCGTGGCTACAAGAGCGATCTGTGACGTATATGTTAATTAAATACCAAAATTGCGCTTGAGCGACGAACCCATCCTGCCACGTTGATCCAGCCGGTGATCCATGACAGTATTGGAACCCATCTAGGCCATGAAACTGATAAATCATTAGAATGCACCAAGAAAACAAGTTCCGCAGCTGCAAGCCGCCGTTGAATGAGCCTTAGAACGTACTGACTGCTGTATCTTAGCAAACACTTCATTGGTCGCTTTGGTGGCGTGAACTTACCAGCTACCCAATGATATTGACCTCCCGCTCTGCACCAATGTTCGTGTCAGTGCACAACTTTGCTCGGGGAATTACGCTCTCGCAGATGTGTGACGCTCACGTTGGATATGCTGACAAGAACTCAGCAAGTGACGCTGCGATACAAAGGTTGCATATTCCCGCTGTGAAGAGGCCTGAAATGGCAGCGTCAGCTGGCTCTGAGCTTTCTCGCCAGTATAGAAATGCACAAACCCCAAATGATACTTGTGCTGCCGCCAGATGTTAAGCTAACAGACAAACTTGCGGAAAGTGCAGTCCATGACTTTTACAACAGGAGCAGTCAGCGAGGGCAAAGCGTTATCGCGACGATTTGGATCATTTGGTAGTCCATAAAAATAGATACGTACATTCAACACGGCGAATGCCAATCCAAGCATAGATCTAAAGACGAATCAATGTAAGGCTCGTACAGGATCCTTTACGCAGATGGTTCAGCCTTACAGCGTCGAAAAGTTTCGCTTCAGCTCGGGCTGATGGCCCATGGCCGCGAGCTGCGCGTCATCTTCGTGTTCGTACTCGGCCTTCATGGTTCTGGGCTATGGTATAATAGCACTAAAGCGGGAAGAAAACAAGAGCATGCGCCCAGCAGATGAATCAAGTCACGGGCACCAAGTCAGGGCACCAAGGGCCATCTGTCTATCAACTAGGAACCTCGGGGCGCGCGGGAGGCCGACGGGACTGCCCGCGGATCCAACGGGATCCGATGACAGCCACAATCAAAGCTGTAGCTAGCTACTTCGGGTTATTTTCGCCGATGGGTTTATCAATATCTGGGGAGGTGCTGGAGTAAGACCGGGATCAGGTCCGTGCTTATCTCGTCGATGAGGGGAGCCTTGAAAGCCATTCGCTGGCGGCTTCGGCCTTTAATGCGATCCAACCTCCACGGGGAGGGGCTGGGGGGAACAAGAACGTGCGGGGAAGCGGGGGAGCTTGACAAGTTCCCCGATCTGCAGGCTCCTGTCGTAGCCGCGCGTAGGGTCGCAGTCGAAAATGGATTACGGTCGACGCCGGTGCCCGAACCGCGCAGGTTCGTTTGCATTTTGAATAGTGGAGATCAGAGGCCGACGATCCAGTTCAAAATACCAATCGGCGTCAACGAGATCAGCGTCAACGTCAATAAATGGGTGGCTGAGACAAAGGCATGACCTGGGAAATACATACGGATGTCCTGGTGGCGTCCAGTAGGTAATAGTTGGCCTCCGCTTTAACGAGAAACCTGTACTCCGTAGAACGTGATGTGTTAGACTCAGCATGACATGGAACGACGCGTGCGGATGGGCGGGTACCTGACAACGCACGTGGGGAAAAAGTATAAGAAGTCACTCTTCGCGAGATACTCTTGGCGCGCTGTGGCCCAGCAGCTTCGCCTTGAACTTGTCTCCTAAATTGACTGGTCACGATGCTGGCCAAATCAATGTTTTGTGCCTTTGCCGCAATTGTGGCCCTCGGAGCCCAGGCATCAGTCGCAAGTGCAGTACACTCCCAGCGTCGAGATGAGACCTGCAGAAGGACAAGTGTAGCAATTCTGTCCGTGCCCAATGCTTTCATCATACAACATGCCAAGGGAAAGAAGAGGTTGCTAACCTGTTTGCAGTGGAGGAGGAGTGGCGGGCATCACGGCCGCTGTGAGTGCGCAACGCAACGTGCCGTGTGTGTACTCGCGCCTAATAAAGTCACTAGCAAGCTCTGTCCAATGCCTCAATATCGGACTTTGTCATCATTGAGTATCAGAAAGCAATAGGCGGCCGGGCTCATCACGCAAAATTTGGCGCGCAGAAGGATGGATCGCCCTATACCATTGAGCTCGGCGCCAATTGGGTACGTTGACCGCGTCTACATGTAGACATGTCCTTTGCTCGTCCTGACAAGACCCCGATAGGTCCAAGGGCTTGGGCACCCTGGAGGCCCAGGTGAGCCACCTGGACTATTCTATACAATCAGACGCTGTTTCATGTGCTAATGCAGTATAGAAAACCCTGTGTGGACGTTGGTAGGTTCAGGAAAACGGCTCAACTTAGAGCAGAATTAGCGTCCAACTAACCATACCACAGGCAAAGAAGTACAAGGTCAAAAACACCTACTCCAACTATAGCTCAATTTTGACCTATAACGAAACGGGCTACGCCGATTACAGCCATCTACTTGACGTCTATGCGGATGCGTCCAATAGCATGACTGTGGAAGCCGGCAGATTACTTGCCGAAAATCTGCAAGACCAGAGCGCAAGAAGCGGACTTTCTTTGGCCGGATGGAACCCAAAGCATGGGAATATGGCTGCACAGGCTGTTGAGTATTGGAGCTGGGGTATGTGCTTCCAGTATCAACGACCGCGACCCATTCAGCTGACCAAAGCAGACTGGGAGACTGCTTTCCCGCCTGAGGAGTCGTCCATGATCTTCGGGACGGCGGGTAACAACCTCACCTTCAACCAGTTCAGTGACGAGAACAACCTCGTCATTGACCCACGTGGCTTCAGTACCATCGTCGACGGCGAGGCGGCGACATTCTTGAAGCCAAATGATCACCGACTACTGCTGAACACCAAGGTTACGAATATCTCGTACACGGATAACGGCGTCACCGTCCACAACGAGGATGGCAGCTGTGTCTCTGCCGCATACGCAATTTGCACTTTCTCCCTGGGAGTGTTGCAAAATGACGTGGTTAAGTTCAGTCCAGTGCTGCCCAAGTGGAAGGAGACTGCAATCCAGAAATTCTCAATGGGCACATACACCAAGATCTTCTTCCAGTTCAACGAGACATTTTGGCCAGAAGATACGCAGTACTTCTTATACGCTTCGCCAACAACCCGTGGATATTACCCTCTGTGGCAGTCTCTGTCTACAGAAGGTTTCATGCCCGGGTCCAACATCATCTTCGTGACGGTGACGAACGATGAATCCTTCCGAGTCGAACAGCAGTCAGATGAGCAGACCAAGCAGGAAGCCCTGGAGGTTCTGCGCCAAATGTTTCCGGACAAGAATATACCTGAGCCCACAGCGTTCATGTATCCGCGTTGGACCAAAACTCCCTGGGCCTATGGCAGCTACTCCAATTGGCCTATTGGGACAACCTTGGAGATGCATCAGAACCTGCGAGCAAACGTGGACAGACTGTGGTTCGCGGGCGAGGCTATCAGTGCGGAGTATTTTGGGTTCTTGCACGGTGCTTGGTTTGAAGGCCGCGAAGCCGGCGAGCAGGTCGCTGGCCTCTTGCAGAATCGCTGCGCCAAGGTCTACAACGGCCAAGAGGAATGCGGCTCTCGTCCACACTTTGAAACGCTGTACGGCACGTCGCCCCTGCAGCATTACAATGTCCTCAACGGCTGGGCGACAAGCAGCTTCATTGCCAGCAAGGCGAAAAGGGACGGCCAGGCCATCTATAACAAGTAGCATCTCAATTGCAAAAGACCAACTTAGCGATTTGAATTTCCAGGGAGGTGTCAATACGCACCACAAGACAACAGCTTCAGTTGACTTACAATTCTCTCGTTCTTGCTAAATAAATTATGAACTTTATGCCTTTCTCGTTGAACAGTGTGGCTCGTGATGCATAATTGGCTGCGATAGTCCGTACATGCATCTGTACGAGTATGAACGAGAAAAGGAAAAGAACACAAAGAAAGTGTCCCGGTGTCATCCAAAGATAGAAAGAATTCAAGAACAGAAATACGGCTATCTCGGTGTTCGTTCCGGATCAAGCTCGTGCTGACAGGGGTTGATCTCCTGACGATTGCGGATCCGGGCGGGTTGATGATTGAAGATTGAATCTTGATTCGCTCATTCTATACCGGGGTTTTTTTCTGCTGTTGGTTCTGCACCTTTGTTCTATAAACGTGTAAGCAAGAGCCAATTGCGCCAGCTATCGTGACGTGCAAACTTTTACACGGCTCCGCTCATACGTACGGTGGCGTGTTAATGAGAAAATCGCCGCGATCGCCGCGAATGACAGCATTGAATGGGATGATATCTTACGAGCAAATTTCTCTGCCCTCTCTGATAAGAACTCCTAGAGCTCTCAATTTTTTTCGACCACCATCGGGACCTTTAATTCAATGTCTTTTTGACTTGTTTCATACTTGGTTGAGATTTCAAAGCCTCCGAAACGCTCCATGGGCTGTGATAATGCCCGTTCACGGTGGTGGGACTCCCCATGATCTAGCAGTCCAGTCATGGACGATGTACAGCATCGGACTAGTTTTGTTTCTAGTACGACTGTGAGTACACATTTCAGTTGGCCAACAGCAGTGGCTCTTGTTGGGCCAGGTTTCTTTTTGCGTACTCCTCAGCTAAATGTGGCACCAGATACGCCCGTGTTAGTCGGATTGGACTTCATTGGCAAGCGGAAGATTATCTCATGGTCGTTGCTATTGTACTCATCCTCCTGAAGCAATGACATCCCGGGTTCACACCGCACCTTACTGACAGTTCCTTCTAGGGCTGGTTCACAGCATTTGTGATCACCAATGTTCTGCTTGCAGAAGGGGGAGGCGGAAATCTATATTTACCCGAGGAGTTTGCCACCTTCTCTGAAGATAATATTGCATCGAGAATAAACTTCTCGAAGGTCGAGTTCGCATCTGAACAGGTATGAATGCCTGCTGGTCTCTATTCCCTTTTGTAAGCTAACCAGTGCCCCAATTGAACCTCGACAGTGCATGCTCAACGTCATATATACCCTCAAGGCCTGTATGCTCTTCATGTTCTACCGCATCACATCAAATTCGAGGCAGCAAAAATTGGTCAAAATCTGTGCAGGCTACACCTTCTGCAGCTACGCAATATCGGAGCTTGTCCTGTTCCTGGATTGCCACCCCTTTTCTGATTACTGGGCACTTCCCCCTCCACGGGAAGAATGTGCGACGTATTTTAGGTTTTTGATCGTCCAAATGACATTCAACATCTCCTCAGATCTGGCTATTCTTTGCGTCATACTTCCTATGCTGTGGAAACTCAACATGTCAATAAAGGACAAACTGCCGCTCCTATTGATCTTCTCGTTGGGGTTCTGCCTGGTAAGTAGTAGTTTGGAAACAGATCTCATAACACCGCCCACTAAGTCTTTCGCCTCACCAGATCATCTGTGCCGTCGTCTCAAAATTCTTTACGTTTCGTAATCTCTTTGATGCCAACTATCAGTTCTGGTATCTGCGAGAGGCTTCCGTCGGCGTATACATCGCCAATCTACCATATATCTGGGGGTTCCTTCACCAGAGATTTTCCTTCCTGCGAGATGCGGCCACCAGCAAGGATGGAGAAGGACGCTATCATACGTACTGGAGGGGGTTCCCCAGAGCTTCTACTCTATTGCCAAACGGGCCCCACTGCCAAGCTACTTCCGTAAGAAGGTCTTGCATCGAGCGTGGACAAGCTGGGTGCAGCGAGAGCGTCGAGAATATTATTCCAGCACCTCTTATTGGATGTGGAAACCATGACTCGTCCATCAGGCCTGTAAAGGGAATTATTAGAACGATCGAGATACATATTGACAGAGATTAGCTAAGAGTTGTCATGCGCATATGACGTGATGTGTCATTTCATAGATAGCCTCCCATATGGCGGCCTTGTTATCGCTTACGCTACTCCAGAAGATATCGGGTTGCAGCAGGCCTGATTCACTACCACGTCTTTGCACGGGTGATGTTCCATGACAATGAGCCTGGACCTGACTTTGACTAGGGGATTCTTTAAGCCAACGCAAGGGGCGCTTTGCGGGCTACCTGCCTCACATAGATAGGGTTTCAATGGAGAGTTGAAGGTGGCGTGGAACAATCCTGCTTCTAATCTGGCTGGCCGTGGAAATCGGATCTCTCCAAGTATCGCGGGGTATTGAAGCGGGCGACGGCTGGCGGCGCATTGCGACGATCGAAATTTCCGAGCCGAGGGCCCGATGAAAGTTCAATAGCTGGGCAGACGATCACACCTCAAAGGTTCGCTTAGCGCCTTGGCGGTCAGGTTGCCAGAGCTCAAGAACATACTCGAACGTCACCGCCACATGTCTGGGACTGCGCTCGCCAAAAATTATATGCCCCTATCACGTAATTCTGACCTATTTCGCACGGCTATTCTCACTCTTAGTTTGGACCCAAGCAGCTGGTCAAAGCCGACGCGTGGAAAATAGGTTGTCGACGATCACGACTGCCCGCCGTTTCGGTAACAATACTGAAGCAGTGTATCCTGCCACACGAACATTTTTTAACAATTGGAGACCGAGTTTGAATACCCAGGGTCATACGATGCAATGTAGATATGTATGTCATTGCAATCGGCGTTGTGGGCTTGGCATAACCCCTCGCGATCAAAGCGGTGTTTGTGATGACGTACCGCGACGTTACTCATGTCAGCAGACGGCTCGGTATGAGGTGTTGCGCTTCTCACACGTTGTACGAGTATTCGAACACATCCCGTATCCTGTACGGAGCAGTTGGCTCTGTACTCGTTCTAATCATATAATTTCGCGCCTCTTGCGAGGCGGATGCAAACGGGGCATCGGATCGGCAATTGAATGCCCTACCACCGAGCACGGGGTTGCCGCCGCTAGACTCGCTCGGACCACCGCCACCACCACAGCATCATTGATCCGAAGGCACCCTACAATTTACTATCCCTAGCCTCTTTACTGGTATTGTTGCATTCAATCAGCAGACAATTTACTCGTACGAGAAGATTAAGGGTGAATTCGGAGTACCAAAACATGGCAGCGCACAAGGCGGCATTCGCAGCCTTCCACCCCGCAGCTCAAGCCCTCTTCGGTGAATCTCCGAAGCTCGATCTCCTCCTCGAGAATAACGACTACCCATTTGCCCACGAGGCAGGCGTTTTCATACAGGAAGACAATGCAATCTTCATAACGAGCAATCAATTCACGGATCCAGCGACTGGGGAACGGAAGATCCAAATATGTAGGGTGGTTTTGCCCACAGGCGAGGAGGAAGTGCGGTGTGAGGAGGTAAATCCTAAGAACGTTCCCATGGCAAATGGAGGAGTGAACTACAAGAATGGAGTTCTTTTTTGCGCTCAAGGAAGCCTGAAGAGCGTAGGGGGCCTTGCTTTCATGGATTCAAGGCCGCCTTATGAGTCTCGCATTCTGGTCAGCTCATTCTACGGACGAGAGTTCAACTCGGTCAATGATGTCGTGGTGCATTCGGACGGCTCAATCTGGTTCACCGATCCCATCTACGGCTACGAGCAAGGCATTCGGCCGAAGCCGCGTTTGCCAAACCAGGTTTACAGATTCGACCCAGAAGCCGGTTCGACTCGCGCAATGGCTGACGGCTTCGGGCGGCCAAACGGAATCTGCTTCAGCCCAGACGAGAAGATTGTCTATGTCACAGACACTGACTGGATACACGGAGACGGGACAACTGACGACTGTCGCGCGTCGCATATGTAAGCGTTGTTTTTGTCTTGCAATTATTTCCCGCCGCTGATGTCTCTCATCGTACCTAGATATGCATTTGACGTGGTGCAATACTCCGAGGAGCCTTTCCTGACAAACCGGAGGCTTTTTGCAATGGCCGAGAGTGGAATTCCCGACGGCATCAAGTGTGACATTCATGGCAATGTTTACAGCGGTTGCGGCGATGGAGTAAATATTTGGTCCCCAGGTGGAGTTTTGTTGGGGAAAATTTTGGTCGAAGGAGGCGCTGCGAATTTCTGTTTCGGGCGGGATGGGCAAATGTTCATACTGAACGAGACGCGACTTTGGCGAGCTCAGTTGTGCGCTTCGACCAAGGGAGCCTTGCTCGGAATCTAGAAAGCGGAGCTAGTTTACATGTCATATCGTCGATTTGGAGAATCGACCATAGGGTTCTCCATGTGACAAATTAACGGCAATTCCGATGTTCACGTTCCTTTTATACTTGCATCTAGGGCTGGAGCTGCCCTGCTCGTACGAGCAAGGATATTACCGCCTCACCCCTGTCCCGACAGATGTAAAAGATCCTCTACTCGTACGAATACGATATGAAACGCCGAACAAGAGTAGATTGGACCCATTTTCCGCGACCCATAGCGGCAGCACCCTTGTGCTTGTCCTGCAGAACACGACTCATGTCATTCTGCTTCGCGAGGAGGGCCTTAAAGGCACGCATGCTCTTCGGTTGCATTGAAAGATATCTGGTGCGAAAAATTGCACGACAATTGTCCTCTGGAATTTAACAAGGCATGCTCATTTCATAACTGTTATGATGTCAACCCTTTAATTCATATTGGCCCCATGCCCCATTGATCGTCTTGGCAGCGTGGCATACATGCACACAGCCAAAACGGCTTGTTACGACAATGCTTCTGGGCACTCTCTTCACGCTCTTGGCTCAATGCCTTCTTATTGAGGCAACTTCGTGTCTTGTGAAGCATGATGGTGCTTTCGTACCTGACCATGTTCTCAGAGTGTCTAGTCGCAATATCAGCATCGCTTGTACGAGCCGACAATCAGCTGTGGTCAATGGCACATCACCTGGACCAGAGCTCCGGGTCCCGGCCGGTCAGCGGACCTGGATCAGAGTTTACAATGACTTGGAACTGGAAAACTTGACCATGGTATGTCATGACAACAATGAAAACAGACTGCAGCACCTGCTAAGAGTGAGAGTGAAGCACTGGCACGGCCTTGCCCAGCGCATGGCAATATTTGCCGATGGTAGCCCGCAAGGGTCTCAATGGCCAATTCCACCCGGTCACTTTTTCGATTACGAGCTTCAAACGACATCCGAAGATGCCGGCACATATTTTTACCACTCTCATGTCGGCATGCAGGCCCTTACAGCTTCAGGTGCCCTCATCGTTGAAAGCTGCGAACGCCCGCCGTACCATTATGATGACGAACGCACGCTGCATTGGAGCGACTTCTTCCCCCAAACCGATCATGAGATCGAAGTTGGCTTACAAAGTGTACCGCTCGTATGGCCTGGCGAGGTTCGCGCCGTCTTACTCAATGGGAAAGGCATTGGCATAGGCCATGAGGCGGACGTGAGTCTGTCTGGCGACTGCTCCCTGCCCGTGATTGACGTTGATCCTGGCAAAACATATCGGTTCAGATTCATCGGCGCAACGGGCCTATCTCTTGTTAGCATGGGCTTTGAGGGCCATCAAAATCTCACCATCATTCAGGTTGATGGTGGAGAATGGACGAAGCCAGCCTCAGTTGACAGGATACAGCTGGCGTCTGGGCAACGGTTTGATGCACTATTCAAAGCAAAAACAGAGGAGGAGCTTGCATCAGAAGGCCGGCAAACATATTTCATTCAGTTTGAGACGCGCGACCGGCCTGAGGTCTATCGGGGCTATGCAGTAATTCGGTACTCGAAGGCTAGCACGACGCCTCATGTTCCAACAATACCTCCGCTCACCCTTCCGAACAACACATACGACTGGCTCGAATACGAACTTCGACCCCTCATCGAAACAGTGACTCAGCCAACTCTGGGCGAAGTAACGCGTCGAGTAATAATCAATGCCTCTCAGTTGACCGATCCCCAAAACCAACATGTCGTTTGGCGCCTTGCGAATCTTTCTTGGACAGAAGCGGTGCGCCAGACACCTCTGCTAGTTGACATATACAAATTTGGCGACCTCGCCATCCCGAACTACGACGCTGCGCTGGCAAATTATGGCTGGGACCCTGAGACTCGAGCATTTCCTGCCAAGGTAGGAGAGGTGCTCGAGATTGTCTTCCAGAACACGGGATCTCTCGTGGGAAATGACGGTGCTGTAGATATACATCCTTTTCATGCTCATGGCGAGCACTTTTATGACATCGGAAGCGGCGACGGCGTTTATGATGCTGAGGCCAATGAGGAAAAACTCGTCGCCATGAACTACACAGCCGTGAAGAGGGACACGACCATGCTATATCACTACTCTGCAAATACAACTCCAGGGGCACCCGCTGGCTGGCGAGCCTGGCGACTCAGAGTGACCCAACCTGGAGTGTGGATGATTCACTGCCATATTCTGCAGCACATGGTAATGGGTAAGTCCGCAGATGCTGTATAAAATGCAAGAATTCGACAAGCGTTCTGACTGTTATAGGAATGCAATCAATCTGGGTAGTTGGCAATGCTTCGGAAATACAGAAAGTACCCTTTGGGTATGCGCAAGGATATTTGGAGTATGGAGGCGATGCCTATGGAAATAGAACGCATGCGCCAACCTGTATTCACGAATTTGAATGCGAGTTGGAGGACAACTGACAACTGTGAGGAATCTGGGTCACGTATATATTGAGCATAGTATAATAGCCGTACTGAAATACGTGCCGATTAGGGCAAAACTTCCGATGCAATGCTGAAAGCGTGAGGCGCTTCGGTACGTTGGTTGGTACGGCTTTGCTTTTCGCAGCTGCCAACGAGAAGCGGCACAATTCCAGTGTCTCTTCGAACTTCATTCTAGGGGCTACATTGTGAGCCGTCGTTATCCTCGACCGTGGCCGTCCCGCCGGGTTTCTCCTCTGAGATGTGGTCAACAGTAGGGGGATCACCTGCAAACAAACGGTCCACATCCTCCAATTCAAGTCCCTTGGTTTCGGGAAAGAACAAGAAGATAATTGGTAAAAATGCGGAATTTAATACCGCAAAGATGATGTAGGTCCTCCAACCAATATTTTCTATGGCAATTGGAGTGGTCTGTACGATCATCTATTGAGGTATCAGTTCAGACATGTACGTTGGAGTTGCTAAACGAGCAAACGAGCTGGACTCACATAGTTGAATATCCAATTAACTGCGGTTGAAATAGATGAGCCACGCTGGCGCAATCGTAGCGGTAGGATCTCCGACCTAGACAGGTTAGTGTTGTAGAAAGAGAATTGCGGGGGGGTCACAGACGGATACACCCAAACAGTAGCCTGGAATCCAATGGCAAATGCCCCCTGGAAGACGAACAACATGGCGGCAGCCCCGATACCGGCGCCGTAAGAAACTGGCGTATTGTTCTCGACTTGGTAGATCAACCCTGATTGGACTGCCATGGCTGCAGCCATGACGCTAATCATCGACAGTAGCTAGGAACTCTTAGTAAGATCAAGACGAGTTCGGTGTCCCAAGTGCGTTTACCAATGGCTTTCTGCCGATCCTGTCGATCAGGAACCAGGGAATAAAAGACGCGACGAAGAACCAGGTTTGCAAGAACCCAGACATGAGAGCGGACATGCGTGGATTGAAGCCAATGCTCTTGTGGAACAGTGTGTTGGTGTAATCTGGGCACCGGCAAGACGTCAGTGTATTAATGCTCCATTAGGATGGCTAAGAAGCCTGATCGACTGACAAATGATGGCGTTGATGCCGCCAATTTGCTGGAAGGCTTGGAGCAAACATGCAAGGATGAGTCTTTTCTGGGACTGCACGCTGTCGTTCTTGAGGAGGTCTTTCCAAGAACCAGAGCCGATGGAAGCTTCAAAGGCAACGACCTCGAGGATGTTGCTGTGGAGTCGTTGCACTTCGTCGTCACTTGTCGGCGCAGATCGCATCCTGGCGAGAACCTCCAAGCAGTCATCTGGTCTATCATGGGCAGCTAGCCATCGAGGCGTCTCTGGGATGAATGTCAAGATGACCATGATTGGTATGATGCAGCAGCATTGCAGCATCACCGGCACTCTCCACGCGTAGCTAAGGGTATGCGTCGAGAAGGCATAGTCGATCCAGTAGACCAAAAGGATGCCGAAGTTCAGTGTGGAAAGCTGAGCGCAAACATCTTCACGCCAGTCAGTGTCTTCATCAGGGGGGTTCTGTGCGGATTTGGTACGAACTCACAGACTCCTCGACTTGACTTAGGACTGAACTCTGCTTGCAGAACGGGGACGGTTGAGTTCACAATACCCAGTCCGGTCCCAGAAACGATGCGACCGACAATTAGCTGCGCTTTGCTGTACGAAGTGGCTTGCAAGATGGCTCCGACAATCATGATCCAGCATCCGCAGCTTATACTCTTGCGACGCCCCAGTTGTTCTCCAAATATAGATGACGCAATGGAACCAAAGAAGCATCCGACTAACAGGAGCCCGACGTCAGCAGCTTCTGGACAGAATCATCCAGTCCCGCAGCGTGTCGCGATCGAGAGTAGTGTGTATCGTACCTTCGAAAATGGCCACTATCAGCCCAATAATCGCTGCATTCGGGCTGTGAAACGTTGCGTTGAAGGAAGGGGAGTTGACTGATACAATTGATCATCAGCAAAAGACCCTCAATTGCATCAAGGCCATCATACCAAGGCCACCCATGAGTCCATTGTCGAACCCAATTAACATGAACCCTAGGGACGTCAATACGCTAACGGTCAAAAGAAGAGGGCGCCCTTGAAGCACCGCAGCTGCCATTGTAGAGATATTTCGCTATTATTTTGACTGTAAATTGGAGTTGAAGGACAGTTTGTTCGGCATGTTTGCGTTGGAGAAATTATGAACTCAAACACGGTTTCGGTAACGACAAGGATGTGACCTTAAGTGGCAGTAACCGATGTAACGCTGAGACTGCAGCATTGCATCTCACAATATCCCATATGGATTACGATTCATAGCGGAACCTTATTGCCAAGGACAACATACGAGCTCTGTGGGGAAGTCTGGGGTTAGAGTGATCCGGCCCTCAACCTACACGCACAGGGCCAATAGGTCACAGCCGCGAAGAAATCGGCAATGGGGGTGAAGGGCGAGCCCAAACAAAGCACCTCATTACGTGACTACATGCATGAACTGATGCCACGTGGACGGCCCCGTAATCCGTCGCTTGAACGCTTGACTCGCGCTTTTTGAGTTTGGAGCTGCAGGTGGCCCAGAAGCAGCGCAGTCAGTCAATAGCCGATGGCGGTTACTGGATTATGCGAGAGGGGTGCAACTACCACCATGTTGCGATAATGTTTGTCCTACCAGACCCAAGGTGTCATCCTGACGCTTGTGGTGGCACAATTGACAAGGTCGCGAACGCTGCATACATGATAGGCTAGGAACGGCAGTTCGCCGAAGGGATTATGAACCTACACGGCTTCATCGAGCAGTTGCACACGTAGCGATGCGGAGAAATCAGCCGTCAGTCAAGGGCGTTTCAAACTTGGGCGCATTGAAGGGCAAGTATCGTTCCAAATGTATAACAAGCTTGTACACCATGTATGCAATGGCCATTCTACCTCCTGCAACTCCGTCTTAAACCTTTGCCAAGACAGGCTTCTGTTCAGAAACTTGGGTCAGGAGCTTTCCCTTCGTGACTGCGCTTCTGACGTTGTCGATGACGAGGATCTCCATTTGTCTCTATAATTAAGTGTCAGCCAAGATCCCGTTCAATCCGGGCACGGTTCTCATGGATGCGTCCACAAACCTGAGTATCAACCGTCGCAGTGCCAATATGAGGCAAGAGGACGGCTCCATCGTTCTTCAGAAGGTCAGGATGAACTTCCGGCTCCTTTTCATACACATCCAGGCCCACGCTCCAAACTTTTCCAGATTCAAGGCTGCTGACAAGGGCCGCTTCGTCAATGATTGGGCCCCGGGCAGTGTTGACAATAACTACGCCATCCTTCATGGCTGCCAGTTCCTTGGCACCGATCAGGCCCTTGGTGGCCGGGCCAAGTGGCAGGTGTACAGAAATCACATCGCTAGTCTTCAGCAGCTCCTCGAAGCTGACATATGCCGGGACGTCCTGGCCTCCAAACTGGGCGGCAAGGTTATCCACGGGCTTCCTGTTGTGGTATTGGAGTCGGAATCCAAAAGCGGCCGCTCGCTTCGCAGTGGCGGTGCCAATGCCTCCCATGCCAAGGATCCCCAGCGTCAAGCCATCGGGGTCGCGGCCGAGGGGGCTTGCGCCTCTCCACTTGCCTTCTCTGATTGCGAGCTGGGGGATCCAGGCGCGCCGCAAGGCACCGAGCATGAGGAAGACAGCGGTGTTGGCCGTAGCGGCGTCGACTGCCGACGGGGTATTGGAGACGGCGATATCTACATGCCATGAGCATATTGTTACGTGGTGTCTCGCGCCTTGCCGATCAGACTTACTGCGCTCGGTGCACGGGCTGACATCGATCTGATCGTAGCCAGCGCCGTTGTGGGAGATGAACTTGAGCGATGATGGAAGATGTGAAACAAGCTCGGCATCGAATCGTCCAGTTATCTGTGTGGACGCTATCAGCCATGCGTTGCTCTACCGCACTTTCGCGGCCTGTCTTGGGGAGTGCAAGCGCCCGTACCGCCACAGAGTCGTACGTTCGCGAAATGGCGACGACGTTGTCGTATTTGCCTGCGTCGCAGTCGCGAATGAACTCGTCGCGCGTCCCCGAGGTGACTTGCTATAACGCAGAAGGCTGTGTTACTGATGTTTCGAGGCAATTGATTCGTATTTTCGAACATACCGTGACGTCGGCTAATTCGGAGAGCTTCTCGAACTCGGGCTTTGCGTGGTGGACGATGCCGAGCATCAGCACGCCGGGTTTGGGTGAACTTTGCGCAGTCATGTTGCTTGCTTGCGGTCGCAATGGACGGATGTTAGCGGTCAATTGCATATGCAAGGTGAATTAAGGGGTCAGAACAGAAGAGAAGTTCCTGGAGAGCCTCAGAGCCCATGCTGATCAGTGGCGACTGATGAGGAGCTCTGGGATGGCTCTTTAGCCGGCTCTGCCGGCTCAATTGCCGCCCCTTCCCCGCGATCGGCAATTGGGCTCTCATCCCTACTGCAGGCGCTCCCCAGAGGCTGCCTAACGCTTCCCCGCAAAGCCTCAAAAGCCTAACGGGCCCCGTCACACCCGCCTACGGCATTTGATGGGTTTCGGATCTCCACGTTCTCTGCTTGTCTGTGCTACCACGATCGGACCCGAATGGAATCGTCACCGACACAGACGCCGAGCAGCGGCAAGGCTCGCAACAAGGGAAAGCGGGTATCACGCGCCTGCATTTCCTGTCGCGTGCGTAAGACGAGATGCGACCTGTGAGATCCCTCCCGCCCCACGACGACTGAAGTTCCGTCGCTTATTATCGATAGTGACTCGGAAGGGGGTAATGGAAATCCCCCTTGTCGGAGGTGTGTCGAGCATCAGCTGGAGTGTGTATTGGCCAAGTCGAGGCGCGGAGGTCGCCGCATCAAAGGCGTAAAAGGCAAGCTGCCTGCAGCCAACAAGAACGGCGACAGCCGCAGCCCCGATATCATCTCACCATCCTCCAACGGCCAGAGCGCAAGCCATTTCGCAGACGACGAGGACATCAGCGAGTATCACAGTCAACCGGTTCAGCACCGACAGGGCCAGGACCCATCCGGAACACTGCAAGGCTGGCCATCTCCCCAGTCGGCACCAAACTGGCGAGGCGAGAGTCCCAGCGGATCCACACATGACCAGGAGTCCTCACGGCCAGACCCGAACGGTCTCGAGGGCCATATCGCTTCAACCGATCTTCTTAATCCCTCAGACGCGCTGGATTTACTCGCCCAGGTAGCTGACCTCGATCCTGGCGGGCATGGTATCTCGTCGGGACGAGCTGGCGCCGGCAATCAGAGTGCCGAGGGCCCCGCGCAGGGTCCCGCTGGCTCCAGCGCATACTTCCCACCCGTAGCCGATGGGATATTGAGTTGGTCGGAGGCATCGTACCTCGTCAAGCGGTTCGTCTTCACGATGTTTCGTCACTCTCGCACTACACGTGTTTGTACTAAATACTGTCCCACCAGCTACCATGACAAATACCATCCCTTCTTTCCAATCGCCTACAGCAGCATCTTTGATGCCCGGCCCATCTCAGAATGGGCGGATAAGGAGCCTTACCTCCTGACTGCCATCCTGACAGTCGCCTCCAAGGATGACCCGTCCTGGTTCCGCGTTCACGAGGCTTGCTCTCGGTACATGGAGACCCTCGTGTCCAAGCTGATCTACTCAGGGTCGAATAACATCGGATCCGTCGAGGCTCTCTTGATTCTCGCAGAGTGGGCACCTCAGCGGCCGCAGGACAATTCGGCCATCGGGTGTGGACAGGAGGATCACGGCGCTTGGATGCTTGTCGGCGTCGCTATCCGCTTAGGCTACCTTCAACGACTGGAAGCGACGGCTCTGCTTCCAGAGAGTGGGGCGCAGTCAGTGGATGCCAGTAGGAAGCGGATCGCCTGGGCAGGTATGTGCTGCTCGTTTGAGTCAACTGCGGAGTAAGTTTGGTTGCTGACACCTGCAGCTTGTTATATGAGTGACCGCCAGGTTTCCATTCGGCTTGGCAAGGGTTTCTGGTCGCGCGGGCCGATCCCGTCGATAAACTGGAGGGCTGCAGACTTTCCGTCCTTGCAAGTCCAGGCCCTCGGGTCGGACAATCTGGCGCTGCTGTTCCAAGCACAGTTGGAGTTGATACAACTGTTCAGCAACGCCCACGACATCCTCTACTCTTCCTCGTCCCATCGGAAGCAGCTTTATATGGGAGGCGAATACATCCGATACATCGTATGCAAATTACCGAATAGTCATGAAAGCATCGCGCTGACTTTTACAGGACGACTTCGCCTCCGTACTACGAAAGTGGAAGCTGTCGTGGGCAAACTGCACCTGTATGTGTCCCCTCTTCTACAGAGCATCTTGTCGCTAACCCGACGTGCAGTTACGCCTCCGGTGAAGGCTTCTTTGGTCCTATCCTTCGAGTTTTTGAGGCTGTATATCAATGCGTTTGCGTTCCAGGCAACTCTGAATCGTGCCGTCGCCAGAGCCAGCCAACGATCTTCGAACAAGGCTTTGGCCGTCAGCACACTATTCTCGGATGTGGCTGGAAATCCTGACGCACGATTCATCTACGAGTCAATTGACGCTGCCAATTCGCTGCTGAGCATACTGAATAGCTTCATTGATCCTGTTGCCGGATTGAAGTGCATGCCACTCAAGTATTGTCTCTACGTCATTTACGCTGCCGTCTTCTTGTTCAAGGTTGGTGTCCTCCGCATTTCCCATTCTTCTGGACCTACGAAACTAACACAGAGGGTATAAGGCTCGGCTGGCGGGTGCCATCAGCAACGAAGGCGATGGCGGAGTGCGCCGTGCCATCCACGGAACCATCAGCCAGCTTCAGAAGACATCCGACAACCCGCATAGTCTTGGCCGGCGATATGCAACTTCTCTGCGCCTTTTGTGGCGAAAGTCTTCGGGGAAGCCAGCCGCCAAACCGACTTCTACAAGGGAATCACCCCGAGAGCCACCCACGCCGGTTCAAGACGCCACAATCAGACCAGAGGACGTCCTATGTGGCGAGAAGGCACTCGAACTAGATCCCTTGAACGGCTTCTCTTGGAGAGATTTGGACTCACTCGGCCAGTACATTGCAAATAACTCGACGCTCAGCATGACCGACGGCATGTTGACAAGCCCTGAATTCGACTGGGACCACAGTTCTTCTGGCTTGGATGACCTGGCAATGAGGCCACAATTCGACAATGTCTGGGCGGGTCGCGACATAATATTCTAGCAGAGTGAGCGTTCAATGGGTGCTTTCTGGACAGAAATGAGTGTATGATATTACGATAATGCTGGGGGATCGCAGATTCCTGTTGGACTGGGAAATTAAGTCGGGGCGTTGTACTCCGTACGGAGTATTGATTAATGGCTAAAAAAAGCGGGTACAATGAAATTCCGGTTCTCAAGACCGTCTTTATGAGCCTGCGACTATAGCGTGATGGTTTCGGGTTGCAGCATCGCGCTCTTTACCTTTGAGCAAAAGCGATAGATATGAGGCAGCCGTCAAGGGACTACACTCGTACCAGCGAGTTGCACCAACTTCCGCTACATTGCAAAAATGGAATGGGGGAAGCTGGAAGCCACTGACGGGCGGCGGCGACCGCCCAAGGTTGGTGCGCCAATTGCCGATGTGGGCCCTGAACCCACCAAAGAGCCACCTTCTTCAGCGCTCTCATTGGCAGCAAACGCTCACATGGAGCCGCTTCTCCACAAAAGCGGCGTGTCTAGACTCTATAAAGCACAATAACCACGATGTCCTTCAACAAATAGGGCATTGGTCCCTTCCTCCGGGTGGTCTAGTTGGTTTATGGCGTCGGACTGTAACTGCCTCAGAGTAATCCGAATGTCGCGTGTTCGATTCACGCCCTGGAGATTCATTTTTTTGTACTTTTTTGCTCTATTGTACAATGGAACAGACAGTAGTAGGTAGGTAGAGCCCTGCTTTTTGCGCGGTTTGCTTCACTCGCTCCCATGTCATTGACAGCTGCGTACTTACACTTTTGTTCCTGATGCTACTGTCCAGTTTCTCAGATCTATGTCATCATTTTTATTTTTGACGAATGAGAACCTACAATCACATTTTTGGAAATATTTTCAACACTCAATCAACTCTTAGACATCTGGGCTGACTCTTTTGAGGTTAAGGGGATCGCACATTGTTGACCAGTGCCATGCGACTAGGGCCCTCAAGGCACATTTTACGCCGGCTTAGAGACCTCAAGAAAGATTAATAAAGTGACCAAGTGTACCACAATGTATTGGCAGTACTGTAAATCCATTCAACTCCGTAGAAATTGATTCCCAGAATGCCAACGTTATTGACCTGGCCTGTAGGGTAGGAGTCAGATTGAACGCGAATGACCCACGACGAACCCCACAGCCAGACACGGTAGAAGGAAAAACACGAGAACAAGAAATTTCTTGCCGCGTCCAACGTGGCGTCCTCAGCGAAGTCGTCGGTACTATCGCGAAGCTGGAATCCTGCTCGACGAGACCATTTGGCGACTGAACGATGACGAACGAGCGGCGTAACTCGGGGTATCCACCCATCCACCACCGGTGGCCGTCAACTTCGAAGCTGCCGCCACGGTCGACGATCCCCAGATTGCAGCCGGCGGCCTTCTCTCGTCGAAAACAATCGTGCCACACGCGCGTCGCTACCACGGTTGCAAGCAGGATATTTTGCCGGCCGTGAAGGCTCCCCCCACATTTTCCCCGGTACCCCGCTTGCTTCGCCGACGACGATTTGCCCGGCGTCGCGACGCGCACGGCGGTGTGTTCTTGGTTCCCCAGATTCGCCTCCGGCAGGATGCAGACGGACCGACTAAGAGGGCGCGTGGCGTAAGGCAGGGCGTGGCAAAGCGACCCCGGATCGCCCGCAGCCACTCGAGATGACGTCTGCAGCTGGTAGCCATCGCCGGCTCATTGCCTGGTATAAAGCGTCGAGTTGCGAGTGAGAGCTGCCCCGGTGCCGGCGCATTGCTGGCAACTGGCCGCAGCGACCAGCTTCAAGCCTCTCGTCCAGATAGCGCAACTGCGTCAGGCCTCAAGGATGTTGCCAAGTGCTGCGATAGCCCTGCTGTGCCTCTCGCTGAGGGTGCTCGCCCAGAGCGGCAACTCGAGCTCCTCGTCTTGCAAGCCGAGGGTCCAGCAGCTCGCCGACCCGCCGTACCAGAACTACTTCTACTCCGACTGCCATGTCGACGCCCAAGCCGTCGTGACGAGCCCGCTGCCGGACAGCAACCTCACCATCATCGGGCCGCGGTTCATTGTTGCTTGGCCTGCCGGGAACAGCGGCGTCTGTACCTTCTTCCAGCCGCTCAGTGGCCCGAATGGCAGCCTCGCCATTGAGGTCGTCAACTCGACGCTGGGAAACCCGCTGGGGCCGGTGTACCGAAACAGCTCGATGGGCAAGGCCCCCGTCGTCGGCGTAGAGGGCGTCATGTCCTTCAACGACTCGGCGCAGCTTTCCCTCGCCATCCTAGGCAGCGTGCGGACTATTCGTGATTTCACCGAGGGCCCCAGCATGCTCAGTCCGATTGTGCAGCGCGGCATCAAGATCTCCAACTTCAACGGCTCAGGGGTGCAAGTGTCTCGGTTGTGGCTTGACAACGTCACGACGACGACCTTCAGTCTGGTACCCTGGGAGAATACGGACACTCGCGTTCGCATTTTCAACAACTCCTTCAGTCTCGGGGCGGGCTTCTACCGCTTCTCCGCTTCCTTCAACTACCCGCAGTTGACGCAGCTGACGCCCAACCAAATCCTCAACAACCAGTCGCAGGCGCTCATCACCCAGGAGCCGGGCCAGGTTTCGTCGTTGTCATTCTTTTCCTACACGCAGAAGCTGCTCGCCGGCGGCTGGCGGTTCCTCACCTATTTCGGACGCGACAGCATGATCGCCGCGCTCTTGCTGCAGCCCGTCCTGAGCTCCGGGAATGGCTCGGCGATGGAAGCTGTCATTGGCGCCGCGCTGGAGCGAGTCAACCGAACAGACGGTTCCGTCTGCCACGAGGAAACCATTGGAGACTATGCAACTTTCCTGAATCTGCAAATGAACATCACCTCGACGGCGGCGGGATTCACATATCCCATGATTGATACCGACTACTATCTCCCCATCCTCATGTCTCGCTACTTCCAAGCGTCGCCCGACAGGATCAAACCACTGCTCGCAACAAAGGCTGGATCCGTGGACGTCAATAACACCGGCTTGACCTGGGGCGATCTGAACTACATTGGCGCGCAGAAGATCATGAATCTGACTGCAGCGTTTGAGCAGCATCAGAATGTGGCTAATCTTATCCACTTGAAAGACGGCCAAGTTGTCGGGCAGTGGCGTGACTCGACTTTCGGTCTGGCAAACGCCCGCATTCCTTTCGACGTGAACACAGCTCTTGTGCCCGCGGCCCTGTACGCCATCTCCAAATTGGCAGCGATGCCGGGTGTCTATCCAAACGGCTCGAACACCACGAGCTGGGCCACTCAAGCATCCAGGAGGGCCAAAGTGTGGGAAGACAACACCCTGCGCTTCTTCGAGTTTAATGTCACCGTCGATAATGCAACGTCCCTGGTGAAAGATTACACCAGCAAGAATACATTCTATAATGGACCGACGCATGTGGATTCACTCGCCACCTATTCGTCCAACGGCACCGTCGTGGACTACGGACTTGCAGTTAATAGCACCTCATCACCAAGCATTATCCAAATCACCAATACCGACTTCGGATTCCGTCACTTTCTGCTCAATTCGTCAAACGATCAGCAGCTGACGACATTCATCAATGCAACGGCCAATGCCATACTTCGCCCCTTCCCCGCAGGTCTAACCACTGCGGTTGGAGCCGTCGTCGCAAACCCGGCTCTGTCTGGCAGCGATGTGCTCACTGCAAATTTCACCAATTCGGCGTATCACGGGACGGTCGTCTGGAGCTGGCAGTTGGCGCTGATGGCAAAGGGTTTCGAATTGCAGCTGGGCAGGTGTCCCGGCTCGAACTCGACCAATTCGACCGGCTCCACTCGGTCAAACAGCACAGTGCCAGCATTTTGCAAAGACAATGGCGTGTATAACGCGCTCAAGAGCGCTTACAACCGACTGTGGGATGTCATTCAGGATAACGAGGGTCAGCTTGAGTCTGAGGTATGGAGCTGGACCTACTCGGGCGCAAAGAATGAGACAGGCGGGCAGTATAAACTCTCGCCGCTGGGCGTGCTGCCACCGCCGCCAGGCGTCAGCGGCGGGACGGAGAGCGACATTCGGCAGTTGTGGAGTTTGACGTTCCTGGCAGTAGGGAGAAACAAGGCTTACAGCTGAGCTGCTCCCGTAAGCACGTACCGCCAAACGGAGATTTGGCGACGATATCGCTGAGGGGGGAGTACTAACCGCCAAATAGCCTCGTGTTCAATTGTATGACATGACTTTGTACGCTGATGACCCAGCTCCGAGTCTGCCAACGTATCGTGCGAGTGTTTCCCATTTCAGAAGTCTGTGAGCAGCGCTGGCCGGTGGTTCCGCTCGGGGTGCCCCCAGACCCGACGGTTTGAGGCAGGGGCCAGCATGAACTATGAATAATAGCCCGGAGAACTGGCACGGAGGAGATGTGCCGAGGACATGCGCGGCTTTTGAATGTTTGTCAGACCTGAGGTTGGATGCCTGCGGTCCAATTTTCACTTTTACGATAGCAGCGTCATTGATAACAAAAGGATGCAAGATGTCGATTTGAACTCCCGAAACAAAATGGCTAATAGATGTAGATAAACTCGTCATTTTGACGATCCGTCAGATCCAAAAACGCGTTTTCTCCCAATCGAGGTGCTGACGACCCTTGGGCGCCGTGCAGCCCCTCCTCCGCGGGACGGATTCCTTCGTCGCCGCTACTCTCCTGATACCCGTGGTAATGGTCTTTCATAGAATTATCGACCATCTTGGCCATCTTGCCGTTCTTGACGCGTTTCTTCTCTTGGAGCTTGTTCAAAACTATCAGGTTCGCCCACTGAATCAGCACGACGGCGACAAGGGCGACGAAGATGGCCAAACACGAGCGCAGGCCAGGCTTGTACTCAGGCGCATCATTGCTGTTGAAGAGGAGTGGCCCGACGATATTTCCAGCAGAGCTTGCGGCGTTGTACACGCTCATAATTGCCGACTTCTTTGTTGTGCCCGCCGTGTTGCCGACGATCCACGACACGATGAGAGGGTTGCCGCCAAAAAGGAAGGCCAGGAGGTAGTACCCGACCAAAAGCGGCCCCTCATGGGCGCGATTGTATGCGTACAGCACAGCCAGACCAGCGACAACGGGGATCATGTAGATCGCGAGGATGGCGCCCTTGAGCTTGGCCTTTTGAGCCAGCCAGCTGGCGGACAAGATGACAATGACCTGCAAGGCGCCGAAGGGAATGTTGAGGAGACTCGTAAGGTACTTGTCGGAGACGAGGCCTTGTAGGATGAGAGGGCCGAAAGTATTGGTGACACTGGCGCCGACATTCAGCAGCATGGTCATGCCGATCCAAAGATATGTCTTGGGCTCCAGAGCAGCTTCGAGGACGTGCCGCCACTTGAACTCTCGATTACCGGTGCCGGTCTGGTTGGCTCGAAGTCGCTCGATGGCCTGGGCTTTTTCCTCCTCGGTAAGGAAGCGCGCAGATGGGATATCGTTGTCGAGTTTCCAGTAAATGAAAGGCGCAGAAACGATGGTGACGAGGCCGACGAAAAGGAAGATGCTAGAGAAGACGCCGAGTTAGTTGCTTGCTGCCTAAGGATGAGCATTGACAAGGAAACCTTACATCTGCCATTCCTGCAGAAGGTCTGACTTGATGTGTCCCAGCCCGTACGAGAGGGCGGCAGCAACTATCGTTGCCAGGCCGTTGGTGCCGTACCAGGCGGCGACGCGGAGCGGCTGCTCGGCGCGTCTGTACCACTGGCTGGTGATGATGCTGAACAAGGGGAGACAACCGGCTTCGAAGAGGCCGAGGAAGAAGCGTGCGGCCATCAAGCTGCCGAAGTTATGGCAAGCGGCCATGGACGCCTGGGCGATGCCCCATCCGAGACAGAGGGTGGGCATCAGAATGCGGTGCGGCACCTTGACAATGAGGATCGAGGAGAAGGGCTGCCAAGCCAACTGAGCGATGGGCGCGATGGAACCGACCAGAGAGTATTGATCGCCCGTTAGGTGCGTGTCCGTCTTGAGACCGTAGGTGGCGCCATAACCTAAGACGGACTTGTCGAGAATCTGCAGGAAGTAGACCCAGACCAGGATAGCCAGGATGACACGGTCCGTCTTGCGGCGGATGCGACGGCTGTCTTCCTCGGTGAGCTGGACCTTGGCGTTGCCGATGAGGGCAAAGGCGCGGTCTGCGTGTTTCTGCTGCGCCGTGGTGGCGACATCCTGGGCAAGGTGTTCCTGGTGCTCGTCGTGAGCAATATCGTGCTGTTTCTCTGCGGCCGCCATTGCAACCGTGTTCCGGCAACTATAACGACGTGACGATGACAGACTCAACGCCAAACGTGAACGTTGACGAGACTCACGGCGATTTCCAGGATAGTACGGCGATGAAGTCTGCTCTTATACACCGAGGTCAGATGGGTTAGCTTGGAAACGATAGCTCAGGAGCTTGTTGCTCGCGTGCCTCCCCACCCCCACACCCGGAGATGGTTGCCCTGGGCTTCAATATCCGCAGCTGTAGAGCTGAGCAACGAGCCAAATGCCGAACGACGGTGCTGCAAATAGCGTACATTATTGGACCGCTCCTGGTGGCGTGTGGGTGGTCAACGACGCCTCCCTCCCCCACGCTCGGTACCCCCGCGTCGACGGGGAGGCGATTCAACAATCGCCCCGCGCGCGGCTTTGGCCTCGACTGACGCCGCCGTGCTGGAGCCCGGCCCGGCAATTTGTGGGTTGCTTGGGCCCTTCAACCGGCTATTGAGCCTGTGACCCAACTCAGTCTCAACAGAGTCGCGAGATAATTCCCTTTGTCTTATCGTAACTGAATACGAATCAGGATTACCTCCATTTCAGTGTCTACAGTTAAGGGAAAGCCGATGACGAGGTTTGTGGGGAGTGCAAGAGCCTCAACGCAAGATTGAAATGCCGGCAATTGACCTGGCGTGGTTGTGGTGTGCCGCGTGATGGAGTTCGAAAGGGGTGTCCAAGTCAATAGCCGCTTAGCCCTCTGCCCTGCCAGCAACGGCGTGTGCTTGATGGCAGCTGCAGTCGATGCGCCATCGAACCACGGCTGATTCTCCCCGCAAAACTGTCGGCTCCAATTCGAAGTGCGGACGCCTATCAGCTGTGGGGGTGACATTGTTGGGAATTTAAGCTCATACTCTGGGGATGGAAGCCATCAGCCCTTAACGACGCCTTTCCCGCACGTCAACTGTCATGGACGGTAGATAGCCCGTGGAAGAGGCGAGCTAGATGGATTTATTCTTTTCATATGCCGATTCGTTTGCCTATGTGTGCAGCTGACATTGACTTCCCATCGCTGCGTTCTGTTTGGCAGACGATCTGAGCGCTCATTAGCCGCACTCGTTCGGCGCGTCTGGTGCAGCGTGGCGAATAGACTCGATCCCAACCTCGTAAGAAAAGCATGACCTTCCAACTGTCTTGGTGAATATATAAGCAATCGAGCGACAAATTTTTTACGTATTGACTTTGCAGCCGACACCTCATGCTTAACCCCTGTTCATCAACGTAACATGAAACCACCGACGATCTTGCAGTGTGAATGAGGTCGCCTGAATAATCTCGCAAGCCATCGAACCAGCGAAGAAGTGGGACGGTGCTGTCCCAGACCCACCATAGCAATATAGTACTTAATAGGACCGCGCCACTTCAACTCCGGGTGGTCTAGTTGGTTTATGGCGTCGGACTGTAATTGCTTCAGAATAATCCGAATGTCGCGTGTTCGATTCACGCCCTGGAGATTTTCTTTTTTTGCCTTTTGCCCTTACTATTTATTATTTATCTCCTGCTGGTTTTTTGCACACTATTTTTCATATAAAGATTTCTTTTTTTTAGTAGCGAAAGGGCGCATGCAATAAACGAATTGCGAAATTTACACAGATACAAACAGATCTCAATGCAACCAACCATCGCTCCGTGGAGATTACCCTTTCTCTAGGATATTCCCAACGGCAGCAGCCAAGTCTGGACAGCTCTCTTTCCATTTACCTTGTTCCGCGTGCCGTCGCTCATGCGCATGAACCGATGCCCGTACTGTAGATGCGAGTAGAAGGAACTACCAGAAAAGTTTTGATCGCACGCGCACGGCTTCATCCTAACAAGGCGTGAATACCTTCTCCCCCATGCTCGATTTTACGCGCCCTGCAGGCTGATACGAACATTAGACCTGAATTGCGTAGGGAAACGCTACCGAACCACTAAGTGCTGCCATTCATTAGACCCTTGTCCTATGTACATGGCCCGGCGCAATGGCACAGAGCTGGCAGAACCACCTGCAAAGTCTTAAGTATATATGTATAGCCTCTGAACGAAGCTTTTTTATTTTTATTTATATTTATATCCATTCTTTTTTTAGATTTCCTTTTTATTTTATAATTTCTTTTGGGTTTAGTTGAAAGTTTTAACTAATACTACGGTAGTATATATTACTTACCTCTATTTAATTCTCTACCATCGCCACCCCCCTCCCCCTTTCTGTAAACTCGTGAACTACCTTACGTCTCATATAAGTAGAACACGATTAGATACCTTAACTAAAATAATTTCATAGCGAATTAATCCTCAGGGCCGTGTATAAATCCCCTTTACGTAAACTAGTTAATTCACCTTCGCCTTGCATCCTTACGGACCATATATAATTGTAGAGACGATGGATACACATTGCTGAAGTTTAGCGCTTCCGATCTAGCATCGCGCAAACAGGCATATTATTAACTAGCTGACCAGAAATCGTACGGTGTGGCATAGAAACATCAAATTTGCTTACCTTTAATGAAAAACATACCAGAGTCGCTACCAGAGAATGAGCTCCTAGGAATTGGGGAATTGGAAAAGCCTTCGTAGAGACGAGGATGGATATACAATCTGAAACATTTACGTGAAGGAACCCTTGGCTCTAAACCGCCCAAGCAGGCGTGATGTTAATCACTTACCCGTGGCTCTGAGGTTTGTGGTATGGAATATACTATTTTGCTTACCTGCAAACTTTTACATATTGTAGCCATTATCTCCGTCGAGTTTGTAGGCGGAGGTGTAGCTGACTGTGACGGCGCCGTCGAGGTCGTAGGCGGAGGTGAAGCTGACTGCGATAGTGCCGTCGAGCTCGCAGGCGGAAGTGAAGTCGAGCTCGCAGGCGGAGGTGTAGCTGACTGCGACGGCGCCGTCGAGCTCGTAGGCGGAAGTAAAGTCGAGCTCGTAGGCGGAGGTGATGCTGACTGCGACGGTGCCGTCGAGCTCGCAGGCGGAGGTGATGCTGACTGCGACGGTGAAGCTGACTGCGACGGTGAAGCTGACTGCGACGGTGAAGCTGACTGCGACGGTGAAGCTGACTGCGATGGTGCCGTCGAGCTCGCAGACGGAAGTAATTGTGGTAACGCCGACGCTACCGAGACCCATGCCACAAAGAGAGTGTACGCATGACACAGCCTCATATTGTAGATCTTTGAACTTGGGATTGGGATGTTAAGATTATGTGTGAAAATATTGATACTAAAATAGACTTATGAGGATTTATCGAGCTGTGAGACAGCGAAATGCTCGCCGTTAACAACGCGACGTTTATATACCCCTTTGAAAACTACTATCTTGAACCATATACGTCTTGTGACTGCATATGGTGTGATCATGTCTGCAAACTTAGAGCTTATATCCCGAACATTCTGGTGTTGCAGCTGTCGACAGTGACTAATCGCATCGTGATTGTAACTGGAACTCTATTAATTCAACGATCGCCCGGGCGTAGAGTGATCATTCTACAGGAGGCGAGGATCGGGATCCTGAGCCTTCGTACATGTATTTTGGCAATCGTTTGCGATCCGGAATATCCGGACCACTTGCCGACAAGGCTGCGGTGGCCCGGATACTCAATGCCGGTAGCTACCTCCAGGTCCCGGAAAACAAACCGGTTCACAGTAACCGGCGTTTCCGGGTGCCCGTTACGACAAGCTTTCAAATCATTTATGTGCTGATGATCGCCCAACGCGAAGACAGAATGCCGAGCCTTCAAGTTCTGGCATTTGTTAGTCTCATGACTTTACTTTAGTACAGGTGTGCGCCGTAAATTATGGACTTGCCGATAGTAAGTGACTACGCCATACTGACAGCGAAGTATATTACTTGGCCAGTTGTCAAAGGGAGGGCTAAACGAACGGAAGATAGAAGTGGATACCAGCTAACTATCCCCAAGGGGTGTCACGCTCATTTGCCACACTGGTCACCTTGATACCATTACGGGAGCTCAACTTGAGGGACAGCGCCGAGTCATTGGTGTGCCGTCACTCAATAGTCCAAGGCAATGTGGCCGGCTCCGACGGCTCAGCTCTTTCTGCTGTACTGTGCTCCCTACAGGAGCTGAAAATGCAGCTTAAAAAGTTCTCGTGCCCGCTTGCGCAGGTGTACTCACTGGCCTTCGCAAGGTCCAGTCATGTACCGGGCTCCGCCGGATGTGTGTGTCGGAACACCCCGTTAATAAGGGGGCGCTGGCACCGAGACGTTTGGGGCTTTGTGAAGATCGCAGCTACTCCGATTGTCCCTGTCCCTGGCACAATTTCCCTCAAGTCACTCGCAACGTGGCCTTAGGAAAATTTTGTGGCTCCCCTCCATATTTATTTTCCCTTTGCACGATCATCAACATTTAAATAGTAGTTCTGTTCCCGGTTTAACTTGACCGTCAAGGCCTAATAATGGTGCGTTGAACAACGTAAGCAGGTCTCTCACCGCCTGAGGCGAATAAGCACGCGAGTCCCCTTTAGTGCATTGCGCCGGTTTCCGTTAACTAACTTGGCTCCTGAATGTCTGGCGAGTTTTATTCCCCCTCTGCGAGGCTAGTCATTTGAAGAACGCCGCCGTGAAGCGCCGGTTGTAGCCGCGAGCGAGTACATGTAGCTTAACCCGCGCTACAGGCGCCAGTTTTGCTCCACGCTGTTTACCTTCCAAAAAGCCATCCCAATTCATCCCATCGAGGAAAAAAAAAGAAAAGCATTGCAATCCTCGCTTGATTTGGTCTGTTGAAGGTGGTGCCTTGTTGAGTATGACAGTACAGGATTTCACAATTTGTTGTCGCCCCGGGTGCATTCGCCCAAAATCCCCCCCGTGGGGAAGCGCTTCTCATTGGGCCGTTGGCATTGGTTTGCCATCGAATCTTGGGACGTATTAAATATGGGTTTGAGTTGGCTGCGGGGAACATGGAACATCGGGGTTAAAATGCAGCACGTTCTTGGCAACAGACTGATGATTAGAATACTCCGTTTGCATCAGTCAGTTTGAGGCCGTGTGGCAACGAGATACTCGTCAATATTGTTTGAAGCAAGCTGAAGTCCATCCACAGTCAAATATTTTATTAATCCACTTGGTGCCGCGGCCTCCCGGCGCCCGCCGACGCCCGCCGACGCCCGTCTCAGTTAGTGCTTCTAGTCGTATAAAGGGAAAAGGGCGACTCTCGTCTGACAGAATCAATCTGTGTCAAGTATTTGAGACTTTTCTTCCTCAATTATATTCGGACCTATATTTTAGGGCTCGTAAGCTGTTCAGACGGCCCGTGACCACACGTACAAGCCATGGCGCCCTACATGGGCCTGCGCGGCTCCTCGCTGAGTCGCGCGATTATGTGGCTGGCCGTTTGCCCGGCATTTGTGTGCTATGGATACAACTTGAGTGTCGCCGGCGGATTGTTGACGTTGGAGTCCTTTGTGAGAGCATTTCCTCAATTGGATACGCTCCACACCACGGGCGCCCAGCAGCATCAGAATTCCACCATTCAAGGTATCACCCTTTGCTGGTCTACGTGGTCCAAGTATGGAAATTAATATGTCGGTTAGGAACGGTTGTCGCTCTATTTACCATCGGAGGAATGTTTGGCTCCATGTCATGCGTCTACCTTGGTGATAAGCTCGGTCGTCGGCGAGTTATTCTACTTGCCTCCGCCGTTACAATAATCGGCGCCATTCTCATGGCCACTTCCTTCAACCTGGGGCAGTTCATCGCGGCAAGACTCATCCTCGGACTTGGTACAGGAGGTTACGTGGCAACTGTCCCTGTATGGCAAGCGGAGATTGCCAATGCCAACAAACGCGGTGCGCAGGTTGTGACGGCGGGCATATTTATAGGGGCAGGCGTTAGCATGGCGCTGTGGATCGACCTCGGCTTTTACTTTGTCGCCAAGAGCTCCGTCTCCTGGCGCTTTCCGCTGGCGTTTCAGGTGTTGCTATTGCTGGCCGTCATGATCTTCATATCCGTCTTCCCGGAGTCGCCCCGATGGCTGGTCAAGACGGGCCGCCAGGACGAGGCTCGCGAGATTCTCGCAGCACTGAGCGACTTGGAGCCAAACTCAGAACTAGTCAGCGCAGAGCTTCGCGATATTGAGAACTCATTGTCTCAAAGCGGCAGCCTGTCGTGGAAGGCGATGCTGACGATGGGAAAGCAACGGCTCCTACACCGCACGGTTCTGGCCGCTACCGTGCAAATGTTCCAGCAGATCTGCGGCATCAATGTGACCACAATGTATGCCACAACCATTTTTGAGCAATATCTTGGACTCAGTCCGATCAACTCACGGATTCTCGCGGCGTCCATGTGTCTGACGCAGCCCTTTGGTGGCTTCCTGGCCTTTTCCACAATTGATCGACTGGGCCGGCGCGCGCTGATGCTGTGGAGTGCGGTTGGCATGGCGGTGTCCTTGGCAATTGTGGCTGGTACAACTTCGGTCACGGATAACACAGGCGCTCTGGTGGTAGCGGTCATCTTCATTTTCGCCTTTCAATTCATCTATACGGTGGGTTTCTCCGGGTTGACCTTCCTCTACGCAACTGAGATGGCACCCTTGCAATTACGGGCAGCCATCAGCGCCATTTCAACCGCGGTCGTGTGGATATTCAACTTTCTACTGGCCGAGGTGACCCCTGTGGGATTCAACAGCATCGGTTGTCGGTACTTTATCATCTTTGCGGTGCTCAACGCGGTCATTGTGCCTATTGTGTACTTCTTTTTTCCTGAGACAAATGGCCGGTCGCTTGAGGAGATTGACGAAATTTTCCTGCAATCGAAGAGCATTTGGGACTCCCAGCGCATAGCACGAGAATTGCCGCGGGTGCAGGTGGCGGACGCAGTTGACGCGCGAACCAGCTCAGAGGACGAAAAAGCATCCAAAGCGTAGCAGGTTCTTGAGAGAGTTTTGGCACTTACATTTGCAAGAGCTTGGCATAGAGAGGGTTATCTAGACATAGAAGGCACCAATACAAAAGTCAGCATTTGTTTCAAGTGCATGCTCCGGAGGATACTTGAAAGGACCGCTTGAAAATTGTCGTAATGCCTCCAATGGAATCGCAGAGCACTGGTCTCAATCTTTTCGGGGACTGTTGCCGACGGCGATTCACTAGCATTGTAGCACCAGTTAGACCTTCCACAAATGGGACTAGGTCCAGCCCTCTATCAGGAAGCCCCTCGGCAAAGGTCTGCCGTCCCAGGTCGCAAGCATAAGCAAAACAGCACTAGGGTACCAAGTAAATGAATTTGGAATTCTTCACAGCCTTATTAATAGTTTGAAACACGCTTTCGGTATCGCATACGTTGAACCAATCTGCAGGTGTCACAAGAGAAACTTGTACTGGACCATTTATTCCTCTTTCATACATGTAGACGAAAGAGAATTCTTTGAAGTGCTGGTAAGCCGAATGGGGAATAAGGGCCGTAGACCTTGAAATATTCTTCAAGATTCCCCAATATATTCTTGCTCAGATTGACTCTCCCTAAGAGGCAAGGAAGCGGAGAAGAATTGTGGTCACCAGCATGTGAGTGCGCACGACCACCAACGGAGATGAAACGTTTAATTCTTTAGACTTTGGAATTGAGTGTGCTGCGACATGAAGACTAACTCAATTCACACGTAAGACGCGAAGCTTCTATTGTTATGCCGAACATGATGTTACCTTCAAGAGGAAGGTGGCCGCGTCTCGGAAGATGTCCATATTGCCAGCCACCTTTTTGAGGGAACAATTTACCCCGTGCTTAGCTCCAAGACCCCAACTCGGCCAAATTAATGCCGAAAAGCTCGCTTGGTAGCAAGTGCCGGCTGGAATAATGTTGGGGCAGCGAGCCGAAGTGCTGCCTGGGGCGTACATTCTGCCGAGCCCAGCGCCGACGTTTGCCTCAGCATCAGCCGTAATGGCACTGGCTTGAAGTTGCTAGATTCGGCTTCTGTGAAGATCATACTGCATTTAGCAGGTAGAAGTACGGAACCACCGGCGGAGACGAATTGGTTGACCCAGGATGGGGGTGATATTGCTGAGGGTAATGCGAACAAGGCGCCGAATGTGCCCTTTTTCAAGCAACTGCACTGCCTTTGTTACCCTGCATTGCTGATCGGGAAAATTTGAGCAATACCAAAAGTAGTCTACTTATTTCTCGGATTTTGTAACTTCCAGATGAAGCTGCTAGCTCAAGATGACGCATAGATGGAGTCAAGGACCTGCATTCTTAGGTATGGCTGCAAATTGTTCTCAATGCCGATGTCCAACAAAGCTATATAAGTTAAGGCACCGCCATTGCAGTTGAAAGCTATCGAGGCCAGGCAGTTCTCAAATCCCCGCCACACCCTACGTCCTCAGATTCCAGGCTCTGCCTTCTTTGTCCGTCTAAAAACAACTTCCTCAAAATGAAGTACTCCCTCCTTGCCCTAGTCAGCGTGGCTGCTGGCGTCTTCTCGGCCCCTTCTTCCAGAGAGAGAGGGGTCAAGTCTTCGCATTACACCAATCTTCCTCACCGTGGTGGGAGGTCACTCTCTCATCGCCAACAAGGCGACTCTCCATGGGGAGGCGCTGTTCAGGAGGGCCAAGGCTGGACCATGGTTACTGGAACCGCTACTGTCCCCTCGGTTAGCGGACAAGACCCCAATGCCGGGGCAGCTGTCTGGGTTGGCATTGATGGCTATTCATGCCAGAGCGCGATTCTGCAGACTGGCTTCACGCTCTGGGGTGATGGGAGGATCGAGACGTGGTATGAGTGGTTCCCCGAACCTAGCTACGACTACTCTACCGACCTGGGGGTCCAACCAGGTCATCAACTACGGATGACCGTCTACGCAGACGGGACGACTGGCGGCAACTCTACTATCGAGAACCTTAGCAATGGGCTCTCAGCCACCCAGAGCTTCAGTGGTGAAAGCCCGTCTATTTGCCAGACCGATGCTGAATGGATTGTGGAAGACTTCCTCAACGGCGGCAGCAGCGTGCCTTTCCTCAACTTCGGGGACGTCCAGATCGTGGATGCCCAGGCTACTAGCCCGGACGGCACTGTGACTCCAGATGGAGCCATTATCACCGAAGTCACCGTCGACGGTGTACCCCACACGTCTTGTACCGCAAGCGCCAACGGTGTGGACTGCTCGTACGTTTGATTCAGGTTGTGATGACGCTGTATGACTGATAACTACATGTATGTTACAAAATTGTTGCTAAAGCCAGCTTCGCTATGACTGAATGACAGTCATTGAAGCTTCTATGCAAGGTATCCGGCCTGTTATCTGCTGTGCTTGTGATGTCTGAGAGAACAGGATGGGCCGTAAGCCCACCCGTCGATTATGCAATTGGGCACCAGTAGACCTTAATCTCGCAGTCGTCGAGAAGCGCAGGATCTAGAGCTTCTTGATCGGCAGCTCTGACATGTGAACCTTTGCCGCGCCATATGGAATCAGCTTGTATGACTTTGTCTCCCCGATACATCTTCGATCCCTAGGTGCCCAGTCCGGAGTTGCATCGAGGTACAAGTTCCATGCAATCTTGCAACCGTCGACCGTCATATAGTTGGGCGGCGCACCTTGCTCGAAAATGGGGTCAGGCAGACTATCACCTTTCATGCCGTGATATTTGAGTGTCGAAGGGTCGATGGCAACATTCCAGGGATTGGTGCTGTTGATGTAATAGTCTCTTAATTTCGGAAACGGCAGGTATGAGAGGCCGTCTCCCTTCGGATCATAGTAGGCATGAGGATATGATGACGTTTGCGTCGACCCGATGTCCAGAGCGTAGAGAAGATTGCCGTAGAAGACTGCGACAGTGTCGTTGACGCGGGCCTCTGTTCGTATATATGATTCTAGGGAGTAGATGACCTTGGAATTGCCTGCCTTGACGTGAAGTCTGTGCATACCCGTCCTGAAACTACGCTCAATCGATTCGGAGGTTCCGCTATAAAGATGCACGGAGAAGGAACGGGACCAGTCAGGCACACGGACGTAAAAGTCGAAGGCCTCCTGGGCTTTGATCTTGTACACAAGCGCATCGGCAAATGGATAGTGCGTGTCGCATATGATAGATACCCGTCCGCCGTTGACCGTGGTCGTGATGGATGAGGGTCCGAGCAGGGCATGGCCCAAACCGCTATTTCCGACCAGGACCCAGCTGTTTGCGATGAACTTGGGATAGCCTTGAGGGTGGTTAACGGTACAGCATGGGTACTGGGGCTCCATCCCAAACGTTGTTGACACGCCACTGTTCGCAGTCGTAAAGACAGGCGGGACGTGGCCATCCGCTGCTGTTGTGTTGAGAGCTCTCGGCTGATTCGGCTGAGCCATGTACTGATGCGCCCACTTATCACCCGTCATCATGGCCGGGAAGGCATTGAATATTGTCCGCTCTGCGCGATCGGCGTGCTCGTTTTTACCCAGGACCTGGTACATGTATGCTAAAGAGTACGCTGTCTCGACGGCTGTACAGAGTTCGCTTCCGATGTACGGCGCCAGGCCTCGCTCTTCCTCGTCGGCAAGAATGGAGCCAGATGCGGAGCCATGATACCGGAAGCTCCAGTCCACAGCGTCGAAACTTTTACGAATGAGATCAGCACTTCCATTGATACGATATATCACCGCGGATGCCTTGAGACCTTTGTTGCCTTAGCGAGCATTCTTGCCATCGAAGAAGAGCATACCTTGGCCTACATTCACACCGTGAATGAAGGGGAATATCGAGCTGTTGCTGGGATCAACGATTTCTTGAAATGTGCCCTTTGTGTACCACTTGTCCCATCTGTACTGGCTTTGGCCGGAGAACATGTCCATATTCTCCCAAAGAACGGGATGCTGCGCATAAGGGTAGTGTTCAAGAAGCCACTGAATGGTGATGATTAAATCGTGAATTCGAGCTTGGCCCCATGAGCAGTCGACGTCTTTGGCGCAATTCGAGAAGCCTTGACTATTGTTCTTGAGCATGGTGTTGGTAAGGGACATGAACGCCCCAAGGCTTTTGAGAACCGGCTGCTCCCACGTCTTATTTGCTTCCACGAGCTGCGTCAAACCAAGAAGGAATGGCGTGCGTGCCCAAAAGGTCCTCGCATCGCCTACCTCTGGCCCGATCCAGCCGTCTGGCGCCTGGTGGCCGAGTACGGTTCGAGCCACAGAGTGAACCTGTGCCTTGAGCCTGTCGTTGTCCAATGTGTAGGCCAGAGGCACCAACGAGTTGAACCAATACGGAAGGCCCTCGTTCAAATTGCTGTATTCCGTGCCACCCTGGCCGGGTGCATTTAGCCAACTGGACTCATTGACGTAAACATAAAAGTCGTGTTCATGCCCCGCGAGGCCGTCGGCCATGGCCTGCATCTCCCCAAGCAGCCAGCCTCTGGGACGAACTGAGCCAAGAGATAAGGGCGAGAACGTCCATGGCTGTACTAATTAACAATTAGAGTTCCATGTCAGGTACATGATGTGATTTCAAGACATACAAGCTCTGGAATGTGAAGCGGGCGCCAGAGCAAGCTGGACCTCAGTGGCTCCAAGGAACTGGGTTAGACTCGTCATTGCCGATTCGCAGACAGATGATTTGACGCATCAATGAAGCCAGAAGCTGAGGGTCGAAGTCATCTTAGAAAGCGTATGCACAGTCGGAAATGATTCGAGACTGGAGATTGCCACAAGGATGGATTGTTCCCTGCCCTCTCCGTGCTCGTCAGGAAGGAATCGTTCCCCGCACCGGCGTTGACCCGTTCGAGTGCATCAGGCACTGTATGCCGCCGTAGCCGCCTCATTGAACCCTCTCCTGTTGCCGTTTAATGCAATGCTACATGTATGAGAGGCGGCGCGGCGTGCCGCTCGAGTGACGTAGAAGATGGCGGGGAAGCAACATGAGGTTCGGACCGATATTGGCGATCGGTGACGTCTTAATACAACTTTAATCATGAGGTGCTCGTGAGCGCGCCAACGGCGACAAAGCCCGTAGCATTGGTCGCTCATTAGCTACGTCACTTGGTGAGATTGAACTGCTCCAAAATTCCTGGAAATGTGGACACAAGATGATTAGGGAATAAGGATTTTGAGTAGCAGGTGCTCTAGATTTCGCTTATGAGGCTGCCATCGAAATATATTGCATTGATTGCGCGTAATACTTACATTGGTTGACCATTTCCTCTTCCACAAATGCCTGAAAAATGGCCAGGATAATCCAGTTGGGATGTCACCCCGGCGTGCTAACATCTGATGATGCAAAGCCTTTTTGTGCATCGCGCTCCTCATTTCGACCTGTGGCCACTGTACTCGCCCTTGTATGCCACCTGGACTCGAAGTGTAAAGTGAGGTAGCGCATGTCAAATGGCATCCCTGCGTACGCCCAGTCGTCCCTAGAAGCCTTGCCACTGTCAAAGGGACAGCATGATGCCTGGACGTTCTCTCACTCTTGATGGCACGACTCAGCTGCCATTCGCACGGGAAACACGTAGCCGGTCACCAACCAACATCACAGTTAAAATGGTCAATGCCGTATGGCAAATTATTGGGAGCCACGCCTGTCGCACATGGGAAGGATATCTAGCCCTTGGCTACCACCCCAAGCCCTTTAGGGAAGCGGAAGTTGTCATTATCACAAAGCCAGGTCAACGAAATCTGCCGAAACCACGCGTCTGGCGGCCCATCTCGCTACTCTCAGCAGGCACTAGGACAATAAATAGGGTCTTCATAACAGCCTTCCTGCGCCTTCCTGCGCCTTCTTACGGCTACATACTATATAGTAGTCAAATATCTCTTTTAGAGCTTTGCCTGAGTGAGAAAATGGTGGGGAAAGTCGGCGCGTCAGTACGGAGTAGTTCGAGCTGACAGCGGGCACCCCTGTTGATTCAATGGCCGTGCTATGTTTCGGAAACAACAGTGGGAGCTAAGCTGGCAAATTTCCAAAGCGATCCAATAGCATAACAGGGGCCTGGGATGGTGGGCCGCCGCATGCATCGTGCTGAGTGAATGTTGAGGAAACCTTTGAGCCAGGCAGCATCTGGCGTGAGTGATTGTACTAATTCCACCCAGCGCTTCATGCAGTCAGACCAGTAGTGAAAGAGATCCTGTATGTTGGCACTCCCTGTTCAATGACCGATGTAGAGTGCGAAGGGCCGCACCAGGCGCGTCGCTGCTATATAAGACGCCGTTCATCCTTTGTTCTCCTGCCGTAGCTCTCATCCTATTTCATCCTATACTTCTCGTTACAACAGGTCAGAATGGACCCATCGCGAACCTACCAGATCTACAGCAGGCGTCAGCAGGGCCTTGCAGAGACAAGCCGTCTGATTCTAGAGTACTCGGGGGCTCAGTACAGCAATGCGTTTGTTGGTGTAAGCCTATCTTCAAATGCCATTAACCTTCCCGAGGCTTAAGTGGTTGCATAGGATTGGGAGCGAGAAAAAGAGGCCGCCCCGCTCCAACAGCTGCCAGTACTGCGAATCAAAAAAGACAATGAGAACTGGGTGAGCATGGAGATTTGTGATACATATTATTGTTACTTACGGCATCAATAGGAACAAATCTCCGAAAGCCATACCATCGAACGATTCCTTTCTCATGCATTGGGACTCATGGGCACAACGACTCTTGAAACAGCGCGTATGGATATGTACCATGCGACGTGGACCGACATGATGTCCATGTTTATGTGGAAGGTTTGGCGTGCTCCTAATGAGGAATCGAAACGGCAGGGAGCTTCTGAATTCTGGGCCGAGTTTCCTACATTCTTGCGGAAACATGATTCGATCCTGAACAAAAGTGACGGACCATTTTATTCTGGATCTCAGGTACGTCTATTCACGTCCCTATTGTACGCTTGATCTAGGACGTTGCTAATTTGAGTGGGGAAAAATGACAGCCGTCTCTGCCGGACTTTTACGCATTTACATGGCTCAACCGATTTATCACGGAATGGATCCCTTCACCACCGAATTCGATTACAGCTTCAAGTTACCCTCATATCTGGGCACTTTGGCAAGGTGTAGCGGAACTCGAGGGAATCAAGAACTACATGGAAAGTGGACGATGGAAACTACTCGAGTAATCTCGATCTCAGCAAGAAACGTTGTGGTCCTAGGTCTAATGGAAAAGGTGGTTCACCAGACTACATTGTTTAGCCAATATCGCTTCGACGATGTGACATTATCGTGAATGTACAATGTGGAAACGGCCTCCAATGTGAATTATTTCACCTCTCCTTGTATTTGCAGCTCTTGGCGACCGATGGCTCTCTCGGAGTAGGCTAAACCAAAGCCAATTCTCAATAAAGCTCGGAGTGTGATGGTGGCGCTGTTTCACACAGGACTTGGTCCAAAAGCTCCTCAAACGCCGCGCTATTCAATGCAGCACCGTGCCTTGGATACTGTCAGCGATTGAACGTGTTGAGAAATAATTTCTGGGCGCCTTACCGATGGCAGCTTGTAATCGAACGCGATCTCGCTATAATATCACTAATCTTCTCTGGCGAAATAAAATACGCCTCTGGGTGGGCTTTAACTTTATCCCAAGCCTGGATAGGGGTGATGAGGCCATTGCCCAGGTCAAGCCTCGAGCTGAGTGCCAGGAGGCGCTCGGCGCTGGCTCCGTTCGGCATTGCAGCATGCTGATTGACGTGGAGGGTAGTGCCTCCAGGTATATCGCAAGACGCGAGCGGCTCGGGTCTGCAAGAATCCGAATCAGGGCGGCTTTGGCACAGCGTTAAATCTCGACGCACGTATTCCAGACATGGTGTCTCGAGCCTAAGCAGACTGTAAGGGCACTGGACCATCGGCGGGTGTACGATGCTTACCTCATGACAAAATCAAGACCAGCTTGAGAGCTTAACATTGACTCGCCTGCCAGTAGTGAATCTCGCAGCTTTGGAGTGTTTGTATCAGCAGCGCACTCCGCGTTTGCTTGACCATCCCCGGAAACTACTATAGAGCTTTGGCGCTGTCTTAACGCGTTCGCTCGACCAGGGTATGCGATAGTTTCCTCTTGCTCATGTGATGGCGGTGTCTGAAATCTCGCCAACTGTTCTTGAAGGCCCATGACGAGTGCCACACAATCGGCATGGGCGAGTCTCAGTCGGCCAACTTCGGATTCTAAGCCAAGAACATACTGTTCTGTACGAGCTCGATGAGTTCTCCGCTACTGTCAGTGCTGCGCGTTTCTCATTTTGTCTCTCATGACTCACCTCTGAGACCGGCGGATTTGCTCTCGTCTTTTGACATATGAACTCGGCTGCGGGTCAGAAGGGGAACCCTTTTGTTCCGGGTCGATCACGGACTCTGGGGGGTCATCCGCTATCCCTTTAAGAAATGCAAAGTATTTTTCGCCAAGTGTTCGACGAGCACGTTTCCAGAGAGTACCCTGTTCTGCAGCCGTTGCAGACCTTGCCTTTGGGTTGGACATTGTGACCAAGAGCAGCGCCAGGCATGGTGGTTAAGGCTTCCCGACGCGTATCTCGTGTCAAAATTGCCTCGGGAACTTACAACTGGTGGTTGGTGCGTCAACAGCTCGCACTAGCCCGTAAGGAGAAGTCAGCAATTTTTCAGACAAATTGGTCCTACGGTGTCCAGTTCTTGCATCAGTCAATTGACGAAAATAATCGAGGAGAAAGCATTCTTTGAATGGGCACGGAATCGTGCAGCTCTTATACACCAACGGAAGTGTCGTCGTCGCGAGACACTGGCACCTGCTGTAGCATTGGTGCGGGCTGGCCCGCTGTGGAGTTTACAGCTTTCAGCGGCTGGAACGACAACAAACGTGAATTCTCGCAGTGTCGACTGCTCTGGACAAACCGACATGCTGGCACCGGAAATACAATGCTCATGGTTGACATTATTCGAGAACCGTCCAGCCAGTCAGCCGCCCTGGCACCAAAGCTCTAATTACTCCCAGGACACAAATGCAGCACTGAGTACATGTAACGCCCGGCGTCTTGCGGTCTTTGATTTGGCTTCTAATCATTTAGCAGCCATGTCTCAGCTCTTAGATACTGCACAGGTACAGAGAGTAAGGGTCCAATCTGTTTACGGACCAAAATCCCTTCTACGCCTTGTCAGAAAATTTCCGGGACACGCTGGAAAACCCTACTTGATCACCCGTACAACTCACCGTCGACCCTCTGGACGAGTGCGAACAAGAGCTGCCCCGTTCCCTCGAGCTCATCCTAATGTACCTCATTTTAACAAACTAGGTCAAGTGGATAGTCTTGAGCCGTCCAACTGTCAATCTCAACACTCGAGGTACGGGATGCATGGTCGAGCTGGAAACTCGGAAGCTGGAAGATCCCGCCAAACACAGTCGCTATGCTGAAAGTGAGGAAGGCTATGGTAGCCATGTTGCGACTAAACTTGAGAAGGAAATCCATCAACGGGCCAACAATACTTTCCTCTGGGCAATTCTCGCGCTCAAGGAACTTAACAAAGAGGGTAAACTAGTGCACAGGGTGAATGCTCTTGAGATTATCAGAACGATACCTTCTGGCTTGGCGGAACTGTACAGCAATATGATGTCCAGGATCGGCGACGGGGTGGAGAGAGAGACGCAAAATTGCAAGAGTGTCTCTCGTCTCTGAGGTTCTTGCGTATCGCCCCCTTACGCTATCAGGACTTGCTATACTTGCTAATATGCCGTCAAACATGCAGCTACAAATCGTACTTAGCGGCTCATTGCGTACCGACCAAACGGGAAACAGTCTGCCTGATCCACCGGCCTGCTAAGGACTACCTTGACTACAAGTTCGCATCCTGTCTGCAATCGCGTGACGCTGCCCAGGGTCATGCGGATATCTCCAGACCATCTACGGAAACCATGTCATCAGCTTTGGAAAGACGAATATGTCCTTGACTACTGCGTCAAGCCACAGGACCTGACACCAGCCCAGCGAGTTCGGCTCGGAGAAGAGCTAGCACCGCAGCAGTCAATGCTCCGTAGAGCATTTCTAAATCCGCGTTGAAGGCGAAGCCGACATCCCGTTTCGATGAGCGTCGTAGCCACCAGAAACACCGAAGAGACAAATTTAATATTTCTGGGATGCCCCCACCGCCCGTTTCACGCCACGGGAAGCAGTGGTGTGTGAGCGGGAATATGTTACACCACTGCCTGCAGCGTGAAATGATAACGCCCGAAGGCGCAGATGATGCAATAGGCGACGCTGAGCCGAGACCTAAGGGGGGAGTGGTATATGAATTGAATGCAGGCGATGATGCAGGCTCAATTGCGAGGGACTCGCGTTGCTAGTTCTTCTCGCAAAGCTCGTCGAAAGCACAGCATCGTCAATGCGTGCGAAGGCTAGACGAAGATGGAAGGCTTCGCCGCGAATTGGAACGTGATGACTTGCCCTAGCAGCATGCTCGGAGTTGCTCTACGCTTTGGTCAAAAATACTACCTCAGGTACCTAGCCATGTTCCGTGTCATTTGAAGCCATGCTGCTTGGTGCTCGTTTGAAGCGTCCGCGGCAATACGACGCCCATACGGACTTCGAGGGTCAATTCTCGGTCTGCTGAAGGGTGCCGCAGAATCCTTTCGCCAGGCGCTACTGCTGAAATGTTTCAGCTCGGTGATGAAGCTCAGGCACCTAACCTAACCCTAGGACAGCCGGAGTGGCGAATCGACGCGACAGCGACAGCGACAGCGCGCCAGCGACGGTCCACGCTGGTAACCTGCGGAGATCAATCGATAGTAGCGCAAGTGCTGGGGGGACATGCGAGGCGCAGAGCATGAAGCGCAGCGTCCCGTCCCCTGGAGCAGCTGCGATGCCCGTCCATCTTCGGGACATGCATCAAATCCCCCCCTCCCCCCCGAGACGGGCGCTTTAATCCAACCGGCTGCTGGGCGGTTTGGCCACCCGCCGTAGCCTCGGCTCAATAAACGCACCGGTTCGGTGGGCGGCCCCGTGAAAGCCACATCCGCCATCCTGCGCATCGCTGCATCAATCAGCAAACCAGGTCCAGTTCAATCCATTGCCGGGCAAGTTGCTATGCTGCCAATGCCAAATATCACCCGTCGCCCCTGTTCAAGCGTCGTCGCCATCCAAGGGACGAGAACATCGGTTGAGCCTCTCTGGAACTTCAAACAGCTGTGTGCCCCCTGAACCACCGGCATTCAGTGCCGCGCAGCCTGCGGCGGCCCCACTGCGACGCCCCGTTCGTTTTTGCCCAGCTCTACCTCGGCCGTTTAGCTCCGCAGGGGGCCGCCGCTTCAGAAAAGGGAAAGTCTTCGCAAGGTAGCGTGCAAACGGCACGGCAGATGAGCAGGCGTCGCTCGACGGTTGCGCCACTTGAGCGGCGCCTGCCACCCCCCCCACCGGGCGTGCTCCTGCAGGATAAAACTTCAGGGTCTGAGACTGCTCCAGCCACGGAAGCTCGACATCGCCAGGCCGTTGACACGCCAGGCAGGACACCACCTGCGGCCAGACGAAGACTCGCCCGCTTGATCGAGGTGACCGACAGCATGGCGCAGTCTGCCGTTGACGACGGCGGCCATGACGCGCGCCGAATCAGCGTGGCCATCGTCGGCACGGGGCTGGCTGGGCTCACCACGGCTCATCTTTTGCAGAATGACACTCTGCAGCGCTATGGGGTGACGCTGTTCGAGCAGGTAGGCAGTCACAATCCCTCGCAACGGCAGAGCATCGGTATTGATCCTCCTCAGGCTGATTCGCTCTCGTTTGACTCGGCATCGGTTTCCATCAAGAATGAGAAGACGGGCACAGCCGAGCGCATTGACCTGCCTATGCGTGCCTTTGCCGGAGGCTACTACGCCAACCTCATCCGCATGTATGAGCACCTCAGCATACCGCTGCACTCCGTGCGTTTTCTGTTCGTCTTCGCCAAGGCGCTGTCCATGTCAAAGTCTCAGCTGTGCGAAGCGAAAACCCCTGGGCAAGCCGGATCTGCGCCCGGCAGCTACTTTGTTCACGCCTCCAACCTGCATCAGGTGCCACCGCCATGGCCCGCCGGTCGCGGCGTCGTGACACACATTGGAGAGATACTGTATCTCATCATCTGCTATTTCTGGTATTCCCTCTGCTGCTTCCTTGTGCCCCCGATCACGAGGAGGAAGCCCCGCTCGCGCATGCCCGATGAAGGATTCTCTGACGGCGGCGAGACGTTTGGTGAATACCTTCAGAGAACTTGGGTGCCGCGGAGATATGCCTCGCACTATCTGCTTCCGCTGATGAGCGTCGTGTTGACGTGCGACCACGCCGAGCTTCTCAACTGCCCAGCGAGCGACATCGTCAATTACAAGAGACTGACACACGGCCAACAGCACTACGCTGTCTGCGGAGGCGTTTGTCAGGTCCAATCGGCATTGATTAAAGGCATTGAGGACATCCGTCTCGGGTCTCGAGTAATGGGCATTGAAAACGATGCCAGTGGCGTGCTTGTCCGCTGGCAGTCGACCTGCAACACGGATGGACATCTTGAGACGCAGCGGTTTGATCGTGTGGTCCTCGCCGTGTCACCGGATGTCGTTCGCAGAATCTTCAGTCCGTTGGCGAAAACGCTCGAGAAACTGCCGACTAAGCCCGTGGACAGTTACATTTTGAGTCCGCAGCCAGGTTCCTCTTCCCTGGTTCGTGGAGAGGGGGCCTCGAAAGCATGCGCGCATCATAGCGAAGACGGTGCTGAGTCTCAGGTGATCACGATCAGGACGCTTTTCAAGGACGGCATCTCACGCTCAGAGACCCTTCAGGCTCTGCCTGGCGAGGTTCTTGTCAGCACGACTCCCCTGGATGCATCGATAGACTCGGAAGCAAGGCTACACTCAGCAAGCTTCACCCGAACCCTCCGTACAACGGCGAGCAGAGCAGTAACGCAGAGGATAATGGACTTGGACAGGCCAAGCGCCTGGAGCAAGAAGACCGATGGGAGCAGCCCAGCTGGCTGGGTGAATGGAGAGGGCGGCGTGTGGCTCACCGGCTCGTGGTGCTGGGACGGCATGGTGCTGCTGGAAGGCTGCGTCGTCTCCGCGATGAGAGTCGCCCGGGACTTTGGTGTCGGCATTCCATGGCAGGATGATTTGGTGAGAAGTTGATGAAGAAAACGCATGAATGAGGTTCACGTTGCTTATGATGCGGGGAAAATAATGTTGGGTCGAACCGCTTACGTAGACGCTGTCTGCACCGAGGATTATGCACAGGGTACGCATTGACCCAGGTCTACGGAGACATTCGCAATGCCTGTAGCCGCAGTGATCCCTGTACGCAGTATGTGTTGTCTGAGGTGCCTGTTCATTGCCTGCAAGACTACGGTGTATGGCTTCGTCTTCATTGAAGGGCGCCACGGTGGGTGAGCCCCGCCTGAGATTGAAGTGCAAAGGCACACATGGACGACAGACCGCAGCATAACACGCGAATGTAGAATATAAATGAAATCATTTGTATTCGAACAGAGCTACTTATATTTGCAGAAAACTGCTTGCGACGACCTTGTGATTACTGATCGAACCTGACATCCATGTACTCTCAAGTGGTGTCCAGGGCGGCAATTCTAATTTTCCGGCTAGTTTAGGGCCTAGCTGTCGACGCATCCTTCCGGAGCCCGACGTCTCACCTACATAGTAGCTGACGTCTACGGTACAAAGTGGCAGCATTCCATCGTATCTACTCTGTACAGTCTCTTGTCTTAGCCGGAAGGCTGTTAGACGATGGCATGGGCTGTTTCTGGTCGGGACTTTGCCCTAGGCATTGTTGTCGGCGCTGTAGCAGCCCTAGTAATAGGAGCCGTCGCTTTCGCAACAGTTTTGCGAACGACGGACTCTTACGGCTTAAACCACTGGAAGCTGAACTTGAGGATGCCGTTCGACTCAATGTGGATGAACCTAGGGTATTGGTGAGTTGTATATTTTGGCACATCCCTACATGTACACTTGGTACTAAGTGTACCTGATGAGTCTGCTGGACATGTATACTAACGCCTCCCAGGAAAACATCGGACGGAAAGCCTGTCCAGCACTTCGACGAAGCATGTCTCGGGCTTCTCAAAGAGATCCTCAAGACTGCTGGAATCATAGACAAGACTTCACCAAGCCACTCTACACCAAAGCCCATATCCGTGCTCGACCTTGGCTTCGGCTGCGGAGATCAGACATTGGCTCTGCAGCGCCTTGTTCAACCCTCATCTTGGCAGGACTTTCTCTATGTCGGCATCACGCTTAATGAGTCGCAGGTTCAGAATGCCACCAGGAGTCTTCAACGCGAAGTGGCGTCCGTAAAAGGGAGAACCACGCTGAACCAGGCGTCATTTAAGCTCTTCCACGCCGACGCGGCTAGACCTAGGTCCTGGAACGCGGCCGTCCTTGACGCGGTGCACGCATTGGCGGATGAGCGATTCGCAGAACGATGGCTACTCGCGCTCGACTGCCTGTACCATTTCTCTCCCTCAAGAAAGCCAATCTTCCAGTACGCAGCGCAGAAGCTCGACGCTGGCGTCATGGCATTTGACCTCATCCTCAACGAACGGGCTTCGTGGAAGGACATGTGCCTTGTGCGGATGGTCGGCCTGATTATGGGCTGCCCGCTCTTTACATTCTTGACGGAGGATGAGTACAAGGAACAGCTAGTCGAGTGCGGCTATGACCCGAGCCAGATCATCATCCGCGACATCTCCGACGATGTGTTCGCGGGCGTCACAAGCTACCTCCAGCGACAGGAAGCGGCGTTGAGTCAGTACGGGATATCAATTGGAGGATTCAAGCTAGCAGGGAGATTATTTGGCTGGTTCGACAGGTCGAGAGTGGTCAAAGCTGTGATAGTGGTTAGCCGCACAAAAAGCAAGTCTGAATAAGGTACCCGAAATGTCACGATTTATGCTCAACGTTACGAACATCTCCCAGTTCTTCCATCACGCACCACGATGCTGAAATGCTATGGGTATCTGGTTTCGCTACGTCGCATTTCTAGACGCCTGATGCTCAAGTACGTCTTTTGCTTCTCAGGTGGTCCATCAAGCCCCTCGTCCAACGTGGACAGAGTCGACAGGATCCATCGTCACAGAAGAGCAAGGTTTGATGTTTGGTACCACCCTGGGCTGTTATAAAGGGCATTGCCAACCGTTATGAACTGGAGCCTGCGTCGACTCGTTGCGTCGAGAGGACAGCTTCGTCACGATTTACGCCCCATTCGACTGCGCAGTGCGGCACTACATGGCAGGGTCGCGTTTCGCCGCCGATACAGGCATGGCCGGATCACGAAAGCTTGCTCGAGGTTGTCAAAATGACTTGTACCATATCTGAGGAGCTCCTTGCAGGCATACATGTATGATGTGCGCTCATGAGAAGCACGGATCCGCTCTTGAAAGATATTTTGGTAGGCCCAGCGGTCTTGAGGTCATTCTCAGTGAAAGCTCTGCAACAGCTTGATAGATTCTGCCAGGCAAAGAAGAGCCTCTCCTGTTGTACCGAGTTGGCATTACTTTAACGAATATCAAAGGATAAAAAACCGGGTAGCAGAAAGCGCAACTGAGACTCGCATTGAGTCATTGGATATTTTGGAGGACTAGACAATTCTGGACGCCACGGACTCCAGTGCCATTATCCTGCTAAGCTTTTGCGCTAAGCGGCCAGAAGTAAGCGGCCAGAGGTACGAATATTATCGAATTGTACGAACCACGGCAATTGAATGGGGACTATGGGGAAGTATGAGGGTGGAGCGTGGGCACCTCACGTATCTCGGCGTCTCCCTCAAACGGTACTGAAGCGTAATTATTGAATCGACGTGGATTGTTTTGAGAGTTTTTGTTTCAAGACCAGATAAGGACGAGGAAACGTTGGCGCAAGGATTGAGTGGACTGCAAAAATGGCTGGTACAAGGCACAAAGATCTGCGCAAATCAGTTTCAAAGTACGTCCCTGGCAATCAATTTCGAATATTTGTGAGATTGCAGACGCAGAGGATGGTGAGAGTCTGAGAGATCAGGCTCGTAGCTCAATGCTCTGGTGAACCAAGTGTGTCCAGAAGTGTTTCTTCCTATCGCGACACGGGTGACGCGAAGCAGGAGCTCCGCACGAGTGAGGAGATATCTGACCAGCTTATCAGTCACAATATGTACATTCGATTCGCGTGGATGAATTTTGGCCCATACTGCTCGGGCCGCCTTCCGTCCCTGCCGTTGAGACGGACCGTCCTGAAACCTGTGCTTCGGATGCAAGCCGCTTCTAATGCGTTGAGTTTTGGCCGAAAGATGACATCAATGGCAAGCCGCAATGGACAGTACGGACAAGATGCTGCAAAGGGCTTGGCACCAGGAGGCAAATGCACATTGGAAGCAGCGCACCAACCATTGGGTGCGTCGTCCCGTCCCGTCACGAGATACAGCGAGACGCGCGTCGACTTGTCGGATCATCAAGATCTGCGAGAGGAGGCGACTGTTCCGGGATCCGGGCGCCACACGAGCCGCAATTGGCCCCGCTGGTCTCTTTCTCAAACGCGCCCGTCTCCCTCGCAGTCGGTGGAATGTCTACTGTACATAGTACGAGTACGAGTAGCCGGGGATGCCCTACTCTGCCTGGGGGCCTTGTTTCGCGGCCGCGATTCGTATTCGCAAACCGTTCGCTGAGGAAGCGCGTGGCAAGGCGGATACGAAGCCCCGTATAGCCGCGAGCCGCCAGGGGACTGGTCTGGTCCAGGAGCATGGCCGCCCGGCCACTGGCTTGCGGCGCGTAGCCCGTCGCTGGAACAACCCATTAAGCTTTCTGGACCGCTGCGTGCCTGGGGAAATGGAGGCGTGGGCTGGGTGGGTGGAACGTGGCGAGATTTGCTGTTGCAGCACGCGACTCTGACGACCAACGAAACACTCGCTAAAAATGGCAGCTAGACTGGCGCCCGCACCCACTGGCGGCTGCTGGTTCGTGGCTGCCACAGGGGTAGTGGGGGCACTGCAGTCGGTCCCTGGATCCGTCGACCGCGCAGTGGAGGTGCGGTGGGGGGCACGGTGGCTGCTGCGCCCGGCAGCAGCCCCTGATTCGCCCGCGGCGCCTTGTTGACGAATGGGCCGCCCACAGTGCATGTCACCACCAACCGCCCGCATGCGTCCACCCGGCCGTCATGCATGCACTTCTCCAGCACTTGCCAATCCTGGCCTCCCCAACCCGTCTCCTCGTCGCGCGCTTCTGTTGGCACCTCTTTCATCCATCAGCAGTCTGCCTGGCTTTGTCGCTTGTCCTTGTCCTCATCCACGCCTACGGCCAACGAGGGCCTTCTTTAACTCGGTCCCCCCCAACTGCTGTCTCTCGTTGCCTTGCCGCCTCCTTTCGGTTGCCCTGCCAAATCCAATTGTACCTCCGAACCGACGCTCTGGCTCCAGCCTTGCTTGCCGTACGGAGCCTTAACAGCAGCCTCGCCCCGAGCCGCTGAGCGACTGAATACACACGGAAGATTGCACCGCCTGCGACTCCATAAGCAAACATGTCGTTCACCAAAAAGATAGACCGCGCTCGCCAATGGGCAGGGGAGAAGATGGGTGCCGAAGCCAAAACGTCGCAGTCCGATGAGTTTCTGGAACTTGAGGCAGAAATGGGCTTTCGACAGGCTGGTACGAGATTCCGCTTTATGCCATTTTACTGTGAGACAGGAACTTCCGCTAACCGCTGCTCGTGGCTTCAACAGGCATGGAGAGCCTCCAAAAGTCAGCCGCCGTCTACGTCAAATGGGAGACTCGCCGATGCGACGCCTCTGAAGACAAGAGCCGTTGCACCCCCATGGCTTTCCTCGGCCGAACCATGTCTGCCCATGGCAACGACTTCGAGCCGGACTCGGAGTTTGGAAACTGCCTTGCCCATGTCGGCCGCACCAACGAGCGCGTATCCGACCTGCACGCCAGCTATGCCGATGACGTCGCCACGAACTGGCTGCAGCATCTGGAAAGGAGCGTGACGATGATGAAGGAGTACCAGGTATGTCGCTGCATGCGAGAAAACGCCACGTTGATTCCGTGAAGACGTTCAGCTAATGGTTGATGGACGTAGGCTGCCCGCAAGAAGCTCGAGAGTCGTCGTCTCGCCTACGACGCCAGCGTAACCAAGATGCAGAAGGCAAAGCGTGACGACTTTCGCGTCGAGGAGGAGGTGCGAGTTTGCAAGACCAAATTTGACGACTCCAGCGAGGACGTTCTCCGCCGAATGCAAGACATCAAGGACACCGAGGCGGAGAGTATCGGCGCCCTGTCATCGCTTCTCGACGCCCAGCTCGCCTATCATGAGCGAGCTGCCGAGGAGCTGCGTCGCGCCCGACAGGCCTTGGGCGACGTGAGCCACTCCGCGGCGGCTTCACAGGACGAACTTTACGTCCCTCGGGCTCGCTCAAACACGGCCCGCTCATGGCAATCCGCTCATCGCGGCCAAGCCGCCGACGTCGATGATGCGCCCCCGACTCCTGAGCGATTGCCAATCCGCCGACTTGGTAGCAACCAAGTTCTGCCACCGTGTCCGCCTCCGCCGCCCCAACCTCCGCGACCATCATCCATGATGAGGGCGTCCACGTTTGGAGCTAGAAGTGCGTCGTCATCGGCCAATGCCCGAGCACCTCCGCTGCCTAGAAACACAACCGACTTGGCCACGTACGGGGGCCGAGGGGAAGACGTCTTCACGGATGACGAGTCGGTGGGTAGCGATGGCGGTGCCAGCCACGGTTGGGGAAACCGCAGTGCAAGCTCCGCGACCAGCTATGATAGCCTCGCGCGGGTGAACAGCGCGCAGTTAACGAAGAAGGCGCCGCCGCCGCCTCCGCCTGTCAACAGGGCGAAGAAGCCTCCTCCTCCCCCAGTCCCAGCTCGGAGGGCCAATCTGGGCTATTAAGGGAGGGTTCATTGCGCTGGTCGCGAAACTAGAAAGAAATTCCTGATATGCATGTCTGAAAGAGCGTGTTAGCAGCAGATTGGTATGGCGGTAGATGCCTCACTACGCAGTTGGAATTGTGGGTGGGCTGCGTTCGGAGACACGGGCTTCGCTCCTGGTATCCTATCGGGGTTCTAATGGGATTTTAAATAATGACTACGGCGCTTTGGTGCTCAATCCTTCTATTGTTTGGTCATATCTGCGAGTCGGATAGCTCACAACAGTAAGGTGTTGGCTGATGGCACTGGGAAGCCCAGTCACGTGCGCCGCCACGCCGCTGAAGCTATCAGCTCTCCAGGCACCATCGCCAACCCGGAGCTTGCCCACCGTGCACGCGCTTTCCTCTTGTCAGCTGGCCGCCGACTCTCACCGTAACAAATCTCCCCGTTACAACTCTCCCCGAAGCCTGCTCATTCCAGCCTTGCCCTGTCGAATAGCGCGACCAAAGGGGCGCTGGTCAATATGGCCACCGAAGACGAGCGCTATCGGCAATCCAGCCAGTTCCGCCTCTGGTCGTGGTCACCTTCGAACCTCCAAGATCTTCGTCACAAAACAAACTCGCTGGCCAAGCAGCAAATATCCGCCCGAATCAACCCGACCCCCGAATTCCTTACTCCGGATGAAGAGACGCGGCTCGTCAAGTTCTTCACCGTCGAGCTCATCCGCGCCGCGCAGTTCTGCGAGTTGCCCACCGAGATCCGTTCGACGGCAGCCATGTTCCTGCGGCGCTTTTACATCACCAACTCGGTAATGACGTACCCGCCCACCGAGCTACTCAAAACGTGTTTGTTCTTCGGGTGCAAGGCGGAGGGATTCTACATCAGGCTGGCTAAGCTAGCCGAGAAGTTCCCCAACACGACGAGCGAGCAAATACTGGCGGGCGAGTTTCTGCTGTGCCAGGGCATACGCTTCGCGTTTGACGTGCGGCACCCATTCCGTGCGTTGGAGGGGGCTGTTTTGGAGCTGAGGAGACAAAGGCCCAACGAGGAGGCTCGTATCATCAAAGCTCATGCGCGTGCGAGGGAGATCCTCAAGTTCAGTGCGCTGGTGACAGATGTCTACTTTCACTACACTCCCAGCCAGATCATGCTGGCGGCCCTCCTCATGGTAGACTCAGGACTCGTCGACATCTTGCTACCGAAGCCGGCACACAATGGCGGCGCCGATGGCGACGCAGATCTGATAGGGGCACACACGGACTTTCACGACAGGATCTTGACGGTAATTGAAAGCTGTCGTGCGATGTTGGAGGACGAACCTCCAGAAAGAATGGCTGAATACTGGGGCACAGTGCGTCAACTTCATTTCCCTGTTGCACTTCCTTTCCATTACTGACCATGGGCCAGCCTGAGATCGTCAAGTCGATGAAGCCACTCCGGAAGAAGCTTCAGAAATGCAGAGACCCCGACCGAGCTGACTTGGTGGCGCTGCAAAGAGCGCGAAGGGAGCAGGCAGTAGGGAAGCCGAAGAAGCCAACCGAGACGGGAGATGCGGCGGTTTTTGGTGACGGCGATGCCCGGGATGCTAAGCGGAGGAAGGTCGAGAACGATGACGTTTTTGGGCCACCGCTGGGATGAGAGTTTTCGTCATCCATGGACGTGAAAATACGCCATATTGCGCCGTGTGAAGAGCATGGTGCTGATCCCGACTCGCACCTTCTCCAGCCTTGAAAGTTGCACTCGATTTTCACGAGGACACTGGGATGCTGCATCGTGTCCCCGTCTGAAAGAGTCGACCCCGTACGCAGGGTTGTGCAATGATATGTACGGGCTGAATTCGGCTCGCATCTGTCTCACAGCAAGGCAGTGCGCTCACAGGGCCAGTTCTTGGTTGCGGCGGACTCGGGTCGAATGTGGAGATCCTCATCATATAGGGGGAACGATCCACCGGATCTGAAGTGCTGACAAGGCTTGTGTGCCGTCGCTTGACATCAATGGGAGCAGCCGGCACCTTGCGATGCTGTGGCTGCGGGTACGGGTCATCGGAGACGATAGACTCGGTATGCAGCTTCTGGAATTAGAACAATTTCCTGGCTGGCGTGGCGAAGGATGGCAATGCCGGCAACAAATACGTGGGTACCCATGAGGTTACAAGGTCTATACAAAGATTTAGAAGCTCTTCCCGACGCTACAACTCAAGACCTTGACAACATTCATCTTTGGATGGCCGCCGTCAGCCGCTTCACCTAAGAACGTCAAACCCGCCATGCCTTCTCGATGTCTTGACACATTAATAGCGTCCGCCGGCCACATATCAGACCTCAGGTCATCAAGCCCAAGTGGAAGTAGCTTGCCAGGTCCATTTTAATGGCCATCTCAACATATCTCTAGCTGAGGCGCTGACCTGTCAGCGCCTAGAATTTTCTGTCGAACATGTATTGGCAGTGGAAGTGCGATTGGTATGGATCACGTTATGCAGCATCCTCCAATTCTCAGCCGAGCTGTAGGCCGCTCGGCATGTCCGAAAGGCTGGAACGGGCCGGGTTGGGGTCGGTACGGGGAGCGTCCGCCGTATATTGAGCCTGTCGAGGAATCGCCGTCGGACACTAACTGCATTCGCGCTTCAAGTGAGCGGAGGCCCATGGAAGATCGGTCCCCGGCAGCATCTAGCCTAGCCAATACTTGTAACTTGAAAGGGCCGATTAGATCACTGCGATGTAGCATTCAGAGCGGTGCAGCCCATGCCCACTGGTCGGCTTTCTTTTCGACTTACCGCACGTGGGATGGTGGCGCTGACGTTCTGTGTAAGTGCATGGCATTCTCGGCCTGGAATTGATCGGCCGGGCGAAGCACATACGCTCAGCTGTCTTAACTTGAACGACGGCAATAGCGGAGAGCCATGAAACTCGCAACTAGCGAAGCTGGCCATCCAGTTATCAGTGAATCGTCAATCAAGCTACGATGCTTGTACCGCTCCTCGCCCTCGCCTGCACGGGCGTCTTTGCCTCATCGTCACTCGGCCGCCGTGCCGACGCCTCGGCGTGGAGCTCTTCAGCTGATGGGCAGTATAAGCTCAACCAAGTTGACAGCCCGGCGTTGGCCGCCAACAATCCAGGTCTAGACAATTGGAAGTTTACAATTTCAGAGAAGTCGGGTCTGAGGCAGACCATCAAAGGGTTCGGTGCATGCGTCACTGATGGCACGGTCACAGCCTTCAACAAGCTGCCCAACGACGCGCGAAGCACACTGCTCCGGGACCTCATGACCCCAGAGGGACTCAACTTCAACCTCATGCGTCATACCATTTCCAGTTCCGACCTGTCGGCCGATCCAGCGTATTCGTATGACGACAACGGTGGGAATGTTGATACGAGCTTGTCGAGCTTCGGTCTTGGGGATCGCGGCACCGCCATGGTGTCGATGCTGGCGGAGATGCGGCAGCTGCAGCCCGGCTTGACCATCCTGGGCACGCCATGGTCGCCGCCTGGGTGGATGAAGCTGAACGGGGTCATTACAGGCACGACGACGAATAACTACCTCAACCACCAGTACGTGGATGCGTATGCGCAGTACTTCGTCAAGTACCTGCAGGCATATGACCAGGGCGGCGCGCACATCGACGCAATAACCATTCAGAACGAGCCCCTGAACAGCAAAGGGGAAATGCCGACCATGTATGTCTTTGCGGATGAGTCGGGTGCACTGATTCGAGACAATGTTGGCCCAGCAATCAGGCAGGCTGGACTGACAACGCAGATCTGGGCCTTTGACCACAACACACGTGAGTTTTTCCACCGTTGAGAGCACTAAATACCGTGGGCTGTGGCTGACATTAAACGAAACGAGCAGATGACCACAGCTATGCCGAGACGGTTGTCGACATGAACAAAGGCAACGACTACGTGCCTGCCGCTGCGTGGCACTGCTACTCAGGCAATGATCCAGCTAATTGGCAGCCCCTGTCAACGTTCCACGACCAGTACCCCGGCACGGAGCAGTACATGACGGAGTGCTGGACAGCCGTCGGCACGACCGACTGGCTGCACTCGTCCAATTTCGCGCTGCTGCCGCTGCAGAACTGGGCCAACGGCATCATCGCCTGGGCGCTGGGCAGCTTCACCGGCGGGGAGCCAAGCATCAGCGGCAGCGACGCCTGCCACATCTGCACGGGGCTGGTGACCGTGGACCCCAACTCCGGCACGTACCAGAAGGAGATCGACTACTACATGCTGGGTCAGTTTAGCAAGTTCATGCCAAAGGGCGGCCGCGCGGTCGCCGGCACGGGCAGCTACCTGTTCCCCGACGGCAGCGGGCTCGAGTCGGTGGCGACGCTGAACCCTGACGGGACGCGCACGGTGGTGATCCAAAATAGGTACGACCACGACATCTGGGTCGAGCTGCAGACGGAGTCTGAGAGCCAGACGTGGAATGGACGGGTTTATAAGAAGTCTGTGACTACATGGGTGTTGCCGCTGGCTTAGAGAGATAAACTTGATGACGTTGACGGCCTCTCGGGTGTGAGAATCTGGGCGCATGGCATTAATGTATATTTGACGATGTTTCTGATAGATAATTGTCAGTTTATTATGATTAACTGCTCCCAACCTTCTGAGGTGAAGATATACATCGGCGTTATGAGGGCATCGATATCAGATGTATACTTAACACTGCTACCTTACACGGCACTCAATGAGCTTGTCCAATGGCGGTTCGTCGTTCTCCATAGGCAGGCTTTCCGTGTGCACGACGCCCAGGTCAATGAGCAGTTGGACAGCATTATAGATACAGAAATTCACACGGAACTGAAGAGCCAATTCGGAGTGAACGTGAATGGTCAGTATGATATGAACGACTTCGATCTCAGACTGTGTATGAGCTTCATAGAAACATGTCTTGACCCAAGGTCGCTTTTCTGAGCGTATCATCGTCATGGTCGTTTTTCCACACAAGGATTTTCCTTTCTTCAAGATCTGAACTTGGTTGTTGCATGCCTTACGAAAGAAAAGCACGCTGGCCTCGAAACCAATAGGACCAGCCATTGTTGCGTTGGTACAAATATGTACTTCACAGGCTTAGAACCCCCTGTAAAGAATGCTAGACGGCTGCGCTTGAGTATATGAAAGTCAGGAGTTGCAGAGAAACAGTCATCTTCCAGAGCAATTGAGAAGACTGGACAGATCTCTCCCCGCCGTAATATAGAATGCCCACCCCTTTGCTACCCAGCCCCTGTACGCTGCACGCTGCACGCTGCAACAATGTGAGCTTACCAACAAGGGAGAAGCCAGAGATACGGAACATCGGCAAAGGCTTGGCCCAGATAGGAAGGAGAAGAGAATTCACGCGGCACCTCTGCTGCCTATTATGCATGTGCCAATCTTCCAAATGGCGTGTGCTGCCAGCGTGCCGCTACCTCGCACCAGTTCAAGGTTTTGGAGGCTGTGCCGTTAGGCTGGCTGGTCTCCCGTTAATGAATGCATCTGACGGCGCTGGACGGGCAGTTCGCCATTTCGGGACCCGAAGAGGGGTTGCGAACGTCGTCGCCCTCGTCGAAGTTGGCTACTTCGGCAAAACGCCCTCATACTGTCCCCTCTACGCCCTTGTTCAATTGCTAAGGGAAGCGACGCCCGCTTGTTGTAGAAGCCGAATCACCTCCAATTTTAAAGACAGTTCGGGAACAATATGGACTCATCGATAGCAGCAACTCAACAAGTTGCATGTGAGCAGCAACGACAACAATTCTCACGTTTGCTGCAGCTTCCGCACGAGCTCCTGCTCATGATTGTCGAAAATGTTCTTGTTCAGGACGAATTTCTCATGCTGCACGCCAAACTCCGATCCACCAAGAGAAAGAAGGCTGGTACTCGATCGTGCTCGCCTCTCCTCTGCGTTTTGCTTTCCTGCCGGGCTTTGTACTTTTCAGGAATCGAGGTATTCTACGGAAGGAATACTTTACGTTTCCAGCATTCAGAACATCTACGCAGATTTGTTTCTGAACTCAGTGTTGATCAAAGACTGTGCATAATGGCAATTGAATTGGACGTCGAGTGGGCGAGGAGCAGGACCAGGCCACATACATGGCGTCTTCTACATGAGATCAACTATTGCTCCGCATGGAAACATGTAATTGATGATCTTCCGAAATTGAAGAAAATAGTCATTAGGAGCATTACTGCGTTTGGTCAGTCGGACATGCTCGCTGAAGTAAATCGGAATATTTTTGAGACGAGAATGAAGGGGGAGATGGAGCACGATGACCCGGGGATGTTAAGCTTTGTGTGGGTTACTAGCGAACAGATATGAAGAAAATACTGGAATGGCAACTTGAAGCGTCAATCGAGCGTCCATGCAACTTCAGCTGGCTTCCAAAAGCGCTGTATACGCATAAGATCCGCCAGAGACTCAGATCGACATATAATGTGATGTAAAAGGTACATCCAGGCCGAGAGACACGCAAGGAAAGTCGTGCAAAGACTCTAAAGCGAACGTTTGTAGGAGGGCGAATAATACGGGCATTAACAAGCACGCATCAAAGGTCAACTAAATGCATTGAAATGTTCTCTTCTACATGCATGATATTTCCTTCATTGTGACTAGAAACGCTGCGGTGCAAATCCCAAGCGGGGAGTCTTCTGCGTCTGATCAAAAACGACGAAAGCACTTTTAAAAAAAATGTCACCAAAAATGCTGATCCCCGGTGCTAGACTTTTTTGTAGACCACCGAGGCACATCCGGTCGTGGACGTTAATAAGCGCATAATTGAAGTAGAGCCCTGGTATTCTAATCGTGTTATTGCCGAGTTGAAGTTTGAGATCCGGAAGCCATGCAGCACAGGGGAAGATATATGCTGCTCGGTGATTGTCGTACGTCGCACCGGCTACTTGTTTATAGTAGGCTTCCACAATGCTAGCGGGAAAGTAGCAGAGCGACGTTCCTGTGTCGGCGATAGCTGTACCAATGCTTCCAGATATTGATCCTGTGCCGATGGCGTAACCCCCTGCAGTAAATTGCCACAACCCGTGAGCGTTATTAACAGGAACATAGTCGAGCTTTCCCGAGTACTTTCTGTGATCAATGAATCCGAAGTCGTAGCTGCCTGGTTCTCCCTTACGGAGGTATGCGGTGAAGACTTTTGTCCTCAGAGTAGGAGCGACGTTACTAAAAAAGGTCTTTTGGCGTGTCGGCTGCACGGTGTTGATATCCTCGAATGCCAAGCCAAGTATTCCATCCCTACTTCCCGCGGCAAAGTCCCCAGATACTGTGCTGGCAGCTTGCACAGCTTGAGCAGGGGCGAAGACACCGCCAACGCCGACCACGTCCTGATAAACCAGGCCGCCAGCACTAGAGTTATCTCCATATGTGATGTTCCAGGACAAGCCATCTAATTGATGAGACGAATCCGAAGCAGCTGGATTGTACAATGTATGGTTGCCAGTCTCATTTCTTGGAAGAAGCGTGGAGAAAGCCCAGCTAATAATACTTAGAAATGTTGGTTCGCCGGTATGGTATCAACGTCTTGGACTCACAGATCTGACGAGCCCGTATCAAAGTCAAGATATACTGTCTGACCGCCAACTTGTACCGGGCAAACATATGCCGAATCGTATTGGAGTGGAGAAGCTGTTACACTTCCCCGCTGTGGGCAATTCGTGTTGTATTCCGAGTGGCCTGCCACAAGCTTTGAGTATCTATCGTATGTTTTGATCATGTCGTGTACAGGAGTGCGTAGCCTTTGGCCTCGGGCGACCTGGGTAATGGAGAACCCTCCATTATCTTCCGCTCCAGAAAAGCAGTAAGAGGGGACAGCAAGCCACGCTAGCGCAATGAGGAAAGCCTTTGGGATGTTCATAGCGACAGAAAAGGGACCTCGCGCAGCGCAACAAGTCGAGCCAAGTACGGTTTCAGGAGATACGCCGGAAATCAGCGACTTATTATGGCTTCGCTCTGTGTGACTTACCCTCGCTGGGAAGAGTCAGCTTGCTCCACTGCAGGTTCGGCTCACAGCAACGATGTGGGTAGGCACCCATCAAGCGGCAGCTCATTGCTTCCGCGGACGCCGCACCCAGACATGCATGCCACCTAGAATTGGCCTTCCTTTCCGGGAAAGCACATTCATCGCGTGTATGTATGTATTCCGTTGTAAATTCATGCAGACCGCCGTTAGCTTCAGATTGGTTGAACCGTATGCGCCTGCATGGCGTAGTGCATTTTGGAACCTGCAGCCTAGGACACCAAGCGCCAGCCTGGGACACACAGACGCAAGCCAGGTCTCGTAAGCTTACTTGGTGTAACCACTCTGTACGGAGTAAGACAAAATTAATTGGCGGATACTGCTGGCATTACTACCAATTGATGCAGAAAATTGAGCCAATTGAGCCAAAACTCGAGTATATACGGCTAGACCTAGACCGTCCACAGGAGCTCCATTTGAGAGGTCAAGATATCATCTATATTGCCGAGAACGGATGGAATCTCATCCGTTCTCAGTGTCAAAGTCAAGTCTTTGACTGTTCCCGTACTTCTGACACAGTGCCAAAGCACACGCCGTTTACTTCACGTAACTCGAGTCGTTTCTTTTAGTTGTTTAGATTCTGACAAGCCTAGATGTTAAGAGTAATCTGGCAGATATCAATAGCATATCAATTGCATATAGTAAGGCGTGCCTGGAAATTAATTTTAGCTACCTAGGCAGCTATTATGCGGTATTCGCATGCTCCATTCCTTCACCCAACGCAATGGTCTCCTGTTCACTATCCGTATCTCCGAGAGACGATATATATTCGTATTTCGCCCTCATGTTCTCGAGATATAATCTGACCCGCTCATCCCTCATGAGAAAGCCCACCCTGACACCGAAAGTATATAGCTCTTGGACGTCTTTGATAGCCTTTTGGACGGTTAGGGTTCCTTCTCCTTCGTATAAAGCTAGCTCAGGGTCAGTTGAGAGCTGCCTGTTCTTGGTTTGTTGGTAAAACTTTAACCATGTTAGTGTATTAGGGCTACGGAGTTTTGAAGGGCATGTTGCACCCACCGGATCGTGGTCATAAGAATTCTTTGCCACGTCAGTCAGCTCATTCCCGTCGTCCGTTTTCACAGTGCTATATACTTGACTATTGTGGTCGGATTTGGACGTTGCATAGCCGACAGAATTAGAGATGCAGCTTTCATGGTCATGAATCGCTGTGTCTATTTCTCCGGCATGGCAGACTAGGGATCTTGCATCGGACAGATCTGGAGCAGTGACGTGGTGATCCAAAAACCTAGAACTTTGCGTACACTCAGAATCTAACCCTCCATCTGTGTTCTGCGCAAGGCTATAGTCGACCGTCCCTGTGTTATCTGAGTCACAAGCGCTCTGTTTCCAAAGTAAAGGGTCGTCGCCTTCCCATAGAGGCCATGATACCGATGGATGGGCAGGCATTGACGGTGGGTCTGTATCTCCTATCTTTCTGAGATCCAATATTGACTCATCGCTTAAGTATTCGGATACGGAAAATGGCTTTCGTTCCAAAGGTTGGCCGTTGTATCTGGTTTTCTTGTTCCGTTGCCCTGTAAACCCATTAGACCCAGATTTTCGACCATTCTCAACACACAATGTAGTACGGACGTACTCCATCTCTGCCGAGACTCGCGGTTTTGACGTCGACGGCGGTCATTATTGCCCTCCCTCGATCTCCCCATCATCTTGCGTCTTCAGTGATGCAACTGATAATGCTAAGCAGCAAGGGAAGTGATGGGTGAATAAACACGATTCAGGAATCCAGGGAGGTCTAACTACGCGGCTTTATTCCTCTTTCCCCTCTTCCTGGCCGCATCGGCGTTTGGATCAAGTGGGGTTGTTCAAATACAAAATCTCGACCAACAACCTTCCATTCTGGAGGGTAACGACTAACTACATCATGCGACCTGGCGAATTGTTTTCGACCAACGGCGCTACGTGCCGTGTGGGGTCTGATTGAACAATGAGGGGGGAGAGTACTGCGTATGTGTGGCGGGCCGAGGCGTACCAAGACAGCCCCTCCCTGGATGTGAAGAGCGGTGTTGGGAAAGTTAACCTTCTCTCAACTGTGAAGCATTTTGTACGGGCACCTAGGGCACCTCTCTCAATAGCGGGCACCAACTGCGCTATTCGTCATTTGGAAGTCGCCCCTGGGAGAGACAATGGAAGATGGGAATGACGCCTCGCCATCACGAGCAGATGGCGATCCAGGTTGCGCTTCTTCTGCAATCCACAGTGCTGTGTGCGGTGTATCACAGCAGTTGCATCTCCGCTGCGTCGTTAGGCCGCTTGCTCCTGGACACAATTGGCAAGCCATAGCTTCATGGACGGAGGATAACTACGGCATTATACATTATTCAGGTCGAAATAGCTTTGCGAAACCCACTATTCCATACTAAAACATGCATCCCTACTATTTAATAGCATACAGAGATGGATCACTCGGGGAGATTCGTGCGTGCGTGCGTATTTCTTTTCATTTTCCCGATGGTCCAACACTCTTTGCTCTTCTGTACTTTTTAAGTTTCGGACTGCCCTTTCGTTTGGGGAATCAGTATTTGGCATACAATTCCGCCCCGCCGAGCTCTCTTATGACCAGTGCAACGTATCCGTCCTTTGATGGTAGCTAGCGTCCGTCTCTCCGTCTTCTTTTGGTATGTCGACTGCCTTGTTGCAGCACAGACGTATAGAACCTCAGCCAATGGCATCTGTCACGCCTTCTGTACACTCGTGGTCAACCCTAGAGCGGTGGAAGATCCGAAAGATGCCATTTGTATCCCGTGAGCAGTCCTTATCGTTGCAAGAGCCATACTCGTAGCAGAACAAGTTGTACTTTAATACATTGCCGGGGTCGTAGGTCAACAACCCATCACCGGACGGTCCATGCTCAGGTAGTGTGAGATCCGGGTTGAGCCTCTTCATTGCATCTGCAAACATTACCCTGGCATAGGAGGGATCGAAAACGAAGGTCGTTTCGCCCGTCACAGCTTTTCTCCTTTCCGCCGTAGCCGAAACTTCGTCGATAAAGACATACTCGTCCGGGCTCGATACAAATGCCCATTCTATTTGCTCCTTGATGTGCCTTGCCGTCTTAGTATCGAACCGGGTGTCGATGAAGCATAACTTGTTGTGACCAGCCGCTGCTATGTATGGAGTATCTGGCGCCACAATTTGGAGGCCGAGCTCTGTTTCGCTGAACTTTGGCACGTAGCTGTTCCGACACTCATCTTGGAAGGTTGGTGAAGCCTCGCATGGTAGAAACGGGCTTAGAAGTACGGTGATAAATAGCATACAAAGCATTGCGGTATAGGGACGAGCTGTGTGCGCTTCTGTACATTTGGTGTTCATAGCCTATCGATCACTTGGGTGAAGAGGCGTGGGGTCATTTTGAACGAGGAGGTAACCATCCTCATGCATGCTGACCTTCAGTTTGCTCTTGTATGCGGGCCTGCTGTATGCTGACCTGCTGCATGCATGTGCTGATTTCTGGCCTGCTGGGTCGCCGACTAGGTACCAGTCAGGGCCCGGGGCCGAATACATGTAGCACGTGGAGCCATCGCGCACTAGCTTAGCTTCTTTGTGATCTTGCCGTGGCTTAGGCGCGATCTAGTATCGCCGGCTCCTACCCCATGGTTCGCAAGTCGAGCGTTTGTATATCAGAAACGACATCGCAATTGCCTGTGCCGTTACAAAATCGACGACAACAGAGACGATCTGGTATAGTGAGAATAGACGATCATGGACGAGGTACGTTCTACCCCATGCATCATCTAGTACATGTACCAAGCCGGTTTGTGAATCACCGCTGCCTCGGACCTCTTCCATAACCCAACTCAACACTAACACCGCCTAATCGTATCCCAGTCTGACTGACTCTTTGGAGACAAATCGATCCACCTCTCCATGAAACTTTCCAGCTCTCTAACTGCCCTCTCAGCGTCCGGCCCGCGGAACTCATTGTGGCATCCGAGCTGCCGGCAAGACTGCCAAATATCTTGAACTGGTAAGCTGCTTTCCCACTCCCTGCACCTGGATAATGAACTCTTCGTCGGATATCCCGTCCGCCCCCTCGCCGATTTCCCATGCCTCCGTGGTGATTCTGCCAGGGCCGGCTATGAGCGTAAGGCTCGGGTACGCCTCTAGAAGGCCTTTTAAATACGACTTGACGTCAATTGTATCGGAGTAGCTGGCACGGATCGTTTCCTCTATGATTTCGCAGTCCTTGGCATTAAATATAGCTCACTGCCGAAGCTCTCTTTGCCCGTGACGATGCATAAGACGTAACTCTGATCAACCTCGTACCACTCAGCAGAGCGGAAGTCGGCCCACTCGCCTCATCACTGTGGTATAGCGAAGTAGTCGCGTTTGAGGGACGAGGAGTCTCAATCACGATTTATAATGTATGTACACGGTCCCGTCGAAATAGGGTAAGTTGCGGAGGACCTCAATAGCACGATTAGACCGGAAGTTGGCGCATTGTTCGGGTGCTAAATTCGGCTATCCTCCTGGTGGAGAGACTTTTAGGTCCGCTGCGACGTAGTGTAGTGTGGTGAGAACTCTGCGAAATTCTAGGAAATTGCAGCTAGCTCTCCGGGGGGGTAAGATGGACTGCCGGACGCAGAAGTATCTGGGCGCGTTGATGAATCGGCGTCGGCGTCTACGTCCGCATCTGGTGGCGACGGAAAGTCATGGGGAGCACACATCACGGCGATATTGGGTGACAGATTCGAAACAGCCCAAAATGTGTGTTTCTGGGCTCTCCCTTTATTATCGATGAAGCGGCTAGCCGGGTATTGAATGATAAGGGTGAAGGGCGATGATTGATAGCTGGTCGGATCTCAGCACGCCGAGTCCGAGGTGGCTACCTGCTCAGTCAACGAGCCAGGTCCTGCGCTACTACGTAGATCAACAAGTCCTGTCATTAAATTCTTCGAACCAGTTGTCAAATTAAGATCTACGTAAAGCGCAGGGAGCCCGTGATATTCTGCGTTCAGCGTACAGGCATTAGCGCGCATGGATCCGGGACCTCCGGGCACCCCACGCTGAGGGACACACACCTCACACTTACCATCACTTCACCATGACATTTCGCTCTTTCCCGTCGCTCATGAGGCTTTAATGTTTGACCACTGAAGACTCAATTTCTCTCACCTGTAATCGCTCGCCTAACACTCGACACCCGTATCATGGCGGTGGGGAAGAAGATCGCGCTGGTGACGTGCAGCACCCGCAACCCCCGTCTCAACCCCTTCATCACCAGCTACGTCCACGAGCGGATCGCGCCTCTGCTCCCCGACACGACCATCGGCACCATAGACATCGCAGACCATGCGCTGCCCCTGTATGACGAGCCCGTCATTCCCGCACAGCTTCCAGAGGCCGACCCGACGCCGCACTACGCCCAGGCGCACACGCGCCGCTGGTCCGCCGCTGTTCGGCAGTACGACGCCTTCGTCTTCGTCACGCCGCAGTACAACTGGAGCGTCCCCGCGAGCCTCAAGAATGCTCTTGACTTCCTTTTCCACGAGTGGAAGGGCAAGCCGGCGGGCATCGTCTCGTACGGCGGCAGAGGCGGCGGCAAGTCTGCGGCGCACCTGCGCGATATCCTCACCGGGCTGCGAATGAAGCCCGCAGCTGCAGCGCCCGCGCTGACGACGACGGGAAAGATGCTTGCTTCTAGCGTGGAGCTGGGTGGTGTAAGTGAAGATGAAAAGAAGCGCTGGCAGGATGCCGGAGTGGAACAGGAGCTAGAGGCCATGGTGCGTGAGCTGCTACAAGAGCTACGATAACAAAGGCACATGACTATAAAATACAAGTCTAGAGAATGATAGAGCTCCGATTACTGCAAATTATCTGAAGCAGCTTACACATTTCCCTGTGCAAGTACGAAGTGGCTACTGGCAATCTTCGAACTTCCCCGAGGGCAGCCAGAACAGTCTCTCATGGCGCTGAAAGATCCGCAAGCGATCAGATGCTGCGGCCCTGCCGACACTCGGATCGTACCACGCCACGGAGGTTACCAGTGCAGACTTGAGCGTGCCAGACATCATCTTTGGATCCTGCGACGGTGCTGGAATAGGGCTCGATCGATTGCTCTGGTGGTTGATTTCAAGTGCTTGCGACGCGGATTGTGTGTTGGAGGACTGCGGCAGCATTTCCTTAAGGACATCCGATCTACAGCCGGCGTTGGTGAGTGTATACTCCCCACGGGAGTGGGCGGATTATTGTTGACAAATGTCCCCGCCGCTGCTACTCGTATTGTTTCTGTGAGTGTCATGTCCGATAGAGGCGATGGCAATGCCCAATTTGGGCAGGGCTTGGGACTTGCGAAGATTGACGCCCAATAAGTGATATTGTAAACACTTGGAGCTTTGTCCCTGTATGACTGAGCGGCTAGAGATGATGGTGAACAGCGGAGGCGTGGCGGCGTGAGACGAAGAGAAGAGGATGTGCGAGAAGACGGAGAGGACGGTGAATATGGAGGACGCGTCAGGGAATACCTAAGGTAGGTAAGGTAGGTAGGTAGTTGCCAAGTGAACGTCGCACCATCAGGTACCGCAGTCGTCACTTCAAAAGTTATCGTCCAGCTACATTGCACTGTCCGTCATTGAAGGGTTGGCCCCACGCTGATGGGTAGGAAGAGGCAATCAAATGCATTCCCATTGCTATACCTGGGCTGCTACCTTTCGGTCGCACCCGTTTTCGCGTAGACCCGAACGTGAACAGATAGCGAGCGTCAAGGTTCTGAATATGTCAGCCAGCATCTTGAAAGAAGGCGTCAAAATGCCATAAAAGGAACATGGACAGTGCAAGGCTGCGATTCTTGCAATGCTAAAGCATTGTCGTACAGTCCACCGAGTTTTGCTACCATCGAACTTGTGAAATGTCATGGCTGAGGGATCGTTACTGAGCGGCAAATCCGTCGTGTGATGTACCAAGGCATCCCATGCACATGGAATACATAAACAGTGTACTCCGTAATGGCCAGCTGAATTAAATAATATGTACAAGCATAAGGGCTCCAAGTAGGGCGCCATTTCAAGTTAAGTGTTCCAGCAGCCACGTCGGATCGCGCTCAGGTGGTCTGAATCGCCCGTCTCTTCAGAACAGCAGAATTCTCATTCAGTCCGTGAAAGTCGTGTGCATCCAAACAGGCTTGCCGGCTGAGAAGCACCGCCGCTGCCGTCCTCTCTCTCATCTCCGCCTCGTAGCCATCGATGGCCGCTTGTTTTGACTTTTCACCTTTGTATATCTCTTGGATCGCCCGGTTCAAGTAGAACGCATCGAGAATGCCGTGGTTGGCTGCCTCGCCGCGGTACATGGTCATGGCGTGGGCGGCATCGCCTGCAAGCGTCACGCGACCGTCGCGGTTATCCCAAGGCTGGCAAGGCCAGTCCTGCAGCGCAATTTCCATGACAGATGACGACGGAGGGATGGAGTCGACCACCTTGCGCAGGAGGGGGTGGAACTCAGCAGCGCGACGCTTCATCTCAGCCACGCGCGCGTCATCGGCAGGCGGCACTTCGTCGGAGGAGTCCTTGACTAGCCACGAGATGATGACTTGGACGCGGTAGTGTTCGTTGGTTGTACCGACCGACTTGTTCGTCTCGGGGGTATCGAGCATGGACACCCAAAGAAAGTTGCCCGTCTCGGGGTGGCAGCCCTGGAAGAGTAGCGGGTCAATCTCGCGCAGAGGTTTGACTTCCTCGGGGCTCAGCTTGATGGCGGCACCGAGCAACCGCACCGGCAGCTGGTAGTTCGCGTAGCCATCAGGCACGAGGAATTGCCTCGTCCGCGAGTTGGAGCCCTCGGCACCCACAATCATGCTCCCCTCGGCCGTCGTTCCATCGTCAAACACAGCCCTCACGCCATCGCCATCCTCTAGCAGCTGCACATCTGACAAGCGCTTGCCCCAGCGGACATGCTCGGCGACACTCTGCAGCATGGCTTTGCGCAGCCGCTCGCGATTGACGCGGCGGCGCTCATTGGGCGGGATTCGGAATTTGGTCTCGAGGGTGCTGAGATTGAGGAACAAGAAGTTGCCATTGTCATTGCGCCCAACCTCGGGATCGACTTGGACTTCCTCTACGGCGGCAAGAGTGGGCTCGTCGAGGAGCTGGCGCAGGAACGGCAGAGCCCAGTGCAGCGTGATGGCCCAGCCATGGTGACGGGCGTCGACGTGAGCGTCACGCTCATAAATTTCGAAGGGGATGTTGGCCTGTGGTTTTGTCGCCAGATGAGATGCAGATACCCGGGGGGAGTTGAGCCCAGCGCCAACTCACCTTCTTCAAGCCATGAGCGAGGGAGAGCCCGACGACGCCGGCGCCGCTGATGATGATAGGTTTGACGTGGGACCCCATTGTTGTTGATGGAGCCGATCCGGGCTCACGGCGACTGCTGTAGAGGCGTGGACGAAGTCGGACGAAGATGGCCAGCCGAAAGTTGTGAATGAGCCGCTCGCCAATTCCGTGGTTGGTGGATGAGGAATGTGACGCAGATCTATCCACCAGACTACCCGTCTGCCTGCCTTAGCTCCGAGCAGTTCCGGTCGCATCAAGCAAAAGCAAAGGCCAGTCAATCGGCCCCATGACTAGCGACGTAGAGGTACTTAGGAAGGCTGGTAAAGCTGTTGGCTTGTCGACCCAGGCCGAATGGCCGCAACCGCTTAGTCAAGCCGTCGACGGCACCCAACCAACCTCGGCTTCCTGTCCGTACGAGTACATACCTTACCTACCTAGGTTCGCGAGACCCTGAGAAGGACGACAGGTACACTTACGTAGTACGAGTGTAGTAGTACTGGGATGGTTGGCCCCGCCTGGGGATGTTGGGAAGCCCCGCCAGCGATAACCAGATCTAGCGATCGAGTCTGGGTTGCAGGCCCGGAAGCCCGCCCCGGTCGGCGGTCCAGGCTTGCCAGGCCCATAAGTTCCACGTTGCAGTCCACCCACCTCCCGGCGATACGATGTGCCGATCCGGGAATGGAATCGGTCTCGCGACCACAGCAAGTGCGACAGCTCGAATTTAGCGGCGCTTTGAGACGCGACATGACCGAGCTCCCGCCCTTCCTCTCGCACTCCTCGCCTTCGACCCCCTTGTTCGCAGAGAGGCCGCGGCTACGACGCGGCATTGCATCACCGTTGCCCTGCGCCCCAGAGAAACGATGCTAGCCGTCCCGTGCTGAGAACTGTCGCTGTCACCGCGCGCCGCCTATCATGTTCACCTTCTGCCCTCTGCAGGGCGCCCTCTCAGAGTCGACGGCCTCACAATCCCTCCTCGAGCTCGATGGAGGGGTCAAGTTGCTCGTCGACTTGGGTTGGGACGAGTCGTTTGACGTGACGAAGCTGGAGGAGCTGGAGAAGTGAGTGGTCGAGCCCTATCCCTGCTACGACCTCGCTGACAGGCCTCTGCGACAGACAAATCCCGACGCTGTCTTTGGTTCTCCTAACCCACGCAACCGCATCACACCTCGCCGCATATGTTCACTGCTGCAAAAACTTTCCGCTGTTCACGCGCATTCCTGCCTATGCGACTCGGCCGGTCATCGACCTCGGACGATCCCTCACCCAGGACCTCTACCTATCGACGCCCGCAGCCTCCACCACCATCCGTCAATCCGCGCTGTCCGAGATTGCCTACGGATATTCCCAAACTGCCACGACTGCGCAGAACCTGCTTCTGCAGTCTCCTACCCCGGACGAGATCGCGCGATACTTTGCTCTGATACAGCCCCTCAAATACTCCCAGCCGCACCAGCCGCTGCCCTCGCCATTCTCACCACCCTTGAATGGGCTCACGATAACAGCGTACAATTCCGGACATACGCTTGGTGGCACGATATGGCACATCCAGCACGGCCTGGAGTCGATTGTTTACGCAGTGGATTGGAACCAGGCCCGAGAGAATGTGTTTGCAGGAGCTGCTTGGCTTGGAGGCGCCGGAGGCGGTGGCGCCGAGGTCATTGAACAGTTGCGCAAGCCCACCGCCCTTATTTGCAGCAGCCGTGGAGCCCAGAAGAGTGCACAGGCTGGTGGCCGTGTCAAGCGAGACGAGCTCTTGGTTGACACGATCAAAGCGTGCGTTTCTAAGGGAGGCACCGTTCTGATCCCTGTCGATTCCAGTGCCAGAGTCCTGGAGATATCGTACCTTCTTGAGCATGCTTGGAGAGCCGACGTCGCCTCTTCTGACGGGTCCTTGAAGTCGGCAAGGCTCTACCTAGCGGGCCGAAACATGTCGAGCACCATGCGATATGCGAGGAGTATGCTTGAGTGGATGGACAACAATATTGTGCAAGAATTCGAAGCATTTGCCGAGGGACAGCGAAGGGTCAATGGCGCTAATGAGAAGAAAGAAGGCGGGCCGTTCGACTTCAAATACCTGCGCCTTGTCGAAAGAAAGGCACAGATTGCCAAACTTCTCAATCGCGGTAGCGAAAATGGCGAAACCGGAGGCCGCGTTATACTAGCCAGCGACACCAGCATGGAGTGGGGCTTCTCCAAGGACCTACTCAAGGGATTGGCACAGGATCCTAAGAACTTGGTGATCCTAACGGACCGACCGAGCTTGGCCAAGGACGATACTCCCTCTGTCGCGAGGACTTTGTGGGAATGGTGGAAGGAGAGGCGCGACGGTGTGTCTGTAGAGCAGACCAACGGTGGGGACAGCATCGAGATGGTCTACGGTGGTGGCCGGGAGCTGGAAATTCGGGAGGCAACTCGCCAGCTCGTTGACGGTGATGAGCTCGGCGTGTATCAGCAATGGCTGGCCACTCAGAGGCAGCTTCAGGCGACGCAACAGACTGGAGGAGCCGCTGCGCTGGAAGCGTCTGGAGACGTTGACGACGCATCTTCAGAATCGTCCTCTGAATCGGAGGATGAAGAGGGCCAGCAACAGGGGAAGGCGTTGACCGTGTCTGCCACGCTTGGTCAGGCGGGCCGCAAGAATGTGGTGCTCAAGGACGAGGACCTTGGCATTAACGTGTTGATAAAGAGAAGGGGTGTGTACGATTTTGACTCACGGGGGAAAAAGGGCCGAGAAAGGTCGTTTCCCATTGCTATTAGGAGGAAAAGGAACGACGATTTTGGAGAGTTGATTCGACCTGAGGACTATCTGCGGGCGGAAGAGAAGGAGGAGGACAGCGCTGAAGGTGGCAACGTAACTGTCGAGGATGATAAGCTGGGCAAGAAACGCAAGTGGGATGACATTCCCAAGAACCAAAATGGACCCAAGGCGCGGACACAAACGAGCAAGGCTCTGGCCTTGGACGAGGTGGATGGAACGGCTGCTACAGACGGGTTTGAACACGACGATTTGGACGCCGTGGAAGACACGGAACCCGAAGAGCCGGCCGGCCCGGCCAAGTTGGTCTACAACTCCGAGACAATCGCGGCCAACTTGCGCATAGCCTATGTCGACTTCAGCGGCCTTCACGATAGACGAAGCTTGGACATGCTCATACCTCTCATTCAGCCGCGAAAGCTGATCCTGGTGGGCGGAAACCGGGAGGAGACGATGGCCCTTGCCGCGGACTGTCGCACAGCGCTGGGCGTCGACGGCGACAAGGCGATAGATGTGTTCACCCCCGAGGTCGGCGTGTGGGTCGATGCCAGTGTCGACACCAACGCCTGGGTCGTCAGATTGGCGGATCCATTGGTCAAGAAGCTCAAGTGGCAGAACGTCCGCGGCCTCGGCATCGTCACTATCAGCGGCCAGCTCCTCACTCCAGCCAAAGAGCCGGAAGCCTCCCCCCCGCCCGACGATGAAAATCCCTCCAAGCGCCAGAAGACGGAGCAATCCTCCTCTTCCGCCCTGGCACTCACCTCCGCGTCCGCGCCCGGCATACCTCTACCCACGCTCGACGTGGTCCCCGCGAATCTCCTGTCCGCAGCCCGCACGGCCGCTCAGCCGCTGCATGTTGGTGACCTGCGCCTCGCGGATCTGCGACGCGCGATGCAAAGCTCCGGACACGGCGCCGAGTTCAGAGGCGAGGGCATGCTCGTAGTCGATGGCACTGTCGCGGTGAGGAAGACGGCGGAGGGCAGAGTCGAGGTTGAATCAGTGGGTGTGCCGATGGTGGACAGGAGGAGTACGCTGTACGAGGTGAAGAGGGCCATCTACCAAGGGCTGGCAGTCGTGGCCGGCGCGTAAGAGCGACGGTCTGTATTTTAGGCGCGCTGGGATGAACCGGATGCATTAGCACCCGAGGCTGGAAAGCGGATATTCGAGCTCCGAGCTGTTGGCATCTACTAGCGATGTGGCTGACGGTCAAGATTGAATCCCAACCGCTAATCCGGTATCCACACGAAGGGTTTCCTTGACGTAAGGTGGTCTCAAGAATTGTCATCTTCTATATTCGCAAGTATCTACTAACTGGCGAACCTTGGGGCCATCACAGTCTCCATGGACCGCCTACTCCCAAATCGCTGGCATGCCTAGTATACACCAATCCAGAACGCCAAACAATGCACGCTATTCCAAAATCCGTCTACACGCGGCGTCGTGCGTAGTCTCATCACTCCCCTTGCTTCATCTGCATCATTTCGTACTCTCCTGCTCCGTCCCGGCCCCTTCCGCGGCCTCTCCCACGGGAGAAGCCCGACTCGCCGTCGTCATCATCTGCTGAGGCGGTCATCTGGCCCTCCTCCGCGGTGGACTGGGGATTTGTAGGAGTGGCGGCGGTGCCGGAGCCAAGGATGCGTCCTCCACCGAAAAAGACAGGCTGAAGCTCGCGGTAGCGGCATCCCCACATACCGAGAGCGACGGACGTTGCGGCAGAGCCGATCATGGTGGCCCACCACATGGAATGTCGCGGCAGGGAGCGGGTGTAAAGCGTGGTGAGGACGAGATGGAGGAAGTGGATGGTGATGGCGAAATCCGGAACAAGCTTGCTGCGCGCGATGAGGATGACGATGGCGATGGCCCTGCAAGCCCCGTTTAGCATGATATCTTCCAAACACATCCAGCAAGCAACTTCAAAGAAAGGAGGCAACGTACATGCAAAGGCCGCCGTCGATGACCCAGACAAGGGACATGAGCCAGCCCCGTGTCGTGTCGCCGCGTACACCATCCCAGCCCAGTACCATATTGAGACTAAAAGGGATGCCGGCGACGAGAGTGCTGAAGAGCATGAGGACCAGCGCAGCCACGTAGAAGAGCGCCTGGAGGGTCGCAATCTGGGAGGCGATCTTGAGGGGTTGGAGCTCAGAGAGCGCGCCGGCGCGCGGGGGCCGTCTCCGTCTAGGCATGGCGTGTAAACGAGTCCAGCAGCCTTCTTGAAAACAGCTGAGAAGAGGTGGACGCTAGTTTCCGTGACGGTGAGGTTGTCGGCGGTGGTAGAGGCTATCGTCGCATTTCCGTCCCCTTCGCGAGCCGAAGACAGTAACCGATGCGCCACGAAGGTCGAACTGGACGTACGCTATTTCGCAACGACGAATACGAGAGAATATCTCAGTGAAGGCTGGAGCTTGAAGCAGTGCAAGAGGGACGATGGCGCAGCGGACCGGGCGTCCGTCGTCGAGGTCACGAGGCTGCAGATGGTACGGAAGTTGTTGACTGCCGGTCGCAGGGGAAACAGTGGCCTGGACAGCTTGCCTCAATCGCCTACAGAGATGCCTGGGCTGCCGTTGGAGTGTGGCGCTAGTCCGGAACTGGCTCACCGCCCGGGTGTTCTGCCGCCACGGTCGTCATGATCTCATGGGCGAGAAAGCTTCGACTTCCGGGTGCATACACTTACCGTCCAAGCTACAGCCAACGCCGCAACGGAAGGCTTCGACGCAGATCCAGACGAATTCGGCCGAGTTGCTGGCTTTGTGCAGTTTACACCCCTACACGCCCCACCTCGAAGCCTTCCCTCCTAGGTCTCGCAAGGCGCCAGAGGCCCGCGAGATTCTTCAACAATCAGGTCTACGACCACATCATCACATCAAGCACGATGGGCTGGTGGCCTTTCTCCTCCGAGACGCGCGGCGACGCCATCCGCTCGGGCGACGCGATCCCCACACGCGCCGAGCGGCAGCAGTGCTGGGTCGCGCGCGACGCCTACTTCGGGTGCCTCGACAAGCACGACATCCTCGACGCCACCAAGGACGCGGCGGCCGCGAAGCGCGCGTGCCCGACCGAGAGCGCCGACTTCGAGCGCGACTGCGCGGCGGCGTGGGTCAAGTACTTCAAGCAGTGGCGCGTGGCCGACGTGCAGCGGCGGCGGCGGCTGGAAGAGCTGCGGAAGCAGGGTGCGCAGGAGATGACTGTTCAGACGACGTTCGCGCCCGAGGGCGGCGCCGGGGAAAAGGGCAAAGGCAAGGAGGACATACAGGAAATGCTGGAGCGGAGGAAGGCGAGGTAGAGAGCCGTTGCGCCGGGGTGCATTGGAGGAGGGCTGTGAAGCATTGTACGATTGTATCGTGTACACTACGACGACGACATCACCACACAGGAAATATCACGGGCCCAGAGGCCGCGTACCATCACCTGAAGCGACCGGCACGGGCTGTGTCAGATGAAACCCCGATTTAGAAACAGGGCCAAGAATTTTGCCCCATGCATCTGGTGACGTCGACGGAAATACGAGTGACACGAGCGGCCAGGGCGGCGGCATGGCCTGGACACGAGGAGGTCTCGTCGCCCTGGTCAGATGGGACGGCTACGTGTATGCGCCTCTACGTAGTACGAGTACTAAGCGATCGACCATGGCCAAAATCGTGCATGCTCTGGATCAATTGAGCGCTCACACGTGAGATTTGGAAATGTGCGACTTCCTTGCGCGCGGCACGCGCCGAGTGTCTCGCCTTGACCTGGGCCTGTGGGCCGCCGCCATCCATTCGCATCCCTTTTAAAGCAGCTAAGGCTACAGGTACATAGCGTACAGGGATTCTAGCCAACCAGAAGCCGCGCATTCAACGGTACTTGTATTTTAGTGTGTCTCTAGCCTATGATAGAAGTACCAGCAATTTCCGCCTTTACAAAGAGCTACATCGCAAGTCTCACAGCCCCAACGCGACTGCCGTGCCTGCCGGCGGCCCGAATTGAGGGCATTCGCAGCCAACGAGCCCAACGGCTACTAACTTCGTGACCGTGCCTCGCCAAGCCGGAAGCCTTGACAAGCAAGGCACCGTAAGACTTTCTTTCGGTTGACAAGTTTATGCTGCTGTATAGGCGTAAAAATGTCGCCAGCTCGAAATCTCTGCCTCGTTGAGCCGTCTTTTCCGTAGGCTTTGAAGATATCGTCAATCAGCCGCTGCCGCCACTGCCGCTGGTCTTTGTACGGCTTCCAAGCCGGCTTGCCGTGGCGTTGAAGCCAATAGCTGTTAACAAGAGAGGTCTCAAGGAGAAAGGACCACGTAATTGCCTGCTAACCGCCCCTACGAACACGGTGTTGTAATCCCCCGTTAGCTCGAAGCTGATCACCGATATCAACAGCGCCCATTTGATTATTGTAGTCAGCTGTGACCGACGGGACCCGAAGTAGCTTTACGGGCTCTGCACCAAACATACGCTGTATCGGCCGTGCTCGCGGTTGTGTTGTTGTCGGTCTCTTTTGTATGCGTTCGGTCATTTCCTGGCCCGTGTAAACAGTGGTGAGCAGCAAAACAAGGGCGTTATCCTTCTAGGCGATCTGGTTTACCTTAAGACATATTAGTAAGGGATTTCCTAGTCAATCTGTCTGATAGGGATCTCACGAGCCTATTAGGCGACGCCACGGCTTGGACTTTACCCCAATTCTAACACTCGCCCCTTGTATCCGCAATCTTCGCTATTTTGAAGGGCTTATAGATGCCACTATTCGTACGGCACGTGCCTGTGGCCCCAATGTTGCGGCGGCGAAGAACTGTAAAGAGGGAAGGCGAGGAAAAGAGGTTATCTAGGAAGACGTGATATGTTGCCTTTGGCAGCGCCTCGAGTAGCGTAACCACGACGGATTGAGTCGGGTTGATGACTTCGTCATCTTTGGCATACCTCTTCCTCTTCTTGCTAGCAACGGCAGCTTTAGCAGCGGGCCCAAGAGCTGCATTTGGTGTATGCCATAGCCAATAAAGGAAATAACCTCCATCCGCAACAACCCACACTTTGTATCCGGTTGGCGTTGGTTTGTTCGGGATAGTAACTGTCTCACGAGCTCTCCCTGTATAGCCGATGATACACTCATCTACAGCTATATTTGTGCCCGGGCTACAGAGCTTGATAGACGCCTGTTGAACGTGCCGAGACCACTCGTCAACGCGTTGGAAGGTCTTTGGCAGGCGGCTTATTGTATCGTCATTTGCATCAAAGGGCCGAATGCGCCGGAATAGCTACTGGAAGCGCTCATGAGTCATATATCGTATAATCGGGTGCGTTGGGTGCTAAGACTCTGACCCAAGAGTCTTCCAATAGTCCCTATATGACTTTTCGCTATGTAAACCCATATAAATTAGGATTGCAAGCCATACAGCTACCTCTGGAACGGAGGTTAGGCTCCATCCGTCTAGTTGTGCAGCTACCGCAGACTTATTAGTCCATTCAACCCATCGTTCTAGCTATGCAACAGGCACAAATTCATAGAAGAGGCCGACAGGTGTGTCAGGCAGCTCCCGTACGGTTAACATCCGGCTAGGCACTTTGAACGGGTTGAATTTAGTGCTAAACTCGCGCACAGGGTCAAAGAAAGGGCGATATGTGCTATCGGCAGGCTGCTCACGCATACAGTGGTCTAGCCGCACGATGAGGGTCTCGTCAATGCTATTGACGGCAGTCGGTAGAAGGTCTGGCGGCTTGGGGTCCATTGCTGCTGCCGCGATCGCGTTTGGTGTGTTTTTAGTGTAGTTAGATCACGCTACGCGAAAAGTCACCCTAAGTTCCACGCTAGCTACGGGCGCGTGGGTGGGGCCCGGATGTACCTGTAGCCTTAGCTGCTTTAAAGGGATTCCCACGCGCCATGCTGGCATGGGTATTTCCACGGCGTTGGCCAGCCCCCAGACGGCGGCGGCTGACGCACTGAAGCAACGCGCTCCCCGGCATTGGCCTGAGGGGACCGTGGGAGCATGTCGTCGGCCCCGTGAACCCCGGTTCGGAGCTGTCCGCACAGCTCGGAGACGCAGGCAGGGCAGGGCAGCTATCAAATAATGGTGGCCGCAAGTGCGAGCGCTAGCGACGCTGCATCCCTGCACGCTGCGGTGCCACCACCATCATGGCTCGTCGGATTCGGCTCGCCCCTCAACGGCATCTCCACACGAAGCGCCGCCTGTTCCTGTCTTGTCGCCTCCCCTCTGAGGCAGCTCGTATGTGACTTCTCCACCCGTCTCCGCGCTGCGTGCTCGTCGACGTCGCCCGTGCAGCTGCGAGTGCCAGAGTGCATTCAACTAGCATCCCGCCAGCGCCCGCTGCTCGCTGCTCATTGCTCATCCAACAACGACCCGTCGCCTCGCTGCCCGACGAGATCGTGAGCGCAAGCCAGCATCGGCGGCAGGCTGCTTGGACCGTGCGGACCCGACACCCGACGAGGTTGCAGCTCGCCCCAGCTCCTCGCGCCATGCTGACCTGACGAGCGCTGCAACACCTCGCTCCGTTCGGCTGTTGGGCGCGCTCGCATCGTCGTCAAGTCCCCGTGCGCATCGAGCCGTGCTGTCGCGCCGGCCTCTGTCACCCAAGCGAGCCGGCACGACAAGATTTGCAAAAGCCGGTTTGCTCTCCGCCCGAGGCGTGGCGCAAACTCTCGCCGCTGCTGCAACGCCGTCGACTGCCTGGCCTCGGCTTGCCTCGTCCGCGCGCCGTTTCGTCTTTTCGCTCCCACTTGCTCGAACCTGGTCTTGTATCCGAGGCTAGAACAGAGCAAGCGAGGCAGGCACTGGAAGGCGTGGCCAAGCCGGCAGATCAAACCGAACCGTGCGCCCCTCGACCATACCTGATCGTCTTGCCGCAATGGACTCGTACGTCGCTCCCCTCGTCCTTCTCCTGCTCCTTGTCGTTTTTGTCTTCCTTTCCCGGCTGCTGGCACGTGTCTTCCATTCTTGCTCTCCCGATGCGCGCCATGTCTTGCTGCTGAGCCGAGACACGACACCGCCATCCGCGTCGTCGCCCCCCCGCTATGACGATGACACGACGAGACGATGACTGTGGCTAACCTCCTCTCCAGTATCATCCATGTGGCCGGCTGGTCCCAGCATCACCAGGCGTCCCGCCCGTCTTCCGGCCGCTCCTTTGGCCACTTCCGCTCCCTCTCCTCCGTCGCCCCCACGACTTCCGTCTCGTCTCCGGCTTCTCCGAGCCCCCCAAAGGCGCGGCTGCCGGCCAAGTCGCCGTCGACTTCACAGCTGCCCAGCATCTCTCTGACAGCCTCCCAAACCGCCCCCGTCTTCAGCAGCGATGACATGAGCACGCTGCCCGACCCTCGCAGCCGTGGGCTCAGCCCGGGCAGCGACAGTGGCTCTCCCAGCCCACGACACCATCCCGACCTCAACGACGAAGTCGCCACCCTCAGCACGAAGCTCATCAACGCCATCAACCACCAAACGTTCCTCGACGACACTCTATCGGCCACCCGCCATGATCTCCAATCAGCCCGGGACCGGATCAAGGAGCTGGAGGATCAGATACAGACTCAGCGCGCCATGATGGCAGGTGACGTTTGGGTTCGTCGGTCGACGCTCGATGCTGAGAAGAAAGCCATGTCGGCGGAGAAGAAGGCTATCCAAGCTAAATTAGCCGAGGAGACGACGATGCGTCTCGACACGGAGATGGAGAAGCGGAAGATCGAGCAGGAGCTTGAGAACCTGACCACCGCACTGTTCGAAGAGGCCAACAAGATGGTCATTGCTGCGAAGGAGGAAGCCCAGGCGCAGCACGAGGCCCTGGAGCGGAAAAACGATCAGCTCAAAGCTCAATTGGCGGATTCCGAGAGTCTTCTCAAGTCTCAGCAGGAGCAACTGTCTGAGCTCAAGAATGTCATGGAAGTCATGGCATCCGCGCAGGACAGCCAAGCCCAGGGCACAGCTCCCTCTTCCCCTCGATTGACGCGGTTCGAATCCGCAAACGACGAACGTCCTCCCGAAGGTCTGAACGATTCTCTCTCCCCATCCGAGAACCCGCTTCCATCCAATCCAATGAGTTTTCAACATCTTATTCAGCCGGTCCTCCGCATCGATCTGGCTTCTTATGACGATTTTGTGACCCTGGCCCACGCTTCTCAACAGCGTCGTGCCAGCCGCAACTCTTCGGGGTCCATAGCCGGGCTGACTGCCCTGTCACTTGGTCTCGGAGGCTCTACCTCCAGCGTTCCCCCGAATAACGCTTCCACCGCATCCCTCCACACCTTGGGCCCTGCAACCAACAGTGCTCCTCAGTCTCCAAAGACTCCCGCTTCAACGACCAGCGCCAGCTCCACGACTATGTCTGGTGCACCGATTCCCAATCTCAAGGAGACACGGTTCTACAAACGGGTGCTCGCAGAGGACATTGAGCCTACACTACGTCTCGATACCGCACCGGGCCTTTCATGGCTCGCGCGCAGGTCGGTCTTGACATCCATGACCGACGGCTCCCTAGTTGTGGAACCTGTACCACAAGGTGCTTCGTCTTCGCATTTGGTTGTCACCAGACCAGAATACTATCCGTGCTCCCTTTGCGGCGAGTCCCGGAAGAGCACAGAGCACTTACGCAATCACCGATTTCGGACCAGCGAAGCCGACTCGGCTCAACGATACCCGCTATGCGGCTACTGCCTGGCTCGTGTCCGCTCTACTTGTGACTTTCTTGGGTTTCTCCGGATAGTCAAGGACGGCCATTGGCGAACAGATGATGAAGACCACGAGAAGGCAGCATGGGAGGAGAGTGTCAGATTACGAGAGCACATGTTCTGGACCCGAATTGGGGGCGGAGTTGTTCCTGCGGACACAGCAAGGGGCTCTACGGAGGCGGAAAAAAACTCCCATCTGGACGAGGACAACCGTAACGCGACAGGTGCATCACAAGCCGGTGAACCCACTGTGGATGACGATGGCACAGACTCTGCAGGTGGAACGGACGACCGGACGCCTCAGACGCCCCCGGAGCAGACCGATGAGCCAACGAACCACGACAACTCGACCGAGCAGCTCCAGGCATGCAGCCCTTCCGCCACGGAGGATACAAAGAGGGAAACCACCACAACAGCAGAGTAAGCATCGCAGACACAATTACTGTGCATCCTACCCCATCATCACACACCCAACACATCTTTTTTGGCGACAAATTCAGATGCAGTGTATAATAATATTTCGTCCCGTACGTATCGGGATTTGGCTCACTAGAGCGGCGTACTTCCTTTTTGGCAAGTTATTTTTGGGTTTGGGGCAAAAGACGGAGATGAAACGTGACAAGGGCATTTCTGGAGTTTGGGCCGGGGGGGCGACGCATCGGGGCGTCGGGACAGATCGAGGCACGCAGCCAGCCGTCAACGCATGATGTGCAGGGGGTCTGCCGCTTCTAAAACATCCGAGTGGCATTAATAGACTTAATACGCAATAGTTTGCCTTGTTCGCGGTACGGAACTGAGCAGACTGAATGTCGAGGACGCACCTGAGCAGGATCTGCTTGGCCGCCTTGCCCGGACGCAGGCCTGGCTGGCATATTGGCATTCTTTTAAGCCCCGATTATACCTACCATGGAACTCATTATGGGAGCACGTAATCAGGAACAGCATGGCCCATGTATCAACACACATATGGACGCTGATAGCATCCAAGTACACAGAAGAGGCAATTCCCAAACCTCTCGGCGACGTGGCTTTATAGACGTGAAAGATCATTAATGCCGCCGCAGCAGAGAAGAGGACATGTAGAAGCATATCCCACCAGGTCCAACACAAGCCATCATCAGCCTGGTGCCTGTAGGTGTCTCGATTACGCCCTGTCGGGCAAGGCCACCAGCGTGTACAGATGACGACATATCGCATGCCCGTGGCACTGTAGCAAGACGACGCAAAACCTCATCACAACAAGAAAGCCGTTAAGTACTGCGTGTAATAGGCGTACAAAGTGAGACCACGCCATCAAGGTCTGCGGAAGATGACGTTCATGCTACACGACGTCCGTCCCCCATTCTCGTCTTCATCTTTTATGTATCCTTTTGAACGTAGCTGTTCTGTCCCGTCCCTTCCCATCATCAGATGACTTGATTAGTTGGTGGTAGTACAACGAAGGCTACAACGCTAGACCAGACATTCATGAGCCGCGAGTTCACAGCTCATCCTTGCCGGTAGCCTCCTGGCCCTCGCTCGCGGGCTTAGCCTTGGCCCTCTCGGCCTCCTTCTCGCCGTCGCGGCTCGCCGCCACGTCGCGCGGGGGCTTGACGTCGTCCGCCTTGACCGTCTCCTTGTCGACGCCCTCGACGTCCGGATGCGGCGGGGCGACGCCTGCGCCGAGCTCAGCCGGCCAGCCACCGGCGGGCACGGGCAGCTCGTTGCCCATCTCGTCGACGACGCGAGTGCGCGTCTCGTACCTGGTCTTGAACTCCACCTTGCCCTCGAGCTCCTTGATCTGCTCGTCGTTGAGAAGGTTGCCGTCCTGGTCGCGATATTCAATCTTCTCCTCCTTGGAGAGGACTCTGGCTTCCGGTGGAGGGGATGGCGCGGAGATGCCCGGCGAAGACTTCTCGGCTACGCCAACATTGCCATCTTCATCCACAGTGGGGACAGCGGGTGAGGACGAGACGAGCACCTCTTCAGAAGCATAGGCCTCATACTAATCCGAGTTCACGTTAGTGCATGTCTAGCTAATTCATCTATGTCGCGCCAACAAATGGCTCGTCCGTCCTTGTCATGGCATTGCAGAGCCAAGCAGGTTACGGCGTTCAGCCGCGTTGGGGGAGTTGCCTCCCCGGGACAGCTTTGAGAGTACTTACGGTGTCATAGAAGGTGTTGCAATCCCAGTCCCAGGTGTTGAACAGCTTGACGCGATTGCACTCGCCCTTGGTCCACTGGTTTCCGTAGGCGAGAGGGGCGAAGAGCGTAAAGGCGGCGACAGAGAGGATCAGGAAGCTGACGGCCGCGAGCTTGTTGAATACAGCGCCGTCCCGAGCACCGACTCCGGGGATTCTGACCGTCATGTAATCAAACATCTGGCACAGGGCAATGACGGCGAAGTAAAGAGCCGGGAAGTAGTGGTGGAGGAAGAGTTGGCGCTGCATCAGGTAGAATGGGAAGTAGTGCAGCGCCCATCCCAGGACGTAGGTGCCAATCTCGTAGTCGAATCGCTTGAAGGTGTTGCTCGAGTAGTCGTTGTAGCTGCGCTGCCATCGGAGGACCGCGATGGCCTTGAACAGGACCCAGGCAGCAACGGTCAAGGACGAAGCCCACCAAATAATCGGGTTGCCGATGAGGTAGATCTGGGTGTGGTGCTTGCCCCAGAAGTTGATGCCGCGACGCAGAAGAGGCCAAGCCTCGGGGCGAGAGTCCCACGCGTGAGATTCAGTCAGGCCGGCATTGGTGCGCCACATGACTTGCTGAAGCTCCCAGAACTTCCCGAAGAAGCCGGGGTTGCGGTAATTGACCTTTTCCGTGTCCTCGCCAAGCAGAGGATGCTCGTTGTACTCGATATACCACAAGCTATTGGGCTCGCTTCCACCCTTGGCGCAAGTAACTTCCTGCTGCTCAGAAGCCCACTCAGGTAGCTTGACCTTATGCGAGAAAAGGGTGCAGCCCGTCATGACGTGTACCAATTTGAACTTGGTCTCTATGGTGCGGAGACGCTCCTTGGCGACGGCACCAATGGACTTCTTCTTGACAATCTCGACGCGGAAGTAATCGTTGGCATCGCCGTCGAAACCTTCGAAACCGTAGGCCGACACCTCATTCTGCCACTCCTGCTCCGAGACAGGGGGTCGCACGTCGTGTGAGTGCAGGCGACGGTGGGTAGGCTGGTGGTAGAGTCTGAGAATCGCACCATCTTTGATGTACTCTGGGGCAAGAGTGTCCCAAGCATCGGTGCCGTTGATGGGCTGTCCGTCAACTCCAAGAGGCTGAGTCTGGTTCTCGAGGAGCCAGATGTTGTTCTCGTCCTTGTGCGGGTACAGAGTAATCTGCTGCTGCTGGCTGCCCGTGGGGTACATGAGAGGATGGGAGTGAAGATAGCCACCCTGGGTATTGACGTGGCGGATCGAAACACGGCTTCCCAAGATGACGTCGGCAGCCACGTCCTTCATGCCCTTGCTGTTCAGCGTAGCTTGGAACTCAGAGCTCATGAAACCATCGCCATCGCCAGGGTTGACTAGGCAGACAAAGTGGACGGCAAACATGGCCATGTAAAACGTCATCGGAATGACAATGAGGCAGAAGACTCTGGCCATGAAGTGCTTGGCCCAAAGACGCTATCGACGGATCAATAACTGAAGAAGCGGGGGCGGAGCGGATGACATACCAGAGTAACGTTTTTGTTGTCGCCCAGCAGCACCCACAGTTGTACCAACGTCAAGGCCCCGACCCAAGCAATCGTGAACAGACCAACCCACTTGATGCTGGCGGTGATACCGAGGCCAAGGCCCGTCATAGACAGCCAGAACCACCAAGCAGGCGCGAACGCCTTGGCTGGGCCGAGCTCGTGCTGGTTGGTGAAGCAGGAGAAGGCGAGAGTAGTAAAAGCGGTCGCGGCAACCAAGGGAGAGTCGAGAAGAATCAGGCGTGCCTGTGTGAGGAGACCGTTTTCTAAGGCGCCGTCAGTGCCGCACAAAGCTACGCCGCGAAGACAAGGCGGGGCTTACCGAAGATGATTAGGCAGGAGCCCAGTGCGGCGGTCATGGTGCGGCATCCCACAGCCTTCAGTGTCAGGAACATGAAAGGAGCCAGCATGATACCGCAAACGGCGGGAAACAGACGCATGGCAACATATGGCACGCCGGGCTCCAGGTAGTCCTTGCCAATGTCCTTGAAGTCAAACTCGCCGTCGAAGCCCGCCAGCCATCCCGTGAGCGCGATGAGCATCTTGGCGAGGGGAGGGTGCACGTCCATGAAGAACTTGCCCTTGATGTATTTCGAAGCAAACCCGCCGAAGCTGTTGTCGTTGTGGTCAGCGAGCTGCGGAGGACGGCTCTCGAGTTGAGCCCGAGGCACCGGGGCACTTACTGGACCTCGTCGAAGACGACGCTGCTGGGTTGGTAGATTCTGAAGATGCGAACAATGGCCGCCAGAATCGTTACGCCAAAGGCCACGGTGTAGTCGGAGACGGGCAGAAGGAAGACATCGTTGTCCTCAACGCCGTCGGACTTGTACGAGGTGCTCTTCTTGGCTTTGCTCTTGCTCTTGGACGGGCCCGGGGACGTCCCAGATGGCTGCCGAACGACAGCCGGCGGCTGCGGGCTCTTGCCCCTGTTGGAGCTCGGTCTGGCCATGCTTGACTGGTATGCCGCCTGCACGAGGATGTCGCAGACGTCGAAGGCGGATTTCGGGGTCAGTCCCCAGCTCGGATCGGCCGACGATCAGGACGGGTGGACGCGGAACAAACAGGTTAACGAGAGTCGCGAAGGGTGGAAGGCGCTGGCTACAGCGCCGGCATGGAAAAGGGGAAGAAAGATAAGAAATGAAAGATGAAAAGAGCGCCCAATCCGCAGACGTGGCTGGGGGAGGATTGGATGGGAAAGGAAGGGGATGGACGTGGTGGTTCGTGAGCAGCAAGCAATAAGGGGGGTTCGTGGCCTCGAGCTCCGATTTGGTGCTGCGCGTCGGCCGCAAGCGTCCTTGGAGCTACAGTGGCCTCTTGGGTTGAGGCTTAGCCGCTTGTGGCTTCCCCTGCGCCGTTGCTCCAGCGCCGCTAACCACAGCTGCCCATTGGCCACGCGCGTCGCCCAACACGAGGAAATCGTCCCGTCAGCTGCAGCGTCTGCCCGTACTGAATGGATCCGCCAAGCGGGCTTGTTTTGAGGATTGTTCATCCAGTCGACGAAGACATTGTGCAGATTTAGCGTCAGGACCACGGCAGAACGGCGCTATTGACCGGCGTCTCGTACAGCGAGCTCGTTCCCAAAAACGACTCTCCTTTGATGTCGAAACCCAATTCAAGACCCCTGTCGGCATCAGCCGCACAATAGCAGGGTCTGCCAGGGCTAGACTCGGTTCGTCGGGGCGAGGGCGACTGTCGCAGGCGACATGTGCTCGTCCATTCCCCAGAGTGTCACCAGAGACTGAGAGCCCGAACAACCGCAGTGCACGGGGTGAATGGCTGAGACTTCGACGTCCAGGGAGTCACCGGCCAACCCCCATGCGGTGGCCATCTATCCTTGAACACTTTTCAGAGCCGGGTCACGCTCTGCTTAGAGAGTACGGTAGCTTTGGGACTCGATTACTTGGACTGTGCTGGACGCCAGCTGTTCATTCTCAACACTGGGCAACTAACATGCTTGTAACTTTGTTCCGTGCTTGCGCGAGACTGTCACTGGATGCGCCTCGGGTCAACGTAACGCCGCTCCACACCTACTCGTTCGCCTTATGTAATCGGGAACCTTGCTCATCAGACGCGCTACCTCGAAATTTCGAGGCAAACAGCGCTCACGATATCCACCTTTACATCAGCGTTCCCTTGCTGCAGCTCCGACTCGATCGACACCACTGATCCGGGACGCCCGCCGCTCACCAGGATGGCAACACCAACGGCGAACGGCGAGGCATCTGCCGTGCTTGACAATCTCAAGCCTCCCGCCGGTGTCGTGCTGCCCCCTCGCGAAATCCGCAACATCGTCGAGAAAACGGCAGGCTACATCAATCGAAATGGCGACTCCATGGTGGCGCGCATTCGCGAGAGGGAGGGAAGCGGCAGTGTCAGATTCAACTTCCTTGACCCATCCGACGCCTACCACCCCTTCTACCAGTGGCGCCTCAGCGAGATCAGGTCCGGTCGCGGAACCGACGTCGCTGCAGGTCGTGCTGGCGAGGCTCCGGCCGAGGATAAGCCCCGGGGACCTCCCGCGCCGCCCGACTTCAAGTTCTCGGCCAAGATGCCGCGCATCAACCAGAAGGACTTGGACGTCCTCAAGCTCACTGCCATGTGGACTGCCAAGCACGGACGTCAGTGGATGACGCAGCTGGCTCAGCGCGAGGCCGGCAACCCCCAGTTCCAGTTCCTCATCCCCAACCACACTTTCCACAACTACTTTCAGCACATGGTTGAGCAGTACTCTCTCGTCTTGAAGTATCACGAAAATCCTACGCTGAAGAATGAGATGCTCGCCGAGAACCAGAAAGTCGTCGACAACCCTCTCATCGTCCTCGAGCGGGCCCGGCAGCGTGCCGATTACGCCAAGTTTCAGGAGGCTGAGAAGCAGAAGAAGGAAGAGGAAGAAGCCAAGAACAAGGAAGAGTTTGCACGTGTGGACTGGGGCGACTTCGTCGTCGTGGAAACCATCACCTTTACCGATACCGACGAGACTGCCAACCTCCCACCCCCCACCACCTTGGCTGAGCTCCAATACGCCTCTCTCGAGGATCGCAACAAGGCTTCAATCAGCGCCAACCTTCGGATCGAGGAAGCCATGCCCGGCGAGGATGTGTTGATGAACAATACTACCGACTACGCGGCTACCATCCCCGCCGCCCCGACTCCCGGCCATCCCGGCTACGGACAAGCGCCCCAGCAGCCAGCGCAGCCGTACTACCAGCCCGGCCAGCCTCCCAATTTCTACCCTCCTAACCCTCAGAAGCCTCAGGGCGCTGCTTACGAGGATGAAGAGACGCGGCGAATTCAAGAGAGGGCCGATGCCCAGGCTCGCATGCATCAAGCACAGGCCGAAGCCAGGGGTGGCGTTGCTCCCATGAAGATTAAGGAGAATTACGTCCCACGGGCCGCGCAGCGTGCGGCCAATAAGCAGGGAACTCAGATGGCGCTCTGCCCCAATTGCAAACAGATGATTCCAACGAACGAGCTCGACGCTCATATGCGAAGTAAGTCTTTTGCCCCATGCCCTCTGGAGTTGGATTGCGCTAAACCAAGTTTTCTCCAGTTGAACTTCTGGACCCCAGCTGGAAGGAACAGAAGGCCAAGGCCGAGTCTCGCTACGCGCATTCCAACATTTCTCACGCCGACGTGGCGAACAACCTGAAGCGACTTGCGAGTCAGCGCAGCGACGTTTTCGACCCCGTTACTGGCCAGGCCATCTCCGAAGATGAGCTCGTGCGCCGTAAGAAGGCAGCTATGAACAGTTTCGACGGTAATCCTGAAGGGAAGAGCCAAGCGCACATGAACCATCTGCAGAGCTTCAATGTCGAGGAGCAGATTCGAGCCATACACCAGAAGTTTGCAGACAGGAAGTGATTATCACGTTTCCTTGCCAAGAATTGGCGAGCGACTGAATGGGGAGGGCTGAAATCGTCGAGCTCTTCCCCCTTTCTCTGCACGAAGCAAGCTCGGAAGGGCCATTTTGGATGCCATACAGCTGAGCGGTGGCCGGCATACCGACTATGGTGCAGAACCAAAACATACGCAATGAATGGCTGAGGAGTTGATTCGTGGAAATGGAAAGGTGAGAGGCAGGCATGGTTTGTCTAATTCGTGACCAGCAACTCATGTCTCTCAGCACGCTATTTCCAACGCGACAGCCCTGACCGTGTGTCTGCCTTCATGGCCGACATCAGCGTGTAAACCAGGCAATACAAAGCGCGGACCACGGCTACTCAAAGATTGTTGAAGTCATTTGCCGTCTTTTTGCGGACAGGACGGCTCGAGCGAGCCAAATATATCCGAGGTTATGGCAAGTAGTACATGGCCTTGCGCAGCAGCCAGCAAGTAGTCGCTGGAAGGGGAGCATCTGCACAACGCATCTGTGGAATATTCCCATCTTGCGATGAAGATTTTCTCTGGCACTGAACACGAATTTCAATGATGTATGAATAGCTGTACAGTGGATACATACGAGAGTTGGACAGACGGCCCCTCTGGCGTCGTCCTGGTCGATGTCCTGGAATGGCAAACTAATAAAACGAGATGAGGCGTGAATCCCTGTGTGTGGCCCAATGTGTCGGCTGTAAAGCCTCATAATTGCTATCTTTGGATGGAAAAGTTAGCGGTGGAAGCTGGCTGAAGGTCATGGACGGCCGATTTGGGGGGGGGGGGGAGGTCGTCGCGGACTTGGCAGCTCAGCCCCGCACCAGGGCGCCATCAATCCCACTCATGCCCGGCAGAGCGCAGCGCGCAGTGTACTACGTATGAGTACAACCTCTCGGTCAACCCCCACCAGAGTCGCAGCCAAAGCACCTCCTCCCGCCATCCCGCCCACCGCATCCCACGAGCACCTGAACCCAGACGTCGTGCGCCATCACGAATCCTCTTACATCTTGGATCTATAGCGACAGCGCCACACATCTCCCTTGCGCTCGGGACGACACACCGGATCCCGAGTCTCGCGCGAGGCCTCCGTCGGCGCTCTCAGCCACCGCTCATCATCACAACCGCCAAACTGTCTGGCCAGCAGGACGCCGGCCGGGCTGCCGGCAATCAGCCCGCGTTGCCCAGCTCTCCCCCGAAGAGCCCTGATCTGCATCGGCCCATCATGCAGGCCATGCCGGACACGCGCCAGCAGAGCTTCGACGAGATCTACGGCCCGCCCGAGAACTTCCTCGAGATTGAGGTGAGCCTCGCGCGCAACAATGGATCTGGGAGCATTTTTGGGGGAAACGCAAATTGCAGCGTCATTTCTAACCACGGCTGCGTTCGTACAGGTCCGCAATCCCCGCACGCACGGCATCGGGCGCTCCATGTACACCGACTACGAGATCCTCTGTCGAACCAACATCCCGGCTTTCAAGCTGCGGCAGAGCAGCGTACGGCGGCGCTACTCGGACTTCGAGTACTTCCGCGACATCCTCGAGCGGGAGAGCGCACGCGTGACGATCCCGCCGCTGCCGGGAAAGGTCTTCACGAACCGATTCAGCGACGACGTCATCGAGGGTCGCCGCGCCGGCCTGGAGAAGTTTCTCAAGATTGTCGTGGGACACCCACTGCTACAGACCGGAAGCAAGGTGCTGGCGGCGTTTGTGCAGGGTGCGTCTTGCGTCTTGCGTCTTTCGTCCACATTTCAAATCGGGCGTGAGCTGACTGATGCAGATCCGAACTGGGACCGCAATGCGTGGTAATGGAGGGGCATCGCGTGTGATATGGACAGTTTGTGATCAGAGCGATTGCCGGATTCAGGGCCGTGAGGGAGGATCTGGAAGCCCAGACACGCAAGGAGGCACCGAATGAGCAACGACATGTGAGCCGGTAGAACAGAGATTGGGCTCCTGCATGAGTATTTTATAAATCTTGAAAAACTGGCTTGCTTTGCGTGGTCCGCATCTTTGTCTTGCTCAATTTTATTTCCTTCCCTTGTTCTTTGCTTGATCGCTCGATCCAATGGGCGCACGACCGGGTGAGCTGGCATAGCATCGCGATTCACAGACACGAAAAGGTTTTGTACCCCTTCACTGACGAATGGCGCGGATGTTCTCAGGCTGTGTCTTTTCTCGGATTATGCGACATGACGTAGCACCTGAGGATATACTGTGGAGCAATCACATCGGTAACGTCCCCATTCACGGAGAAGATTTGGCTCCGGTGGACTGAGCAATGCATGGGTGCCCGGGACAAGCCGACTCCAACAGGTCACGCGACCAAGGCAATTCACCTAGAACCACATCTGCAGTTTAGCTGCCGGCAAACAGGTGAACTACCAGCATGTCGTCTATGACAGTCATGGACAGGAATACTACAATCTTTGGTATGAGTTGCGTTGCCTTGTCTTATCGTGCGATGGATCTGTGGCCTCTACGTCAGCAAGTCGAGACCGTTCGAAGATCGCCTCGACAAAGAAGCGAACGCCAAGACTAAGACAACCTGTCAGAACACCATCAAACGTTGACATTGAAGGGGGGCAACTTTTAACAACACGGAACAGGGGCGAAGCATAGAACGCAGGACGGAAGGCTACTGCACAACGTCTCATGTATTTTGAATGATAATCCTGGATTTACGTGCTAAATGAATTGATATCGCGCCTTACTATGTTGTTGAAATATGCAATCATATCAGACCGATAAAATCCACACTACGTACATGTAAGTATAACTTTAATATACGTGTCCTCGTTCACGCGACTATATCTTCGTCTTCAACGTATGGGGTCTTATATACACCCCTTCCATCATTCCTGACAAAATTATCAATGGAGGGCTCGTCGCTTCCTGATACAGAGCTTGCGATTGTGAGATTGTCAAAATCACCGTCTCCCCCCGACAGAAGACAATGAGAGGCAATATTGGTGGCAGTGCTAAGTGAGTCAAGCAGGCTATCCGTATCGTCGTGCTCACCTGCCCTGAAGCCACTGCAAGGAAGACTCGAATCGTCCCCTGAATGATGCTCCCCATTCTTGTATTTCAATGAACCAACTTGGTCCGGTTGCATCCTACTTCTTTCTTGAGCCAAAGGCGCGTCGAGGGGCTTGTCAAATTCGCTACCTTCCTCCTCATCGCCATTTTCTCGCTGTTCTTTGAGCTCTGTCATCTTGTCGTCGAGTGTCTGGGGTTGTGTTATATCCTCACTCGGCTTTGGGGCCTTTTTCTCCCGTCGGCATAGGTCTACTTCCAGCACCCGGGTGCCCATAGGGACCTTGGTAATGAGCCCGTCATCGTCGCGGTCAAAATATAGAGCCCAGATTCCTGGAAGCTCCTCCACGGCAACGAAGCCCTCCCATCCCTCTAGTGTCATCCGCCGATCCTGGCTGGTGCAGTCAAAGGGACCCGTGATGTGTCCTTGCGCCTCAATCCGCACGCCGTATTTGACTTCGTGAGTGTTCTTGTCCACGTATATCCAATTTAGCATCGGTGGATCGTCGCTGATGGTACTGACCAGACCTTCATACGCTGAGTCTGGATATGGCAGATAGTAGCCCGCGAACAGGTGCCCTTCTCCAGATGAGGCAAAGTGTGCATTTCTGGAGAATTCTTGTGTGGCTAGATAGAGCTAAATCCTAACAAGTTCAGCTACATCGAACATTTGATATCAGCGGATGTCTCGACTGGACATGTACCTTGGAGTCTTTCAGAATGATCATTGTGCCGTCTATTTCACGACTTCGAACTGATGGTTTGACGCAAGACACAATCAGGTTACAGCGGCGCCCGCGATGCTCCTCACGCTTAGTCTTGGCCTGGCTCTGACGTATTGCTTCTTGAGCGCCGAGGATCGCTGGACAGATGGACAGGGCCAATAGCAGCGGGAACGCCATTGCGATGTCTTTGGTGTCCTTGAACTGAATTGTTATTTCGCCCATTGAAAATTCATCGAAATATTGTCAAAAATGTGCAGATTTAAGTGGCATATAACTTGATTTGGGGCCTGATGCACAAAACAAGAAACAGGACCAGTTCTGTTCATCGATGAACACAATTGAAAGTTGACAAGAGAGTTGCGAAATCCCTCAGAAGTATGCGAGAGATCGTTCGTTCCCTACATTAGAACACTCTACGGAACTGTTTCGTGAACGGGAGCAAATCGAACCACTATGAAACTATCTTGAATACAACATCATAAGATCATTAGGCCACTATCGACAAGAGGTCCCTGCATGGCTGTTACAGCACAGAAGATTGCGTTTTTCGAGACAACCGAGTCATTTTCATGTTACACATCTACTAGTTTCATTGCGCTAAAACTCGTTGGGTTCGAAGGCATGTCACCATTGCGTTTCAAGTGCGATACAATCATGCGTCTCGGAGGTTCCAGAACACACCCGCCCGTCGCATATGTAACAAAGAAATACAATAAAGGGCATGGTAGAATGGAGAAATACGGTGAGCTTGTAAGAAAAGTTAATAACACGATCCGATACATCAAAAGTTTATTACACAGTGAAGAGCGGCCATACAAAATGTCCTCCCCTGCAATGTGTGCCCCCCCCCCCTTTTCTCTTCTTTCCCACCGGGGAGCGGTATACCAGTAAGAAAGACTAATTATTATAGTACAAGTACGACGAATTTACCAAAGGCGGGCGCAGGCCATGCACCCTTTGGCAGCGAGTCGGATTTTGATGGCCAGGCTCAAGGTGGACGCAGGTCGCAAAGCCAGATTAGCCAGGCTCTGCCCCAGCTATCCACGGCTTCCGGGCTATCAAAGCCGGCAGGTCAGCATCTCAATTAAAAAGCTTCCAGTTCACAAGTAATACTGATAATGAACGCAGGTCAGCTCCTGCGAGGAGCAACAGATGACAGGGGCAACCAGAAGGCGGCGGCGCTGCTGGTTGGCGTGAAGCTTGACCTAGAAGCCGAAATTCATTTGACAGCCAGAGTTAAGGGTGATATCTGCGTGGGTTTGTATTAATGCCGTCGCATGGTGTACGACCCAAGTAGCTGCTGCATACTTCGCGTTGGCTGCTCTTGCTCATTTCAGCGTCGCAATAGAGCAGGATGCAAAATATGGTGTCAAAATGCAAGCGGTTTCTCTCGCGGCTTGTCCCAGCTTTAGTCTTACGTGTATGTAAACAGCTAGCTGACCGTATGTATTTTTTTTGTGCGGATTTGAAGTCGTTGCCGTTCTTACCTGCCGCGGGTTACAGGGGCGGGATTGCGTTCGAGCCGCGAGAACATGAACTCATGCGAAATAAATCCTGTCAGATGTCACGGTCAATTCACTTGGCACGTGATGGTCCCATGCATTGCTCACTCTGCTTATATAACTACCAGACGACTTGGTCCCTGGCCTCTATCATACAAATTCAGCGGCTTCCTCGCGGGCGGAAAGCCGGCTCCAAGTACCGTTTTCGTCTTTGCTGTTTCTGGATTATTCTGGCATCTCACAGTACCCAGAGGTGACACAGAAATTTCTCGTGATATCTACATCAGCATCTTTACGAAGAAGCTGCAGTCTCCTTTTGTTCCGTCAGCGGACTTGGCGTACTCTGGGCATATGCCCCATTCCCTCCAACCCATTTTGATGTAAAAGTCTCTAGCAGGAGTCCTCGTATTGGTATCCAAAACCAGCATTTCCAAGTCCAGCATGCTCTTGGACAGTTCCTCAACCGTCAACATCATCATTCGACCGAGGCCGGCCCGGCGATGAGCCGGGTGGACCAAGAGCTTCCTCACCTCACCCTTATACCTGTGCGTTTCCTTGGCCATCCGGATAACCTGCACTGTAGCCACCACATTGTCGCTTCCAGCTTCCGTTGCAACGAGGAATAGCGTATCCGCCTTCGGGGAGTTGACGGCTGGAAAGAACCGAAGCCAATACTCCACCGCGTCGTAGTCGGAGAGCGGCGCAAGAAAGCCAATTGAAGATGCGGCTGGCTCGTCGTTAACGCAGTGTTGCAACAGTTTCCTCAGCGAAGTAAGGTGTTTCTCGGCTGTTGTGGCGTCCTGGACCACGCTGATGTCATATTTCGGTTCCATCGTGAAGCCACCAAGGTTGTCGCATGAGCCGCGGATTTGTCCTGCAAGGCCAAAGGTACAGGTATATTGTCAGCTTCCCCGGCAAGCGCATACAGAATGGCCTCTGTGTATAGATATATAAAGCCACTATGAGGATGGTCGTCTTCGCCAGGGCTCAGGCTCGATGCTGTGACTGTGTCGCTTTGGCGCCCTTGAGAGAGCCCTCGAAGTGACTGATATCTTCAGTGTTTTATGTAGTAACTTAATGGTAGAAGATAAGGCGCCGCAGATCAGCGCGCCAGCGATGACTCAGTTCTGTGCGATTGTCCAATCATGAACTCGACAACGGCTGTAACTTAAATCGGCGCCTTCGCCAAGTGCCCGGCGCGGGCCGAAATGCACCGTTGGACAGTTCAGACATGGTCGTAGAACTCGAGCTCTTCGTATCACTTGGCATCGCATCGTGACATTCTAAAGTCAAGTCTGTCGCCAAGCGCCAGAATGCTGTTCCGGAAACACCTGAAGCAACAAAGTCGCACGATTGGCTCCCGCCAGAGCTACCCGCACCCGCACATGTCCCGATCCGTCCACTTTGGTGCGGTTAGAAGTCCGACTTTGACCAATTCTCCTGCATAATAGTATTCGGAGTTAATTCGAAAGAGATCTGCTGTGGAGACCTTGATGTAATTAGCTTGTGGAATATGTTCTCTTGACGTCTTGACAAGGGCGCTAGTGGATGAATGTCAATCGCGCCTTTCTAGAGGGCCCGATACAGGGTAGCCTTAATAGTGGAGTAGCTCCATGTCATCGGCAAGCACGACGGCGTCGGGGACGCAGTACATGTACCCTCAATAGAGACGCGGAGACTTCTGTTTTGTAATGGCTCGTTCAACAGGAATGCCAACTATGCGCGTGTTGCGTTAAAATGAAGCCGCTAGGGGTCGCCACAGCCAGTCAACAGCTTCGGTTTCGCAGAAGGATCGGTAGCTGACACATGCTCCCACAATAAACTTCCGCTACAGGCTGTGGAACTGAACATTTAGCCGTCCGTACAATGCAAGTTGCAACCGAAGCAGCGCGGTGGGTTCGGCACTAAAGCCGGGCTTGTCCTACCACTACCGGTGGAGACTACATGTACATCAAGAGAGCGTCGAGGCGGACGAAACTATGTATAACATAGCCGCGCCCACTCTCGGCCTCGGAGAGCCTGACTGTATCTTTCTAGCTAGCCACAAAACTCTACAGAGAGAAACCAACAGTCGTCGAACATGTCGCAGCCGTCGCTCGAGCTGGCGGCGACATCCCAAACCCCGACTCCTGGAAAATCTGACGTGCCGGGCGCTGAAGACTCGTTGGACGAGAGACAGGCCAATAGTCAAGAATTCTCGCTTCCACCGGTGGACCGAGGGAAAGATGCCTGGTTCTTCCTGGTTGCTGCATTCGTTACAGAGGCGTTGACTTGGGGTTCGTGCTTGATGTCTCCCGTCCTCTAACAAGTCCTATTCCGTCCGTCAATGTTGACCAATGTCTCACAGGGTTTCCATTTGCTTTTGGCGTCTTCCAACAATACTACGACACACATGAGCCTTTTGCCGGATCGTCGCAGATCCCAATCGTCGGAACCTGCGCCATGGTAAGTCACAAGTGGGGGGGGAAGCATACATGTAGTCGTACGTCCAGCTCACGTTGTTGACAGGGCATCATGTATCTGGACCTCCCTTTGGTCATGGCGCTTCAGCGGCTCAACCCTCGATTGGGCAGATGGTCTCCCATTATTGGCTTGCTCATCATGTGCATTTCTCTGGTGGGGAGCTCCTTTTCGCAGACGACAACGCATCTCATTGTCACCCAAGGTGTGCTATATGCCATCGGCGGCTCCATCACGTACTGCCCCTGCATTCTGTACTTGGACGAGTGGTTCATAAAGCGCAAGGGGCTCGCGTATGGCGTGATGTGGTCAGGGACGGGCCTCGCCGGATTAATTCTGCCCTTGCTTCTTGAGGACTTTCTTGGCCGCTGGGGTTTCCGCACAACGTTGAGGATATGGGCCGTGGCGCTCCTAATCCTGACGATGCCATTGGCATACTTCATCAAGCCCCGGCTTCCACCCACAGCTACTACGCACATCAACCCTTTCAAGCTAGGCTTCGCCTTGAGACGTACATTTCTCCTGCACCAAGCCGCAAACATCTGCCAGGCTCTCGGATTCTTCCTTCCCGGCATCTACTTGCCGACCTACGCGGCCGACCTGGGTGCCAGCACTTTCTCCTCAGCCCTGACTGTTCTCCTTGTCAACGTTGCGACCGTCTTCGGCTGCGCCGCCATGGGATCGTTGACCGACCACTTCCATGTTACGACCTGTGTATTCATTTCTGCCGCTGGCACCGCGCTCGGGACGTTCCTGCTGTGGGGCTTTGCGACCAACCTTCCAGTTCTCTTCATATTTTGCATTGTGTATGGCCTGTTTGCGGGGTCATATTCGTCAGCATGGACAGGCATAATGCGTCAGATTACATTGGAGCCTGCGCCCTCGAGCCGAAATGCTAGAGGAACTACTTTTGACCCGACCATGGTGCTGGGCGTGCTGTCCGCCGGTCGGGGTATTGGTAGTGTCGTCTCAGGACCGTTGAGCCAGGTGCTCATCAAGGGTATGCCATGGCAAGGAAAGGTCATCGGCGGCTATGGAACAGGATATGGACCGCTGATTGCCTTTACCGGGGTGACGGCCGTCTTCAGCGGCATCACCTTCCTCTGGCGGAGGATTGGGTGGATATGAAGCAACGGAGTTTCACAGCTACGTTTATATGCTCCCGCTTCTACCTTAGTAGATCTCCCTTAAGACTTCTGAAATTTCATGAGCCAAGAATTGTCTTTTTTCAGGAACTGGCCTCTTGTGTCTGAACTCCACTTGATCATAATTCTTGCTGGTACTTCCACGCGGCGTGCTTATTGTAGATATCGCGGCCAAACGTTTCCTTCAGCTCAGCAATTTTCCCGCCGTTAACCGGCAGCGCAGGCTGAATAGCCCCGATGCCGCATATGTCGTTCTTGCGATCGATAAACCATACAATAGTTAAGCCAGCAGCCCAAATGAGGGTATGATCGCCATACCAGCCGTCAATATCGTGTAGCGTTAATAGCCCGCCAAGCCCGCCTAAACCGTGACCTGTCTTAGTTTTGACGTCGATTCCTGCACGGAATGAATCGCCTATGGGACTAGATAGCGTGGCCTGGTAGCCTGCTATCGCCTCTTGGCTAAGGTGGTCCTCGAACATATTGTCGACAGTAGTAGGCTTACGTAGCTTACCGTCGTTGGCTAGCAGAGAGCGCAGCACCTTGACGTAGTCGGCACCTGACATAAAGAGCCCGTGGCCTCCAAAGCGGCCCTCGGAGTGCTTGTTCATGATGCCGCCGCCGCCGAGAATGGCACGACCAAGGCAGTCTGGATCCTTTGGGTTAAGGTCGACGAGGCGGCTACGTAGATCCTCTTGCGTAACTGGATAGAAATGTGCGGAAGAGATGCCGGAGCTATGGGTGAGCAGCATCTCGAGTGTTATCGGTCCAGCGGGCGGCTCGAGCAGCGGTGATTTTCCATCATCGGAGAAGCCTACAATAACCTGCTTAGCAGCAAGTTCAGGCGGCGCCACGGATGCCACGTCGCTAGTTAGGGTAAGTAGTCCATCCTCTAAGCACTGCAGGGCGGCAATGGTAGTGATAAGTTTGGTAGCCGAGGCTAGGCATAAAACGTCGTCGAGTTGCTGTGGCTTCCTCTCGCCCGATAGTAGGGTACGCTCGCCGAGAGCGTTATTATACGTAAAGTCCCCTTCGGCATTGGTAGCGCAGATAACAGCGCCATTGATATTTCCAGCATCGATAGCAGCTTTGAAGCGTGTCTCGAGGATACCATCCATGGTAAGGCCCTGGTTCAGTATATGTCAGCAAGAGGAGAAAGTAGGACAATAAAGAGCAGATTTAGAGAGAAGGACGACGGCCAGAAGATCATGGTTCAAATACACTTTAAGTATCTGCTGGGCTGCTTTCACGTTAATGTCGAGCATAATGTTCGATACATGCAGGTAGCGGCTGTCAACACTCGCCTCATATCCGGCCTGACTCTCACGGCGAAAGTACGTGAATCGTGCATGGCTGACGGCAGCCAACGAATTTGCGGGGAGCCATTCTGCAGCCGATAGTTTTGTATAGGATTATGCGCCTGAGTCCCTTCTCGATTGGGCTCCCTGCTCCACATTAGGAAGGCGTCTTGAATGAGGCATTGTGCCGATGTCCTGTTGGGCTCAGAGGGTGGTCCGCCAATTCGGTCTTGGCATGCGTCTTCGTAAAGTGTACGGTCAACCTTCGATGCAAACGAAGTGATTAAAGGAAACATTACATTGCCGAAACTATCTTTCCTCATTTCTAAACCGCTATCTACCATTGTCATTGTCATGGAGATGGACAACGTCATTTGCAAGACAAAGACTCTCGCACCTACTACCTAAGCTTGGTATGCGCTTGAGCGGAATAGCCATCTCCAGCAGCAGCAAATCCGATGCCTGGGTTTCAACATTTGAATATCATCAAACGGAGCCGGTTTCGTAGCTTACTGCGGCTATAGGGTACGCTTCTCTTAATGATACATTAAATCACAGCCTGAAGTCTAGGCAATATGTCCTTGATGGAAAGATTCACTATATAAGTGGATAGGCTATAATTTCAGTAAGGTTCAAGCAGCTTAATGCCACCCACTGCAATAAACGTGGACGAAAATGGAATGGTACCTAAAGATGGCTCAATAAACGAAGTAGTGCGTGAGCCTCCGAGTATCTCTCTTTAAGCGCCAGCATCTTGTGTCTGCGGTTCCAAACCAAGGGCTGTGCGCCGTGAGGTGCTGTTAGGATCAAGGTACGGTCGCTCGCCTAAGCCAACGGCTCTGTTGCCAAATCTTTCGCCCAAGCCGCTGTAGTCAAAGGTGGCGGTATGGAAGACGCTTCGGTTATCCCAAATGGCTTCAGTATACAATTAGCAAGCTTCTTCACACTCTACTGTTTAAAACCACATAGCCGACTAGACTTACCAATGTCGTTGGGATTCTTCCACTTCAGTCGAGCCTGCAAGTCGTGGTTGTGGTACACAAGGTCAAGGAACCAGTCGAGAAGCTTCTTACTTTCCTCTTCCGTCAAGCCATTGATGTGCTGGACGTGGCCGCCGACAGGAAAGATGCTCTTCCAGCCAGTGACGGGATTGGTACGCACAACAGGATGCACTGCTTTGAGTTCACTGCCGACATTCTCTGGAGCGCCTCGCGGCTTATCGTAGACCTGAAAGCCCGAGTTCTCGGCGATCTGGTTGAATCGGGGTTGCGCAAAGGTTGCAGTGAGGGACTCGAGGAACTTTTGGAACGGCTCGCTAATACGGTCGTATAGTTCGTAGCCGGAGGCCCAGAGGGTGTCTGAGTCTGTGTAAGATTTTGAAAACAAGGGATACTATACATGACTGGGATGGCCCATAGACTTACCTCCACCGGTCTTCGGTAGTTGCACGAGTCGTAGCGACGTGTAGTCAGCGGGCACGGGCTCAAACGCAATGTCGCTATGCCACTGCGCCGTCTTCTGTTTCTTAGGGCTCAATTCGTCCTTGTTGTTGCTCTTGTAAAATTTGTCGTGCTGCACAGAGCTAATAGTGCTGATCTCCGGGTCGTTTCCGCCGAGCTCTCGCTCCGAGTTCAAGATGGGGTGAATGTGCAAGCCAGAAGTTGCCGGACGACCGGTGAGCTTGCCGAGGCGCAGAATGAGTTCCTTCTGCAACTCATTGGTGAGATTATCCTGGGCACGAAAGAATACTACGCCTCTTTCGGAGACTGAAAGAGAAAGGTCTAACGTTAGAGAAGTGTGCCGGCGGTGGGTTGGCAGATCAGCCGAACTTACTCGTCACGGCCAGGTCCCGCAACAACTCGTCCGAGTTAGGAGCATTCAGCCAATCGACGAGATTCGCATTGGGGAATTCTCGGCCAATTATGGGAGTAACGTCAAAGGCTTCGAATTTGTCCAAGGCTCCAGCAGCTTTGATGGGATCCCGAGCCGTAGAGCCCTTGGTGATGATTGGGAGGGCGTTTGCCGGCGCCGGATCAACTACTGCGGGTGCCATGATGATACCAATTACTTGAGAGTGACAGTTTCAGGAATTATCGTTCAGGTGGCGTCTCAAAGCTTTGTCGAGAAGACATGAGGTTGTATACTTCTGGCCAGACAGTCTTGCCAATTAAATACACGTTGGCCGTGATGCCCTTTGCCGAGGCCGGCCCGATGACTTCAGGATTTGGCAAATGACCTGCACACCATTTGTTTTAGATTCAGACCGAATTCGAGCTCATTGCAGCATATTCTTGCGAATTCATGGTGTTGTTCAGACGCAGCTTGCGCGGTTGTTGGTAATCATTCATTGTGTGACTTACACCAGCAATCACGTCATCCAACCCGCTTGCACATCCCACTGTTCCATTGCGCTGAGCATCTCAAAATCCTGCCACCATTCAGAACATATACACCTGAATTGACTTAGTCAAATTTATCATGTTGTCGTTTGAATATTCGAGGCCCCAAAAGGATTGCCAATAGCTTCAAGCCGTGCTTCCATGTCAGAGTGATGTGATCGGAGCTGTGGTGACAAGACGCCTGGAAGGGACCAAAGCTGTTGTCAATCCTGGGACCCCGCATTCAGGTTTGGTCACAATCGCATACATAGAGCGCAAATCAAATGGAGCATGTGCGACCTGCAAGTGCATCACGCCTTTCGGGCGTGGATTTCGCGACTGGCAATCAAGCGTAGGGATGTGAGCGTGGAGGACAAGGGCAGGGGGTCGCTTTGTATCATCCGCCAAGAATCACGCAATATCTTGAGGGGAAAGCTCATGATCTCGATGTAGCGTTGATAACAATTATTTCTCCTTATCTTGGCTGTGCACTGGTTCCCGGAGACTGTACAGTGTTGCTTGTTCGATCGGCGCCCATGTTGCTGCATTTGTGCTGACGTGCTTTACGTCTTAATGTCGAGCACTTTGACCAGTAATATCAATCAAATTACATGGAATATAGTGGCACTAGTTTAAGACCCTGGCATGAGGCTGTTCTATCTGTCAATTGGGATATCGAGCGTGAGAACTCACCATCCAACGTCAACCATGTGCCAGCGGCAATCTTCCGCCGGCACTTATGGGGAGCCCCGAAGAGCTGTTCCAGGAATTGTTTACTCATGTTAAGCTAAACTCGCACAATCGCCTCCATCCCACCGGAGCAGGGCTCAAAGCGGATCCATGCAGATATTGATGATGCCATACATGATGTGCCAACCACTTAGGCGTGGAGTCTTGTTGCATACATGTACGTATGCTGTGGATGTTTTGAAAAGCATTTGGCGAACACGCAAGGCTATATTGCAACCCATTAATACCGGCCTGCACCGTTGAAGTGCATCGTTGAAGATTGTAAAGCTTGCTTTTTGATATTGGCGATCGCTACCTAATGCTGTTGCATTGAGCCGGCCACTCCCTACTGCAAGTCCAAGCATAGACGCTTGACATTCTGGGCGTGCAGCCATCATGACAACAGTTTCCACTAGAGATGCAGGCCTCAAGGGGACCTCATCTGTCTCAACGACCTCGCTGGGCAGTGACATCCCTCAGCTGGGAGTGCCTATTGAGGAGAAAAGATCGATATTCAAGTCATCACCGTATATCGATAAGGATGCCGTTGCTACACAGGCAAGTTGGGTCATACCATTGCGCATAATCAAAGCTAATTTCAGTTGCAGCCCAGTGTCTTCGACGATCCTATTTCTGCTGAGAAATACCACCCAAGGGAAGACTGGTAAGAACCCGAAGTAATCACATGCGTCGCGATGCCATAGCATCTGACTCCGATGTCAGGGAGAATACGCATAGATTTGACCCATTATTTAGATGGACCTGGAGAGAAGAGTTTCGCCTAGTGCGCAAGATCGATTTATACATCATGGTTTGGGCGTGCATCATGTTCATGGCGCTCGAGCTTGACCGCGCAAATATCTCGCAAGCTCTGTCAGATAATTTTCTCCCCGATATCAAATTGGACACGAATGGTATGATGGGTTTCCTTAGCCTTTGTTATATCGTGAGCTCACAGTGCGTCAGATTATAACTTGGGAAACACGGTGTTCAAACTGAGCTTTCTCCTCGCCGAACTGCCTTCACAGTTGGTCTCGAAGTGGATGGGACCAGATCGCTGGATTCCCATGCAGATTTGCCTCTGGAGTCTAGTGGCAGGGAGTCAATTTTGGCTGTCTGGGAGGCAATCATTTTTGATCACCCGTGCACTCCTCGGCATCTTGCAAGGCGGCTTCATACCCGACGTTAGTGTCCGTTTCAATGCACTCAAGATAATCAACTAACTTGATGCCACGCCACACCAGATTATTCTTTATCTCTCGTATTTCTATAAGCACACCGAGCTATCCATTAGACTGGGATTTTTCTGGATAGCGATGAGCATTGCCGACATTCTTTCGGCGTTGTTTGCCTACGGACTCCTTCATATGCGAGGCGTGGATGGCCAAGCCGGATGGCGCTGGTTGTTCCTTATTGAGGTAAGCAGCGAGAACCTCGGCAATCTATAACTCGCTAACATTGTTCTAGGGTGTTCTGACTCTACTCATTGGCTCCTTTGCGTGGCTTCTCATGCCAGCTGGACCGTGCCAGACCGCAAGTTGGTTCCGGGGTAAAGACGGCTGGTTCACAGAGCAGTAAGTCATTTTGAGGAGTTCTGACACTCTTCTATGCTCACAAGTCATAGCGAGCAAAAGATCATTGTCAACCGCGTCTTGCGCGAGGACCCAAGTAAAAGTTCAATGCACAACCGCGAGCCAGTGACACCCAAATTATTATGGCAGAGCTTGAAGGACTATGACCTCTGGTGGGATCTCCCTTTTATTTATGACCTTTGCCAGCGTAATTATTTGGAGGCTGACTGCGAAATCTTAGGCCACTCTACATTTTGGGACTCATCTTCCAAATTCCAATGACTCCACCACAGCAGTACCTCACGCTGACTCTCAAGGGGCTGGGCTTTGACACCTTTCAGACAAACTTGTTGGCTATTCCTTACACTGTGCTGCACAGTAAGTGATTCTTATATCATTGACGTCTACTAAACTGACGTGCTATGTCCAGTGATCACGATGCTCGGCCTTACCTATCTGTCTGAATTTGTCGGCGAGCTGACCCTTGTCTCCCTGTTGGGTCAGGTCTGGGCACTCCCATTCCTCATCTACCTGAATGTGGTTAATACTGCAACCGCAAACAAATGGGTCATCTGGACCGTCATATCTTTGATATTGGGTTATCCAAATGGTATGAAGATCCTCATTAGATATCAAGAACAGACTCTTGCTAAACAAGTGCAGCCCATCCTATCCAAGTGTCCTGGAACTCGCGCAACTCAAATGCCGTCAGGTCACGTACCGTCTCCGCTGCATCATACAACATGTTTGTGCAGGCTGGCAGCATCATAGCTTCCAACATTTATCGGGATGGTACGTGGTTCTGTGTGAGAGTCAACAATACCTGAAGCCCTGCTGACATGTCATGTCCAAGACGATAAACCTCGCTATGTGCGGGGAAACCGGCAGTTACTCGCAATCTTGTGTATGAATTTTGTCATCTACGGTCTGGTCAAAGTCTACTATGTGTACCGAAATAAGCAACGGGACCGAAAGTGGACTGCCATGACAGAGCAGCAGAGACTTGACTATCTGTCTACAACATCTGACGAGGGGAACAAGAGGCTGGATTTCCGTTTCGATCACTAAATGAAGTAAAGATTTGATAAGACAGTCGCATGGATCTGATGAACTTTTGTCTAAGAGAGCATAGCTGAGTAAGAGCCTGTAGAAGCTTGTACTCGTGCTCATGAATGCAATTACTCCCGTTACTGATATGCCGGTGCTAGAATCAGTTTGAGAAATGTCGCAACAGCGATTTAGCAAATGAAGCCCGTCGCTGTGGATGATTCGGATCCAGCATCAGGGCCTTTACAACGACCTCGTCACCACCTTTGTCCACAGGAAGAAGGACAGGCCCGAGGTCTGAAAATCCAAGCCCCGAGAATAGGATATAACCCCTTGAACCAACTTGGACGCAGAGAGGGATTTGCTTCTTCCTCAATACATCAATTCCCCAAGTGGCGAGAGCCTTTCCGTAGCCACGCCGTTGGTAGTCTGGCGATGTCGCTAGAACGTGCAGGTGCGCGTACGGGCCATAGCCGTCAAATCGCGCTCTTCTACCCTCACGGCTGGCCCTGCTGAGAGCCGCGAGATTACCGGGAAATTTTGTGGACTGGTCGTCGTCTTGCGAATAGAGAGCATCGTCAATCAGCGACACCGCTGTCTTCCCCGGTAAGCGACTATTTCCTAGCATCGGCAACATCAGGGTGACTAACTGTCGTCATGCAGTCTGTCACTGCTGGTTCTCGGTGTGGATGTATGTGAATCGACAGCAATTGTGTCAAAAACAGCAGCAGAGACAATTAGCGGTCCATTCCGAGTGTGGCTCTCGGCCTCGCATAGCTCCAGAACCAGAAAAAGCCATCTGTTGCCACCGTCGGGCTCGAGATAGCTTCTTAGAATGGCTTCGCTGCATTCCACGTATTCTGGGTTGTTTTGGCACTTTGATGGGAAGAAAGAACGCCACGGAGATTCGTCTGTCAAAGCTGCCAAGACAACGCGAGCAACAGCAGGCACATCGTTGACCGTGGCCCGTCGGATCTTCATTTTTGCCCGACTTAGAGGCTTCTTTTGGTCTCGGTTTAAGTTTGCTAGAGCAATGATACGAAACACCGCGTGAAGACCTGGTCAAGCTGGTCGAAACAACCGGGGTTTATGGCTTGCTCAAAGAGGACCCGCGCTTAAAGTAAACTGGAATTGCCTCGCCAGCGGGAGGCAGCCCATGCAATGGGAGGCCGCTCGAAACCGCGGCTCGTAATGCTCCTGTTCATCGCTGTGGTTATTTCTAGTGTAGTACATGCTGTATACCCGCATCAGTCATCTCCCGGTGCAGGCCGGCGGAGTCACCTAGGTTGATGAGCCAAGTACAGCGCCATCGCGCCTAACGTCGCTGCATGCCGTATCGTCATCAATTCAATGATAGCGGCTCGCTTACGACCTCCGCTTCTCCAGCCCCGGCCTCAAAATGGCCATGATGAAAATCCCTCATCGCGGCACGGAGGATAGGTGGCATTTATGCCTCGATGGAGCGGGGATACCCACCGCATGCATAATCTTTCTTGGTCAGCTGTCGCGTGAGCTCTTGAGGGTATTTTGACCCTGCTGCAGGCCGATGTAGGCGGCGAATATTTGGCTGGCGAATCCGCCACTCCTCTGTGCCTCTTAATCTCGACATCTTTCTCAACCATTCCCACACTGCATTCGTCCTCTGGTCCGTTCGTGGCACGTAAATCCTGCAGTCTTGATCAGATTCATTACTTTTTTCCCGACTCTATATGGAAACTACGCCATTGATGAGCGTCCGCTTTGATGCCCAGGGCGTAGACTTTGACGGCTTGGCTGGCGACAACGACGACAACGACGACGACAATGACTGTCCAGGCGGACAAGGCGGGATACTGTCACCTGAGCCCCGAAAAGGGGTTTCTGCGACAGTTGGAGGGCAAGGTAGTATCGAGAGGAGTCCTGGCGCCCTCTTAAAAGCCCTCCTCAGAGGTAAGCATCTGTCGCTTCTGTTGCACGATGCTGGATAAGAACAGCTAGAGATGTCTTGACGTCCTGACCTCTTGCCTGCATAGACGGAATTGAACGATTACAATGGCTGTGGAAATCCACCATTAACAGATTGCCCCGTTCGTGTACTCCCGCGCGTACTCCCGAGTTTGATACTCTCCATCAGTTTGGCACCCCAGACATTGAGGGCCAAGAAAGCCAGCAGTTGGCTACAGCCATCAATCCTCTGGGAGATATTCTCTTCTCATCCTGGCTGAATGTCCTTTTGGTCTTTGTGCCCATCGGACTTACGAGTTACGCCCTGCGAGGAAGCCCCCTGGTGATATTTGCATCAAACGCCATTGCAATTGTACCACTATCTGCAATATTGACGGACGCGACCGAGAGAATAGCTTCGCACACTGGCGATACTGTGGGAGCACTACTCAACATCAGCATGGGAAACCTTGTTGAGTTAATTTTATTGTATGTGCACGCTTTTGAATTGTTCAACCTCCAAATCGTTTCCAGCTGGGCTAATGCATCGAATAGCATGTGAGTCCACTTCATTGCGTTTGTTAGTAGAAGACCGCCGCTTATCGACAAGAAGTGTCGCTCTGGCCAATAACCACGTCCGCATAGTTCAGGCCTCGATTCTGGGGTCTGTACTTGTCAACCTCCTTCTGATCCTTGGCTCAGCTCTTATAGCCGGAGGCATGACCAACAGCGAGCCGACGTGTAATTCTGTCGAGGCACAGCTATTGGCCTGCTTGCTGTTCGTCTCGGTATTCACTTTTCTCATACCTGTGAGTTCTCAGGGATCATGATTACTGGGGCAGACAGCCGAATTGCTGACGATGCAAGACGGCTTTTGACTACACATTTGACTCGTCAACGAGCAAAGGTGCATCGAGCTTGGATCTAAGCAGAATCTCTTCGCTGCTCATTCTGGTCATATATGTTGTGTATTTTGTTCATGAGCTAAGATCGCATGCTCCACTCTATGATCAAGTATTTCCAAGTCAAGAACCTGACCTGGAGAGCAACGCGTCTGGCATGGACAATGATCAGATTCCGCCGCCGGCTTCGAACGCCAGCTCCAATCTTCGTTTCGTTTCCCACACATTGCCGTCTCGCACCATTCGCTTTGCAGATGAGCAGCCTGATATCTTCGCCACACGCAGAGCGAGAAATCGCCTTGAGCAGCCTGCAGCTACCTCCTTGTTGTCTGAGAGAAACGGAGGCGAAAGCAGGGGACGTCGAAGCGTTGACTCAGACAGCATTCCATCTCGACCAAATTCGCAGCAGCCGTTAATATGGCCACGAAGACACTCACGGTCGTTGTCCCTAGTCTCCAGCCGCAGTCGCCTTAGCCGTGAATCTTCTCTAAATAGGGGCATTACGCGAGGACTATCCAGGTCTGGCTTGACCACGTTGCAGTTGCTGCGAGATAGCAAACTTTTGGAGCGAGAAGAATCCAAAGAGAGACAATCGGCTAATCCTAGTGCCTTGAGTGAGGTGTTCACCTCGCTAGCAATACTCATTGTCACGTCAGGACTCATGTCCGTAAGCGCCGAACTCCTCGTTAGCGCCATTGACGACGTGACACACCAGACGAATCTCTCCGAATCGATAATCGGTCTTATCATCCTCCCTATCGTGGGGAACATTGCTGAGTACGTTACGGTTGTGGCGGTTGCCGCCAGAGACAACATGGACTTGGCTATTGCCGTTGCTGTGGGCTCATCTATCCAGATTGCTCTTTGCGTTGCTCCACTGACAGTCATTGCTGGCTGGACAATGCACCGTGATCTTGGCTTGACGTTCAACTTCTTCGAGCTGGCGACACTTTTCGGGGGCGTTCTCCTCGTGAATCTGCTGATTTTAAACGGTTCAAGCGACAACTTGAGGACAAGTAGCTTGAAAGGTGCCTTGATGTGCTCTTGCTACGTGATCATTGCGTGAGTATTTGCCCCGAATGAATGTTGATAGATGCTTACACTGCTTCTGATAGACTTGGGGCATACTTTGCCCCAGACAGAAAATAGATTTTGCTCTTGGACATCGGAATCAATCACTCGTTTGCAGCTGAAAAAGAAAAGCCAGAGTTATGGAGGTGCTGAAGCCACTGCACAGTCTAATCCTAACGTGATGGATTCATAAGTTTGTCTCTACGCCAGTAATATATGTATTCTCATTGAGAAGCTCTTTGGGTCTTTAAATAGGACTATTGTTACGACCAAAGTATTCACTCATTACTGGCATGTGTCGCTAGTTTCAGGTCCAATCCTCCCAGCGAGCCTTGAAAGTGTAATCCGAAATATTGCCGCCATATGGTTTCGAATTTAGTGCGCCTTCAGCAGACGTTATATACCCAAGGCGGCAAGCCGAGAACGTGACCTTGTCTTGCTCATGCAGGAAATAGTGGTCGTACTTGTGAGACATAGCTTGTCGAAGGCTGTGCACCTGGCCCGAGGGGAACAGAGCCTCCCACGGACGTCGGCAGACCTTGCCCTTACAGCTCTTGAGCGTAAGAAGGAGGCTATCGAGGCGTGCCGTGAGCTCAGGGATACTGAAACCCGATGTAGTTGAATTTGAGCCGTACAAGTTGTTTAATTGCGACGGGTCGGCCTGCCACATGGTTCAGCACGAAAACTCTGGAAAGATTGGTAGCTCTGCGAGCAGGCATACCTTGATGTCGTACAGTTCGTGCTCATTTGTACACCACACGCTGTAAGAGAAATCATAGTCGCCGCTAACAACACGAACAGTTTTGTACGTGTTCTTGTTGAGTAGGTTCCCTATCGGTACCGCATTCTCAGTATCCTCTTAAGGTGTGGGGCTGTGAAAATGAATATGCTCACCGATATTGTCGTAGACGGTTCCCTCAGCCATCCCTTCGCCCCAGAACTCAACATTAACGTGCTCGTGCTTTAAATGCTTCGCATTCTGGTGCTTTCTCTTAAGAGGGATGGGCTCTCCATCGAAGTTCTCATGCAACGGGATGCCAGCAAGCTCAAAGAATGTCGGTACAAGATCCGTGTGTGATGTCGGGAATGTAGCGACCTGCCCCGCGGCGATACCAGGTCCGCGGGCAAAGAAGGGGATATTGATATCCTCCTCCTTATTACAAGTCTTTCCCGGTGGAAGCCTATGCTGCCCGATATGGTAGCCATTGTCGCTAGTGTAAAAAAGATATGTGTTGGCAAGAACGTCTGGGTGAGCTTCGAGCTTCGTGACGACTGAGTCTATTAGGTCGTCTACTGCCTGCAGAGACTGGAGACGGCGGCGGTAGAAGTCGTCATTGTATTCAACCTGATTATCGCTAAGCTTTGGCAGAGTCGCAAAGTAGTTGACCGAACCGGGCTGTCGCCGGATAATGGTCAGTGCTGAGCTACATGTCTCACTGGCTCTGACTCCGCTAGAGTACTTACAGCATCAGGGTTAAAGTTGGGAGTTCGAGGTACTTTTACTCCTGGGAACAGGTCTTTGTGTCTGTCAGCCGGTACAGGAGCCTGGAATTCCGCGTCCCCGTTCATATTCAAGAAGGCCTCAGCGTGAGGCCCAATCGGTGTAATGCCGAGGAAGAATGGCTTGCCCGCAGTGATGGCGTCGCCCAAGAACTCGACGGATCTGTTCGCAATCAGGTCTGTGGAGTATTGTCCGGGATGAAATTGGAATGGACCGTTGTCGAGAGCCATTGACGCATTATTGTAGACGTAAGTTCCCGGGTCCAGCAAGACTTGTGAAGGCTGATCAGTCAAGGGTTCTACGAATACAGACAGGGCTACTCGTACAATCAGATCTCGTCCAGCCTGCGGCAAAAGGCTTGTTGTACGACAATATGCTGTGTCCGTTCATAAGCTTGCCGGTGTAGTAGGTATTATACCCAGCATCCTGCAACCAGACTGGGAGATATTCGTCATTAAGGCCTTCGGAGATGAACTTGCCGTAACCGCCTGTGGCGAGTGAGATGAGTTAGCACGGTACCCCGCGTCGGGTCATAGGATGAAGTAATAATACCGTATGGCTATAAACGAATAGACTTTGTTAGTCTGGACACGCAAATCAATGTGCGTGACTACTTACAGCGCTGACGTCGGTGACGTTGGTGTTGTGCGCTGCCCGACCCGTGAGAAGCGAGACCCTCGACGGACAGCACAGGGAAACTGTGCAGAAGTGCTTCTTGAACCACGTTCCCTTTTGCGCAAACTGCTTCTGCACAACGGGTTGATAGTCGAGAGAGTTTAGGTGCAGGTCTTGGTCGTCTGTCATGATGAAGATAAAATTGGGCTTCTGGCGTCCATGGCTGGTGTCGTTAGAGACTTTCCCCCAGACACGGAATGCCAGGTAAAGCGTCGCGAAGACGAATACTGGCAGCTTCATCTTGTTTGCGAATGCTCTGAGGGCGGATGACTCCTTATGGAGGATCGCTCGCGTCTGAGGGAGGGCCTTCTCAAGAGCCTCCAACTGACTTGTCCTGGTCGTCTCTCTGGCGGCCATCTTGAGAAGGCCGAGTTCCTACATATACTTCCAATATAAAATGTGAGCTTCTGTATCCCAGCGGCTATGCTCGGAAGGATAACTGGAGAACAATCGGATAACCATGCCAGGTGAACCAAAAAAAAAAGCGCCGATAGTACGCGTACGTTGTTGATCACGGTCGTCGGTCACATCTGCTGCCGATGTGAGCGGCATACAGCCGAAAGCCTAGCCAGAGCCACTAAATTGACCGCAGCGGCCAGGGTGCTGATGGGGCGGATCACGCCTGGGGCGGCACATATTACGACATTTCCGGGGCCGTGTCCGGGCCACCGCAATATATCCGTGCCCCTATGCGACCGTACTTCCGATATTGGGCCATTTTCCCAATATTCACCACATCGGTGCATCGAGATGCTCAGATAGGTCCTCAATTGCGTGATGTCGTCATTTCAGCGATAACAATATATGGCTCGAAAATCGGATCTCTCATACCCCCAAGAGGCCATTTTCTCCACTTGAGTCTGTGCACATATGCATTATTACATGTATGAGCATGTCCTTCGAGCAGCGGGCGCCGAGCACCTCCACCTTCAGATAGGACTCAAGGCTCGGCAGGGCTACAGAGACGTGGAATGGGACATATATGGAGCGCAAACTGCTCACAAAATCGGATATTCGTAAATATCGCAGCGCTGCTCGGAGACGATTCATCAACTGCATACTCCTACGATGAGCGTGTAGGGGCTCTGATTGGGCTACATCACGAAGGCCACCCTCACCAATTGGTGTAAGCATCAGTCAGCAGAGCACCATTGCAGTGAATGGCCCGCCGAGCCTTGAGGTAGTGAGAATATAGCACGACGAATCCGCCTCCAAGCCATTTGCTGGGGTTTCGGGCTCGTCGGCCCCGCCTGACGTTGGTCGATCGTCCTGATGTGGAATCTAGATGTGTAAGTGCGGAAGCTTGCGTATCTCCTCTATGGTGGCTGTGCTTAATCTAGAGGCTTCAAAAAAGAATGAAAACGCAAAAATAGACCCACAGCTGTTCGATGTCTACTTCAGGCGAAATACATAACTTGACGACATGTACATGTATGCCTCGCGCGCACGGTGATGACAGATGTCGAGATGCGGGCAAAGGCGCTGACGAGTACAATACCTGTTCTTCCTCAACATACACTGTGTCCTGTGAAGATGAATATTATGATGGTACACTCAGGCTTGGCAGCTAAAACTGGAAGTTGTTTCGAAGTATCCCGTGGCCAACACCTTGGCATGAGGCTAAACCCCCGGAGGTGATATTCGTCTCCGCGGCATCTGGAGCGGGATCCCTGCACAGTGTCCTTATGACGGCCTCTTGATGGTCCAGGCTGAGAGATGAGTGTCTTCGTGGCGTAATTCGCAGATCTACTGTGCCCCCTTGAAGTAGCTCTTCGGCGGAATATTGACAGCGGGTGGGAACATCTCCGCAAATTCCCTGGAAAAACAGCGCATATTGTTGAACTACTTCACACAATGCCTGAGAATGAGGATAGACAGACTGTGGAAGTAACAGTCACATTAAGTACCAAGAGAGCGATGTATGGAGTCGTTTCTTTTCTAAACACCTCGGTCATGTTGATCAGCGAAAACGGGTTTCGACAGGCGTCTCCCTTTACTCCTGCATCTACGAGTCACTAGTGAGGCAGCAGGTATTCATATATGGCGTAGTTTCATATACGGCGTAGGACCCGTTTTGTATATAGACAGACGGTCAAGCCAGTATATTCCCTTCTCAACCTGCAACCTGCAATGACTCGGCCTCGTCAGGGACTCATAGTTCCACCCCAAGCTCCATCAACGCTAGCAAAACAAACGAATACTGAGGCTTCATTCAAACTTAGCCCTTGTACTTGACTATGCTCCAGCATTCTTCTCTCGTAACATTATATATTGGCCCTCGCCTGCCCGGCTGCCCTCCGCAAGTTCGGTGAAGCCAAGGGAGAGGTACATGGCACGACCGCCCGGGGCGGCAACCAGCCAGATGTCTCGGCCGTCCGCGTCCGCAGCATCCATTCCCCAGCGAGTAAGCATTTTCCCTATGCCTTTGGAGCGATAATTGGGAGAAACGGCGATGGAGTTTAATGCTACGAGCTCATGTTAGAATCATTGTGATGTCGGCACTGTGTGAAACTCACTCCACATGTCACCCAGCTTCTTGTCGCCAAACAAAGGCATCGTAGCCTTCATCAATTGGTTGATTTCTTCGTCGCATCGCAGGATGGCGTCCTTGTCGATGAAGGGCGGCAGCGCTGCCAACCCTTTTTGCTGCGCCTGTGCTTTCTCTTCTGCCGTTTTGTCCTGGACCGGCTTGCTTTTCGCTTCGCTTGTCATGGGGGCCACCCACTCTGCGAGCCCCGCGATGGTTTCCGTTCCCGACTCGTCTTCCACGGTCGCAACAAGGTAGCGTGTTGCGGGATGCTCGAGGCTTTTTCGCATGCGCGATTCGCGCCAATCGAGTTGCTCTTGATTTCCAGGTTTTGTTCGCAAGTGTTCTGGGAAAATAGCTTTGTGATAGAGGCTATCCTGGTAGCCCTCGACCTCAATTGCTGCCATTGCGGGCACGTCGGCCTCCCTGGCGTGGCGATGTTGCACCTTCATCTTGGACTCTAAGCGATGTGGATGGAAGCGCCGAGAATAAGAGGAGCTGTGATTTTGACCAAAGTTCACCAGAGAGGCGACGAGGGTGTTAAATAGTGCCAGTCAGGTTTTTCTTTCAATCAAGGCCGCGTATTCTGCTGCCCTTTGCTGACGCGGGGGTTGCGTGGCCAATCGTATTAGCTCCGAATCCTGATATAGGCTCAACAATGGTCGCATACTCGTAAACACTGCGCCCAAACTCGCGAAAAAACCATCAAGAGAAGTCAATCGCGAGACTCTACGCGTTCATTTCGTCAACCGACTTGATCTTAATACGTTCCAAGCCTTCCCAAGTGAGTCCGATCTTAAAAATTGGCTGAAGTAGGAGGTTCTGACTGCCGTAGCGGAGGCATTTTCGTGGGGGCCCAGCGACAGTTGGGGCATAGCTTCAAAAGGATTCCAGGTCTGGAATCCGCCACCACGCCACGCTGAGCTCCAGGGAAACGATCTCGAATAGGAAGGCGCGAACGGTTCACCGCATCTTGGTGGTGCATATAGTCATTGGGCGGTTTCTACTTGTACGTACGAGTACGAGTATGTGCGCTGCAATCGACTACGAGTTGCTGGAGACATGCCATCATAGACGCGCGAATTCTAGTCCGCAGGCTTGAGACTAAAATTTTGCAATACTCGAGTCACATTGAGTGCTTTAACAGATATTCCTTCACTTCCAACGACAATGTAAAGAGAAAAATGCTCATTTACCAATGTTAATTGACATCTTTCAGGAAGGAACCAGCATTCGTGAAACGGCCTTCATGTTCAAACATATTTCGATTTTTCGAATGGTTGTGTATAGCAGTTGACATACATGTACTCATGAGAGATTTCAACTTTGGATGCTATCATTGCGTAGTCAAGCTATCAGAAACGACGTCTAGCCCCTAATAGTTTACGCTGTAAATGCTCCAATAGTCCGCTCCTCCATGGAACGAGAGGAACCCGTTGTCATCCGCAACCAAATACCCTCCCGAGTGCTCAACCTCGAGAGTGTACCCTTTGCTCGGCGTGAAGTTAATCTGAAATTTAACTGCGTCATTGCTGCTGCTGCACAGCGACTCGTCCTTGCAGATGTATCGCTTGTCCACAGTACTCAGCGTGAATTCATTGCCGCCGAGCTGCGTAGCGTGAACAACCCATCGCTGCGTCGACGCGTCATGTTTCGGCTCAGAGTCAGCCGCGCAAACCGCATCTTTCAAATCGCAAGCAGACGATAAGCCGTGATCGTTCATCTCAAGGACAAGATAGCGGCCCTCTGTGAGCTTTCCGCGGATGGGCTTGAAGCCTTGCTCAACGACGCTGCTCATGTCTTCAATAACACCGTTGCCCTTGTAAGGCACGGGCGGCCTCTGCGGAGAGTAGAGAGACTGGCAATAAGCAGCTCCGTCATAATTCCCCTTGGCATCTTTGTGTGGTTCTGGGGGAGTTGGCAGTGTAGGAATGCTGAAGTCCGGATTGGCAAAGTCAAATGCGCCGACGAGATCACCCATGTTCTGCCGCCGCCATGCGACCATCTGGTCCGTGGTGACGTTTTTTCCCTTGGCCTCCTGCCACTTCTCGATGAATAGCAGTTGCGAGTTGTGGTCGGCATGCTCAGTATAAACACCTCCGTTGCGAGTCCAGGGAGAAATGATAAAGAAAGGCACGCGGAAGCCAGGGCCCGCAAAGGTGTGCCCGACTTGATGGTACGGATCGTCCAGCCATTCACCAGGAGTTCCGACTGGCGACCGAAAGGGGTCCACGTGGTCAAACCAGCCACCAGTCTCGTCATAAGACACAATGAGAGCCGTCTTGGAATATTTAGGTGAGTTGATGACGGCCGAGGCAATCTTATTCTGGAGCCAGGCGCCGTCGTGCGGCGAGTAGGGCGGGTGCTCTGACAGCTGCGTGGGGCCGATAATGTAGGAGATGGCGGGCAGGCTCCCGTTGGCAGCTTGTTTATAGAAAGTGTCCAGCGAGAGCCCCTTCATTCCCTTCTTGTAAAGATCCGAGGCATTGTTCGCATCCTGGAACTGCTTGAACCAAGCAAGGGGATTGTCGTCAAAGTTATCGGCGTCTTGAAACACTTGCCAAGAAACACCAGCATCCTCGTAGTGTTCGGCGGCCGTCTTCCACTTCAGAGGGTAGCAGTTTATACCCCCGCTCTCGCAGCCTGGGTTTTCGTTGTTGTCAATATAGGGATTGCCGCCCTGGTCTGGGCTCTGCGGGCCACCAGGAACATTGATTGATCCAGACGCCCATGTAACACGATTAGGACACGTCGAGGCAACAACCGATTCCTAGTCTTGTTAGGACGACTCCGACAATCGACGTCGATGCTACGTACCTGATACATATCGCCAATGAGCCAGTTCTCGGCAAGCGACCAATGCGTCGGCAGATCTTGACGCTTGTAAAACCCGATGCTATAAGGAGTATTCTCCGTCGCCCACTGGTTGTTGCTGCCATTATTCCAGGCAGCGTGGTTGTTGTACCAGCCGTTGCTTCCTGCTAGCATGCATTGCGTAGCGCTGGGCCAGCTGCCGCCGAGATAGTTGAGATACCATGGAGTGACGTATTTGGAGTCATTGGTTAAATTACCCGCCGCCTGTTTCCAAACTGGTACACCATTGTTCATCTGGATGTTGGCGTCGTTGAATCCACGTACTCCAGCCATAGTGCCAAAGTAGTGATCAAACGCGCGGTTCTCTGCGTGTTTGGAGGACACTTAGCTACCGTACGATTCAAGCGTCGTACCAAAGCAAATTGACCGATAGGTGCTCATACCTTGCATGAAGAGGACCACATGATCAATATCGGACAAGCCAGAAGCATCCACTAATCGAAGTAGGGAAAGCACAACCGCCACTGCAGGCGTGATAATATTGGAACCCATCATGTTGCAGAAGGTTTTGATAGAGAGACACTAGATCCAGGAAGAAGCCATGGGGAAGAAGGGGGCAGTAGTCCTAGGCTTCTTCCAAGATGAGAGGGAACCGTGCTATATGACATATGCGCAAGGTTATGCGCTCATCCGTGCCCATCGCTCGGCACGTTGGCCCGCAGATTAAAACCCGCTCCCAACAGACAAAGTAATCAGACGAACTTTCATTGGGGGCACGCTGGACTACATTGCACGTGTGGAGACTGAAACTACCAGGTGGGATGAAAAAGGCAGTTGAGCCTTGACTATGTGGAACGTTGCCCGACCGCTGGGGGGGGATCGTCAGTTTCTTCGCTCTCTGGAGTGGCCATTAAGTCTCCGGAATGATAAACGTCAACTACATGTGGAGTAGCTGCCGATAAAATGCCAAGATAATGCGGCCGACGGTCCGTCCTCTAGCGCCGATCGACACAATGAGACTGGTGTCGAAGCCGTCGAATCGATTGCAGTCTCAGGCACATGTGACTATTCTGGTTTGCTGCTGGCTGGTTCACGAATATGCCGCAGATCTTCGGCACTGATGGTGGTGATATCGTGGCTCTGCATGAGCTCCCCGTCTTATGTTTTAATGAGGGCGCAGGGGCCTGTCGATCTTGCCACGTGCTTGCGAGACTCTCCACCTACGGGGCGAAGACATCGGCACACAACCCCGTGGGACGCGACTATTCCCGTATCCTCTTACCGACCTAGTCGTCTTGACGACGACACTTCTCAGCATGCGATATATGAAGCGGCCAATTTTTCGCACATCGCGACTCGTGATTCATAGATGTCGCGCGGCGCGCCTACCACGGGGTCAACCAAGCGTCCGATGAAACGCTACCGCTCATGCGACGCATGTCCCTCAAATTACACAACCGTGACACCGCTGTGGGGACCCACGGACCACGAGTGCGCTTCCTTGCATTGGGATTTGGTGGCGGGAATTCCGGTCTGCGGGCCAGCGCAGCCCGATTCTCCGCTGAGGGATGTCCGATCCCCACGTGGAATTGACACAGATGTTTACACTGTGCCACTGAGAACAAGTCGTCTGTCCGACACCGAATTTCCCTACCTCCAGTGTCAGTACTGTACTTTGAAAGTAAACCAGATACGAAGTAGATTTTAGAGGCAATGGTTGCTCTCAGCTTAGGGCTTTTTGGCGCCTCCAAAGCTCACATTTAACTCTCCATGCTCTTAAGAGCAGAAGGTTGTCGTTCCATATACAGTTTGATCCTTGCGCTTTCCGCGGTATTATTCGGGAACTATAGCGCCTAGCTTTCATTGTTCACGCCCGTACACAAGCCTGCGGCCTCCTTGTCCAAGCCATGTATGTGATCAAAGTCATCCGGGCCGCCGACGTGAAGCCCAGCCACCATCCCGGTCCCCATGTGCACCAACATGTGACAGTGCAACATCCACAATCCAGGGTTGTCAGCCGTCATCCGCAGCACCACGTAACCTCGCCTGGGTACGCTAACGGTATCTTTCACAACTGGATTAAGCAAGTTGAGTGCGGACCGCGGTTCCGACTCGTACGGGTTGTAGCTGCCCCAGCCGTCTCGTCCCTCGGTTCGGTATGAAGAGAGAACTTGGAAGGAATTGCCGTGCAGATGGATAGGATGAGATCCATCATCCAAGTTGTTGATAACAAGATCAACAGTAGTTGGCTGAGCTGCAGAACCAATAAAGGGAAGGAACTGGTGGTTGTCCCAGACGGTTCGGTTCAGCGATAGAAGAGGCGGCGTCTGCGCTTTCCAGGTGGTGTGGTTGAAGAAGCCCAAGGGTCTGTTCTCGAAACGCGATAGCTTCTGCGTCTTTAAATACATGAGAACTGTCTCCTGGGCTTTGGTAGCAAGTTCTACTGTAGGTGTAGCGGAGGCTGTCAAGTTGGTGATGTCGCGGTGTTCCGGGCCAGGTTGTAGGAACGGAGGTGGCTCGTCAACGGACGCATTCGTGGCGCCTGGTAGAGCCATGAACGTCTGATTCGGATTCAAGGCGCTATTTGGAAAGCCCCCGAAGTTCCTGAAAATAGGAATTATTTGTTAATACAGCGTACAGGCACAATGCAGCTGGGCCGGGGGGCACTCACTCGTCGTCGAGATATATGTTCAATCGAGGTTGTTGAGAACTGTTGGTAGCCCATTCGGCCAAGACGTCGATTCTTTCACCGGGATAGAGTATACCAATGGACCTTCCAGGCTGCGCATTTACAGAGCCCGCCCCGTCGACGGCAACTGGCTGCAGTGTCGCCCCGTCAATCGTCAACGTCACGCCCGTCACAGTGCCGGTGTTCACAAGTCTGAGCTTTGTAGGCAACTTGGATCTCTCCGCTAGCAGAGGCTTCAAGTCGGATGCCTGCAGCTGCTTGCAATTGATCGGTCGCGCTGGGACGGCCAGGGAGCAATCGTACCGTCCTTGCCCGTTGATGACGAGGGAATCCGGAACAGGCTCATTCCCAAGACTCCCAAAATCGGCGTACCAGTCCAGGACGTCTGTTTGCTTGCGGTGAAACCAGTCGCCGATCAGAAGCAGGGCGTCGCTCTCTGCTGCGGGCGAAGAAGTGGCTGCGGGCGGATGGACAACGAGCCCCCCGTACAGGCCGTCGCCTCGCTGGACCTGGTTGTGACTGTGCCACCAAAACGTGCCGTACTCGCCAGCGCCTATCGTGAAGTCGTACACAAAGTCGCTGCCAGGAGGGATGGGGCACTGCGTGAAGCCAATGGCGCCGTCCATGTTGTTGTGGCCTCTCATTTGAAGTCCGTGCCAATGGAGCGAGACGCCTTCGGACTCGAGGCCATTGAAGACGTTGACGACAATTCGATCCCCCGACCGAGCCTCGATTGTCGGGCCCGGAAACTGATCTGGGCTTTGTTTAGTCTTTATCTCGTCACTTGCTTCGAGGTTTCACACGCCTACCATTTACAAGGTAGACCTGCTTCTCGACACCGTCTGGCCACATCGTCCCGAGCGTGATGTTCCAATCGAACGTCAGCGTCGTCGCCTTGCGGGAACTGTGCTGCTTGGGATGCAGCGCAATCGCAATCTGCTCCCCATCGCGCGAACTGGCCGCCGGCGACGCGCCGCGCCATAAGTAGCCGAGCAGAGGCAAGGCCAACACGGCGCCCATAATCAGGATGGCTAAGGCGGTCCATTTCGCCGAGCCGGCAAAGTGCTGACGAAGACGATCGAAGCCATCGGGAGTCTGGTCGTACTTCTGCCGCGGGGAGGCCTTGGCGCCCGTGTCGTCGAGCAAGCCTCTATCTTCGTCGTCGTCGCGGTCCATCATGATGCTCTTGATGCACGACGAGCCCCCACCGTGCGCCCGCGGAGTGCCATCGGGAGAGTGACATGGGAAGACGTCACGAGTTGTTTCCGACTCCTTGCCATGGACAGCTTCCGCGAATAACACCTCGCCTAACGCTACATGGTAGCGCCGATAGATGGGCGATCGACGCTCATCGTGGGCCCTCGCCCCGGCAGAGTCCCCGCAGCACCGCAGCATGCAGGCGGACGCCATGGTCCAATCACGGCGAAAAGACGCAACCCCGTGCTCCCTCCCACAGGCGCGACGTTGAACACGGGGACGCAAGTTGTTGGATTCATCGCGCGGCTGGTTCTAATTATGAGCAGGCTTCTAGAAAACGGGTTCGAAGTGCAGAGCAGAATTTTAAGCTTCCAGCGCAGATCCAAATCCTCCCCCCTTTTCCCCGTCGCCATGTCTCAGTTGCCAGACATCCATGCAGGCACCGCGCAGCTCTTGATGGCGCCCATGTCTTTGACTGGCTGGCCCCTGCCCGCCGCGGTATTTATTAATACATATGCCCCAAGCATCGTCGTTCGTGTTCGTCCCGCGCTCCTTGCATCGTTCACAGCTCGAGCTGCCACGTTTCGGCTCGCGAATTGGACGCAAACTTGACCGGCCCCTCGTCGCGCACCAATCGAAACCCGGCCGCCTTGTACAGCCTCCGCGCCGGAACCAGGAGGCTCTGCGTGCGAAGGACGATCTGTCGGTAGCCGGCCTCTCTGGCGAAAGCGACGCACTCGTTGATCAGGTGGCTGCCCAGGCCCATGCCTCTGGCGCCGGGCTCGACGAGCAGAGCGCGGATCCTGGCCGCGTTGTCCAGCTCCCTGTCCTTGGCGAGGAAGATGCAGCCCAAGAATTCGGCATCTCGCTCGGCGATCCAGCTGCGCTCCCTCTTTGCGTCGTAGCTCTCGATGAAGTCGGCCAGGATGCGCGCCACCATGGCCTCGAAGCGCTCGTCCCATCCGTGTTCTCTGGCGTACACGACGCCGTGCCGGTGAGTGACGTGCCCGATGTCGCCGGGCCGGTGCGTCCGAAAGACGATGGGACTGGTTGTCTCGATCATTGCGCCAAGTTTTTTGTGATTTGTTTGGAGAGACGTCGGCGCCTTGTTGGCGACGCGCTGGTTGAGCAGACGAGTCTGCATTGCACGCCAATACTCAGCGCAGCTCTGCATTTGCTTATATACGTAGTACGAGTATTTTGTGCTCGGCTTAATCCATTCGCCTCGGCAATTTGTCAAACAATGGCGATACCATTCGCCTTGACCATTGGTCAAGTTTGGGAATAACTACGGTGGCTTGCTTGTTTAAGGCGTACCTGTCAAAGCTGAGTCGCGGGAAGGGCGCAATTTTGACCTTCGCTACATATCCACCCCCACACCAACGCGCCTCAACCACGTCATTCTCGAGTCTTCCGTTCGGCAAATCCATCCATATCTCTCCATGTCGGCAAATCTCCTTTAGCGCCATTTGGGGCCCTTCCACTGCAGCAGCATGGTGGGCAATACCGACACGCCGACCATCATCGCTGTCGCAATCGCCGTGCTGACGTTGTACCCAAGGTTCTCGATCATCTGGGGGAACCTGCATGCGTGCCATTAGCATTGCTCCCAGTACGGCGGAACTTCCGTTTAAATACGTACCAGAATGGTCCAATGAAGCCCCACGTCTGACGGACGAAGATGATGAAGACGCCAATCGCGGCAGCGTCCTTGTGGTAGCAGTCGACCGCGTACGTGATCAGGACCGTCGTCACAATCTGGTTTCCCGCCGCCGCGATGCCTGCGCCCACCAAGGGCGTCACGTTCCACGTGTTCGACGCATGGTCGAGCTCGACGAAGAACATGGCGATGCCGCAGATGGTGAGCACGTAGCCGATGTAGCTGAGCCACAGGCGGAACTCGGGCAGCGGTGCCTTATTCCTCCGCAACCGCAGCAGCATCCATTTGTCGGACGAGAAGCCGCCAACCACCTCGCCGGCGAGTGTGCCGATGATGATGGCGATGTTCTGTAGGCCGATCTGCTCCGGGTTGAAACCGAATTTCTCGGGGAAGATTTGCGGGATCTCCAGCGTGGTCATGACGGACCCCCAGAGGAAGATCATGGCGTATGCCGCCGCGGGAATGGCCACGCAGACGCGCTTGGCAAGCAGCAAGGGGTGGAGAAAGTCCATCAAGGTCAGCGGGCTCGGGTCGATGCGACCAAAGCCCATGTACCGCTGTGCCAGCGACCGGTGCGCTTGCTTGGGCCCGTCGGGCAGGTATCTCGTCTCAGACCCCAAGAAGAAGTACACGATGAAATTGACGCCATTTGTCTGCGAAAGCGTAAGCATGAGGATCCCAATTCGGGCACACCAAACCTTGCGAGGCATCGACTCACAATCATCAGCACCCAGTAGATCCAGCGATATCCAACCCGCATCGCGATGAACCCCGTCACAAGGGGCGCGATCGGGATCCCGAGCGTAATCATTATGGTCCAGATGCCCATGCATCGGCCTCGTTCCTTGCTGAAGAACGCCTCGCCCACGACAGCACTCCCGATGGAGAGAGCCGGGCTGATGAAGAACGCCGTAAGGGCCCGGCAGAAGCCCATGGTTGCATATGTAGGGCTCAAGGCGCAGCCCATGTTGCCAAGAAGACTGCCGATCAAGGAAAGCAAGAAGATCGGCCGGCGGCCGTAGACATGCGAGAGGGGCCGCCATAGCAGAGGGGCCGCGCCGAGGATCACGATGAACAGCGAGGTCAGGTAACTTGTCCGTTGCACGCTGACGCCCAGGTCCGCAGCAATCTGCACAAACGCGCTTTGAATCGCCGCAGCGGTAAAGGTTCCCATAAATGCTTGGAAAGAGACAAGCGAAAGGTTCAGGATTTTCTGTGACCGGGTTAGCAACATTCTCGCTAGGTTGGCTCTGGATCTTGGCGGCTTGCCATACCTTGCCCGTTGGCCAATTCAAAGGATTGGCATCGTCCATATTCGGGAGCGGGTCCAGATCAACGGCTCCATGGCGTCGAAGGAGGTACTCCCGATGCTCCTCGCTCAGGGAGCTCTCGTGGCTCTGCTTCTTGTCAGATCCACAGCCGGTGAAGATGGCGGCAGCCAAGCCTCCGGTCCGCTAGGTTCGGGGGACTCACCGCATACTCCGCGTTTTGCGCCTCGACCTTGGACATGGTTGGGGAATCTTGCATTTGGCTCACTCGGCTGCTATTGTCCTATGTCAACATCCAAGGTATTCTCTGGGACTTTTCCCAGAACTCTTGTGGACGGCATCGGATATTAATGCTACAGGGTAGTGAGTGATACCCCACGGGGCCGTATAAGACCCGTGTAAGACCCGCGTTGCCACCGCCATTGTGGCAGTTCGGCCACGCCCACCTCCCGATCGCGCTGCCCTCTGGCGAGTAATCCGGCACTTGCCAATACATTGCAGATGCTGGGATCTGCTCTGGCAGTCAGTGTACTGTGGGCAACCCGACGGTGAGTGGGCGAGCGGCTGCACGGCGTATCAAGACTGGTCGAGACCCTAATTTGGGTAGAAGCGGAGACTCCAATCGGAGCCCAGTATGCCGCCGGCTGAGTCCCAGGGCTGGCACCATCCACACCAGGCTGTACGCCTCGTCTGCGTAGCGATGTTCAATCGTAAATGTGTCATTGGCTAGCAATGTCGCGAGATTCATGTTGAATAATTAATTGTACGACCCAACTTGCGGCGTCGCGCTCATTACCCGGAACCATCCAACCGTGTCTGAAACATGGATGAATCTTGGAGGCTAGAAAACTGTAAGATAGCGAACTGGACCAACATCTTCGACAACTCAAACGCCGCCTTCAAGACTATCGTGTCTCGTCCCATTGGAAGTTCTGTTCCATGCCGGGAATAAGAGGCCTCAACGCCATTCCATAGTCTCCGCCATTTGGCGTCCGGAGGAGCGTGTGTATGTGAAACTTGGCAGGCTCCTTGTTTGTCAGGAACACGCCCGAGTGGTGATCAAACTCGACGACAACTACCGGGCTCTGTATGCGATAATAGAAAGGGTCTGAATCGCCGAATCCCCCGATCCAGCAGAAGTAGGTCTCGTGGAACCACGATTTTATCTCCGCTAGACGCAGATTGCGCGCCTGCTCGGGGAGATACAGTAGATATTGTTGAAAAATGCCGACGGCCAAGTCCTGCTGTGCCGGTGACATCTCTGCAAGCCGCACGCCTTCGTACGGCACGATCCGGTTATCCCTATAGGCTCCACAGAGATGTCTTTGGTCGTCGTGGTTCCAGCGACCATGTGGCATCGCTGGATCCTTCATCTGTTTGTATACTTGTGCCCTCGACTGCAAATCGCTTGGCAAGCTCTGCATCAGCTGCAGCCCCAGCCTTTCCTCTTCTTGCAGGATGCGACATCCCTTGTATGGGCCATCGTCAATGAGGTTGGGCTCGGCACCTGTGAACCACGGCGACAGGACCATCTGTGACTTATAGAAAAATGCATTCAGACACAGATGGTGGCCGTAGAAGGAGAAACCCCAGGGCTCTGTCGTGGAAGGCTCCTGGCCAAATATGACAAAGTTGTACGAGAACTCATTCATGACGGCGGGTGCATGGACCAGGTCGCCCAAGAACCCGTTGATGCGCATTGCTGCAATGGCTTTCTCGTACCCTTCGGGCGAAAGACTGGCCTCGAGGACTCCTAAGACGGCATCTCGCAAGTCTTTGCTGACTTCATCCAGCCTGATCCCTTTCTCACTGAGTAGAAACTCGGGATTCGACCAGGTTCGCCATTCGGGAGAGTCAATGTGATAGAATGACCGCTCCCGTTGCTGCGAGTCCATCTTGGAGACGGCATCCTTCGCGGCGGCGACGATGTCATGTATTGGCACACCTTGGTCCTGGATGCTAAACAGACCAGGTTTGACGATTCCTAGAGAGCCAATCAGGTCAGCCGGCATTTCACTGCGATCATTGCAACGCTTACCGTCGCAGGTCACGCCCTTGAAGGGCTCGGCGAACAGCCGGCGCCAGTGCAGGTACAGGGCGTGCAGCCACGGCGGGGCCCCGTTCTCCTTGAACGACCTCGCATACTGATATGAGTCCTGCTTCTGCATGACCACAAGCCTGTCAGCGCTGAGGTCCGGCAGGTTAGCCCTGAAAGGGCTCTCGGGGCTCTCTCCGGAGCTCTCTTCTGCGGCGAAGAGGGCCATTGCGACTGTACGCTTGACCTCGTGTAGGGTGTAAACGGTGGGACTCTATTCGGACATTAAGTCTACTGTCCAGCAAGCCTTCCGCTGGGCAACAATTTATGGCGTCGTTAGCAGATGCGGCGAGATCTCGAGTATTGCGGAGCATTCGTAACTGAGGCCTATCGGCAATCACCAATCCCCTCACTGAGCCGGCGCGGATGACTCGATGCCCATTGGACCAGCCACCACCGTCCCATATCACCCGTCCAGTCACCCCCCATGGGGATCATGCCGCTGCCTGCCTCCGCACTTAGAGGCAATAGTCTGGGGTTAATCGGGGATCCCACGGTAATATCAACGTCTTTCGTCGGCCTTGCCTCCGTTTCGGAATCCAGGTGTGGATTGGGCACCCTGTCAGCGGCTTTCTCACCGTCGGTTTGCCTAGCCCTTTCATCGTTTCACACTCAACAGCCACTATTGAAGAGCCATCAATATTATTCCTCGAATTTCATAGCACCGCCTCCCTGGTCACCTGTGAGAATGTCTACGCCAGTGTTCAAGAGTAAGTGTGCCCGTGACCTCACCATCAAGCCCCTGCCATGAGCACATCGTGACCTTTGTGCAGGGCTCGTGCGCTTCGTCCCCCGATCCGACTCTTCGAGAGTCCTCATTGGCGAGCCCGTGCAGGATGAAGTTGACGTGGGCGTCGCCTTGCGCCGAGGATCCGAAGTGGCCGTCGACGTCTTCTCCGGCACGTCCGTGCTGGCTCCAGGCGCACGAACAGGGAAGATCGAAAAGGTCCTGAGAGTCTTATCGCCCCTGGCCGCCACCGAAGTGGGCTCCATCCGATGCATCGGGCTAAACGTAAGCCAAGAGATCTCTCAAGTGCCCACTGGAAATATCAGGAATTGACAAGTGTCTCTAGTATAAGCAACATGCCCAAGAGCTTGGGCTGGATCTCCCAACTGTGCCCACTGTGTTTCTGTAGGTCCATCGCCGTCACACTCACATTTGGCTTCATGTAGAACAAAGTGTAGATTGACTCTTGTCATCAAGGAAACCAAGCACTGCGCTCGGAGATCCGTGGCCGACGCCCACGCTGCTGCCCAAGCTCACGCAAGAAGACGACTGCGGAGACTACGAGTCTGAGCTAGCCGTCGTCATCGGCAAGGCCGCCAAGAATGTCAGCGAAGAGGATGCCATGTCGCACGTCCTGGGATACACCGCGTGCAACGATGTCTCAAGCCGGACGAGCCAGTTCGCGCAGAGCCAGTGGTGTTTCTCAAAGGGCTTCGACGGCTCGTGCCCTATCGGCAAGTCACCCGCTGCCAGACGCCTCACCCGCGCTCATGCTAACGCTCACCAGGACCGACCCTGGTGTCTACCGCAGTTATACCCGATCCTTCAAAGCTGACGGTTCGGGGTCTCAAAAACGGCGAGGTCATGCAGAAATGCGGCACAGAGTACGTTTAAACGTCGACAGCAAGTATTCGAATGAATGAATTGCTAAATCCCAGAACTAGCGATCTCATTTTCAACATTCCCAAGCTTATCAGCTTCCTATCTCAAGGCACCACCCTGCCAGCCGGCACACTCATCATTACTGGCACACCCGCTGGCGTCGGAGTTGGGAAGAAGCCGAAGGTCACGATCCGACAAAGGGACGAGTTTGCAGTGGAAATCCTGCCGCACATTGGCACGTTGATAAACGTCTTTGAGAATGAGTAGACGAAGGATAGATGCGCCATTTCTTTTTCACGAGTTCCTTTCCACGCTTTGAGTAGATGGCTTCCGCGTGCGTCGTGCATAGCCGCATAGCACAAATATAGATGGAGCGATGATACAAATTTTGTATATCCATCAGCCACCAGAGATGTCATACATTTTTGGGATAATACAGTCAGCCAAGCATCTTGGGTATTTCCTGCTTCAGGTGTGCCACCACAGCGTCGGGGCCTTGGTAGATCTGCAAGCCCTGGGGTATGGCATGGGTCTTAATATTCGGCACAATGGACCTCGCAATAGCCTGCATCTCCTCGCTCTCCGCCCGCGTCCACATGGACGCGCAGCACTACCCACAGTCAGAACCAAACCGCCGCGCATTTGTCACGCGTCGTTATGGAGGGTTGTCGAGGGTGCTCACCAGAATATCGGGACGGAGGTCCCGCACCTTTGCCTCAACTTCTTCTATACCTACGCGGCGTCAGCAAACGGTGTAGCCAGGGCTTCCGACCGGAGGGGCGAACCTATACAGTTCCCGACGTAGTCAATGGTGTACACGTCCTTGAGGTCCTCGACCACGCGGCCGATGAGGCGCTTAGCCCGGTCCGGGGCGTTGTTGACGGTGACAAGCCGGTACGGGCCCTTGGGAGCTTGCGGTGCCATGTCAGTCGGTACCTGCCTGCTGATCTGATGTTGCGGCACCTGGCTTCTCTCCGCAGCGTCAAAGGCGCCCGTTAAGACGAGAGGGCGATGACCGGAACGGATGTGCCACCCGGCCGTGCAAAAGATCCGGTCCGGAGGGCGCGCCCCGACCAATCGTATTACACGGAATCGCTGGCGGGGGGCCGGCCGTCCCTGCGCCGATTGGCCACACGCCCGGGCGACGGCTCGTTTTCGTCGCCATCATTCTCACGTCACCGTTAGATTCCCCAGCAACAGCGCCGTAAAACGTTCATTCTACCGGAAACAAAGGCTGGGGATGGCAAACACCGTTTTGTTCCCGGCGGATTGCGGTAGCGCATCGACGGGGAAAGCTGGGCCGAGAATCCGACGGAGACAACATCGTCCATATATCTACATGCCGAGGTTCTGTGCGCAGCCTTTGTTTGGGTTACGCCCAGATGCGTCCATCCCCATCATCCCGAATTCCCGATTACGGTATTGCAGCGAGTAACCGCCGGAATGGGCGCGCAAAAAGCCACCGCGGCCGCGGACCTGCGCGTCGCCATTATCGGCGCTGGTAAGGACCCGCTGCGCCTGTCCGAACGCCACGCCGGCGACTGACCGCACCTTGCAGGCATGGGCGGCCTGGCGTGCGCGCTGGCGCTCGCTGAGAAGGGCTTCCGCGACATCCAAGTCTTTGAGGCCGCGTCTGGCCTCGGCTTTGTCGGCGCGGGCATCCAGCTGGCGCCGAATTTGGTGCGCGTGCTCACGCGCCTGGGCTGCTGGGAGGGCATCGAGGCCGAGGCGACAGACATTCTGGAGACGAGCATCAGAGGTAGGATCCCATTCAGTGTCGCTGCATTAGACCGCGCCAAATCATACTAATATGATGCTGATCTCACCAACGAAGATGGGGAGTCAAACAAAGAGCTCACGCATGTCCACATGGCCGACATTCGGGAGAAGTACGGCTTCCCCCACTGCACAGGGCATCGTGCATCCCTCGCAGGTGGCTTATACGAGGCCTGCAAAGCGCAGCCCGCCATACACTTCAACTTTTGCCACACCTTGAGCCAGATAGATTCGTTCAGCCCCCAGCCAACCTTTACCGTGACGCCTCGCAACGGGACTCCCTTCCAGGTGACGACGGACGTGCTTCTCGCGGCCGACGGCGTGAAGTCCGTCAGCCGCGAGCAGCTCATGGGAAAGGTTGGAGCCCCCGTTGCCGTCGAGGACACGGGCCAGGCCGCCTACCGCGTCTTGCTTCCCCGCGACAAGATGGCCAACGACCCTGAGATGATGGCCCTCCTCGACAGCAACCAGACGACGCGCTGGATTGGCGAGAAGCGCCACTGGATTGCGTATCCCATCGCGTCAAGGACCATCTACAACATGTCTTCGATCCAACCAGACGTGAACTTTGCCGCCGCGCCTTCCATGACTTACACGACCAAAGGCTCCAAGGACGACATGCTGCATGTGTTTTCGGACTTTTGCCCCCTCATACAGCGTATGCTGCGCCTGGTTCCCGACGGCGAGGTTTGCGAGTGGAAATTACGAAGCCACAAACCCCTACCGGCGTGGGTCCACGGCAGCGTCGCCCTTGCCGGAGACGCATGTCATCCCACGCTACCGCATCTGAACCAGGGTGCGGCGATGGCGATCGAGGACGGCGCCGTGCTGGCAGAGGTCCTGGCCCGGGCCCCCGAGACGACGTCCGAAGCCATCAACAAGTGCCTCCGCGTATACGAGCTGCTGCGAAAGGAGCGCACGACGACTCTCGTAGACCTTGCTGCCTTTTCCGGTCGCACGCTTCACCTGGGCGAAGGTAAGGCCAAGGAAGAGCGCGACAGACAGTTTGCGGAGGCCAAGGCCAAGGGGGGTAGCGTGCCGGACAAGTGGGCGTCGCCGGACATCCAGAAGATGATATATTCGCACGACTGCGTGATGGAAGCAGGAGAGCAGTTTGGTGATTTGTATCAAAGCCTCGCAGAAATGGCGCAATGAGAATGGAATTTTGAGGCGACTTGGCAGCGAGAAGTTGCTGCAGCCCTCGACCGCTGGGAAGGGTTCAGGTGAATGATGCCTTCAGATGAAGCCCGCCGCGTCAAAGTCGCTGATGCCTTGTCCCATTCCAAACATGCCCGTACCCAGGAAGTCATTTTGGCCCATTCCTCCAAAAAGGTCGTCCATGCAGCTTTCGATAATGTTTGGCGCGAACCCTTCCTGAAGTGCTCCGTTGGCGGATGGCTGGATCCACTGAGCCTCCGGAAACGCCGCCGGTATCGGTGGTTGGTCCAGGTGACTTTGGTCCTCGGTAGCTGCTGTGACCTCTGGTAAGCATGGCCTGCCACGATGAGGCCCTGGTTTTGTGTACATACAAATGCTCTTCAAGAAATACAGATATCGGCTCAGGCAACGGTGGGCTTTACGGCTCATGATGCTCGTGCCGCCCAATACCTTGATCGTGTCAAGGCTGCCCCGGAGCAGCGCCTCAACTTCGGAGCTGTTCATGCCAAGGATTAACAGGCTCGGCGTTACATTAGAAGCTAGGAGCCAGAAGGCAAAGGAGTGTATGCACGTGGAGAGCACTGTATGGCTGCGTCAGTATCTCGCTCATCCGGTTGCTTAGTGAACGTACTCATGTAGTTGCAAGTCCACCACACCGCATTAGAGTTCAGAAACGGACGGTTGTGTGCTATGATGCCCTGGATGAGTTGAAGCCATTCTTTCAGCGCGAGCAGGTAGTTCTTGAGCAGCGACAGCGCCGCATCTTGGAGCACCCCCGACGAGGCTTCCTGCCCGGAACTCGTCACCCGCTCCAAGACCCTCATCAGCAAGGACCCATGGAACAACATCATAGTCCTGAAGTGGAAGATGGAGAGCAGGATCGTATATCGCTCGGCCTCAAAAGCCGCGGGAGACCACGCGCTGAAATCGGCATTCGAGGTGATGATTCCCGGGGGTGCCACGCTCTCGCGCCACTGCTCCAGCCTCCACGAAAGGTCAATCGTCTTTGCGACCAGATCACCTAGTGCCAGCCGGCTAGAAGAGTTGATGTTCGAGCTGTATATCAAATCAACTGTTGTTCCCATAATCTCGTGCAGGGATCTGCGTTCAGTCAGCACAGCAGCGAGAGCCAATGGGCCGTCAAGGAGCCATCGTACATGATGTGTCGGAAGTACACCAGGCTCTCTTTGGAACATGAAGCGTCCACCACCCTGTTTGGCCGGGACGGGTCCAGGAACTCCGTGAGGTCCATCCGAACGTGCTGCAGGGGAATCAAACAAGGGCGCGCCAAGCCAGCTGTCAAGATTCTGCCCGATGTCAGTGCAACCCTAGGCGTTCCGCATCGAATCGTGATGCCCACCTATCCTGGTTCACCACTGCAAACCAGAGCCTTGATCGAATTTCCTTGTCTTGGATGGCGAGATACTCGTATGATGCCGGCGCATGGATGCCCAGCTGGTACGACAGTCTAACTGCCAGGTAGTGAGGCGCCCAGCTCTCCATGGACCTCTGCGTGTTCTGCTGAAAACTTGCAAGTAGCAGCAGGGCTTGGACTGCGGGTCGTGAGCATCTTCTCTCATCCATTTCGAGGAGGGGATGTGGGGGTACGTACGTCCCTCAACGGTCGGAATGTACAGCGTCTGTTCATTCAGCAAGCTCAGTGCGCGCCGGTAAAATGGCTCCGGCGAGCTGTCGTTCAATGTGTGCAGAGCCTGCGCAAATATGATGCTCAGGAGTGCCTGCGAAGAGCGTCGCACCGCTTGCCAATCCTGTCCCTGCGAGTCGATGCAGTCAATCTCGCGCAATACGTGCGGCTCGCTGATGTACGGCAAGACGGCGCCGACAGTATCGAAGAAGCGTGCGATCCATTCGACGGCGACCTTGCGCCCCGGGAAGGCGTCGTCGTCGGGCTCAGGCTTTGCAAAGGTTGCCGCTGGCTTCGCCGGCGTCGCCAGCGCTTGCGGCGTCTCCTCGGCGGATCCGTTGTGGTTCTGCCTCAACGGCTCCTGGTAACGGTGGGCGCTGCGATGGCTCACGTTCTCAATGCTGGCCGATAGGGACCAGAAGAAGGCGTGGTTCGAGCTCGCGCCTGGATGAAGGCGCTCAGCATGGGTTCATCGCAGTCAAACTTTTGTCGTCAGGAGAAGCCTTACCAAAATAGCCAATGTCCACGACGGCCGGGTGGTCGAACAAGCCGGTCGCGATGGCATCCGCGCTCGACTCCGGGGTCGGGGCAGTGGCTCTGCTGCCCACATCCGACGGAGCACCATGGCTCATCTGAGTCGGCGAAGTGTCCCGGTCCGAGGCCTGAGTCTGAAATGGCGTGGCAGTTGTGTCCACATTTGACGAGGCAAGGCCCGCAGCGGCAAGTTGAGCCTCGAGCTCTTTGACTCTGCTCCTCAGCGCGAAGTTGGCCCTGCGCCGGCCATGCTCAGTCAGTTCCCACCTAGTCTCAGCAGCAGCGGAAGAAAAGCAAGCTTACTTGCGCTCCTCCTGACGGTCCATGCGCTTGTCTCGGCCACTCTGCGTGTAGATACATTCGGTGTTGCATTTTGCGCAGCGCTCGCACGTCGGTCGGTTGCCGTCACACTACCGTCACCTCCCGTGAGCACAACGATTCGCCTGGCTTCGCATCCAACGGCCGGCACTCACCTTGGACTTGGTCTGCCTGCAGGCGTTGCACGCAAGCGACGCCCTCGGCCGCTTTGTCAACGGGCGGCTGGCGTGCTCCATGTCTGTGTGCGCGATCTGCCTTGAGCAGCCATGCAGCGGTGCGAAACGGGAGCTCTTGCCCAGCGTACAGCGGGTTGGATATACACGTCAGCATATACGAGCATTGGGGGTGGCACTGAGATGGAGACGGGGAGATCTGGGCAGCACGCCGCTAAAGAGAAATGCGGGGGCCCCATCTCGCCGCCAAGGCCAGGCCGCCTCAGTCAATTAGCCTGAACGGCGTTCGTCTGGGGGAGGCTCCAAAGCAGGCTCCAAAGCACCCAAGCCTCCAAGCCCCAAGCCCCCAAGCCCCCCAAGCCTCCAGCCTTCAAGCCTGTGCGAGCAAGCCGTTTCGTCGCCTATGCGGTTTTTTAAGGGGGGAACGGAACCTATGGTGGTCTAGAACAAACTCAGCCCGTCGCATCGAGCGGCCACCAAGGACCTGTTGTTGAGATGCCGGCTGCAGAGCACGACCAACACCTCATTTTCTCGATCTACCAGGATTCCACGGGCTGTGCTTACATTTATATACGACTACATAGTACTCTCACAAGACGCTTTGGGCTGTCGAGGAGTGAAAGCCAAGCCGCGCCGATTCAGGGCCGCTTGGATGTCACTGGCCCCATCCCAGTAGCCGTTGAGCCGCAAGATGAGTCCCATACCATCGTGTTCATGAATCATGGCCTTGGGACAGCGACTCGATGAGAATATCTCATCTCAGCCTGACCGAGTGGGAGGCACCGAGATCTCAAAAAGTCAAGCGACGACTATGCCCAGTGGCTACCCCGATTATGGTATAGTCACGTCTGCGCGAAGCCCCCTTCCGCGACGCGTGACCGAATCAACGATGTACACCGCAACATGACGCACGACAGTCAGAGTGAACTCGAGCAAGCATAAGAGGAGAATGGTTTGGTATTTCTCAGCCCCATCTATATCCTTTTCCCAGCCTCGACCTTTATTTACCCTTTATATTTCCGCGCAAACTAATCATCCGCCCTTCAAACGCCGACAAAAGCTCCGAGGAGCATCAACTCGCCAACCCGATATACATGTCCAACGCAGAGTAGATGTATCGTACAGAACCCAGGGGGTATACAACGTACAGGTAGTATGCAATACATGCCAAATCAGTGTGCGCAAGGCCATGAGCGGCGAGTACGCTCTCGCCTCCAACGGGTCGTAGGCTCCCGAGAAGGAGCTCGAGAATGGGTGGGACAGGCTAGGCCGGCGTGTTAAATAGCCGCAAGATGCCTTCGTACATGCCGAACATGATGGCGGCGCTCGGCACCGTCCGCATGAGGTGCGGCGTCAGCCCGCCGTACAGGCCCATCATGCCCTCCTCCTTCCAGACGAGCTTGAAGCACTGTATGAGGCCCGTGTACTTCAGCTGGCCGTTGTCCATGGGCGCCTGGCGCAGCCGCGTCCGCGCAACCTGAAGAGGGTGTCAGCGCAATGTAGTAAGAGCGTCGGTGAAACGCCGTCAACTCACCTCGTGAGGGTACGCCAGGATGGCCGCCACCAGCTTCGCGCCACCCGCGGCGCCGGCCTTGCCCGTCCACTCGACCGACCTGTCCCACCAGGTCTTTTCCCGCCCGCTGAGCTCTATCTGCAGCTCGCGGCGTGCCAGGTACGCCTTGAGCTGCTCGTACAGCGTCCACTGCATCGTCGACTCGACGACGCCGAGGTAGCTCGCGCTCATGCCCTTGTACATGCCCCGGACGCCCTCGGTGCGCAGGATCTGCTTGACGCAGTCGTAGCTGTTGCGGTACTGGCGGTGCATGGCCCCGCCGCTGCGCTCCGACACGTTCTTGTCGAGCTGCAGCCGCGTCTTGACCATCCAGATGGGGTTCGTCGCCGTCGACGTCGCCACGCCCGCCACCACGCCCGCCGTCAGGTGGACCCACGGCGCCTCCTGGCCGTGGTTCCAGTGCTCCGAGATGATGCGCTTGCCGTTGCCGTAGACGAAGAAGTTGATGGCCCTGGCCGGCACGACGCCAATCAGGTTGGGGCCCAAGCCCTTGAAGAGCGCCCGGGGCCCCTCCACCCGGTATACGGTGCCGAGGATGTGCAGCGTGTCGGTGAGATGGTACATGGCGGCGCGCGCGGGGTTCAGGGAGCCTATCGATTTCGCGTTGGCCCGGAGCTGCGCCTGGTAGATGTCGGATTGGAGTCTCGTCTTGAGGACGTCGAGCGGCGCCGTCAGCGTCGCGGCGGTGATCCCGCCAACTCTGCAGTGCGCCACGTCAGCATCATGTACAGAAACCGTCAAGTCACTCGCGAATGCGCCTCGGCTAAAAGACAACGGCCCAGTGGCCAGCAGTGAACGTACCCTCCGGCCATGAAGTGCACCCAAGACTTTGCGAAGGGCAGCGCCTTGACCTGCCCCTTCGGCACATCCTCCGGGATCACGTCTCCCGTCTCCCGCGACTGTATCAGCGCCGCATGCTCAGGCGGCACGTGCGAGTGCTGAAACGGCCGCCTGTCGTCGCGGCCCGGCATGAAGACGGCCGCCGAGGCCCGTTGCGGATGTTCCGCCATGGTCTACGCCCGGTGCGGACGAGCGAAAGGCCAGCGGATGTCCGGAAATGGCACCGTCGTCGATGTTGTATGGAGTGTTATCACCTGGTCGCCATGGGGGTGTTCGTTCGTCGGTCGCGGAGCGCAAAGTGAGGGTGGCGCAAGGACAGAGAAGAGAAGCGGATGATGCGTGACGAGATTGATGAGGCTCCAACTTTTTTTCGCTCCTGCAGGTGACGCGCTGCGACAGGAGGCCGCGGCCATTACTAAGTCCCGTCCGTTGTCCCGGGGCGGGCGGGGCGGGCAAGGCGGACAAGGCGGGATCCAACGCCCCGCCGCTGCGCTGCTCGCTGGCGGTTCACTGATGGCTACCGGATCTACGTAGTACCAAGGTACCTTACCTACCTGGTACCTTACTTTAAGGCCCATACCTTAATTATACCGTACATTACTGGGTTTCGCCCGGAGGATTCACGCACGGTGAAGCGCACGAAGTGAGGCAGCTCCAATGCCACCTGAATATCTCCGTTGATTTGCAAAGTACGGTCGCGTTCTCCGGCATGAGTAATACAGAGGCGCATCTTTGCTCCTGGCCTGAGACATGTCGCTCCCGCATACCTGTACTGTACTCCGTACTGTAAGTGGCTCATGTTGTCTGCTCCGTACACCCACCCTCCAACGAGCTTTGTCAATCCGATCGCGAGCTCGCTTTCACTGGTATCTTCCATAGAGTGGTATATTTCTCCACCGCTTTCAGCCTGCTGCCGATGTGAACTTCACGTTACACACCGCCCTACACGTATATTGGCCGTCCCTTCCACCTTCCACCCCCGTAGCCATCGTCAACGCGATGGCGGGTTGGGCAACGCCCCCTGCGGCTGTGGTCTTGTGTAGTCGGAATCTCCAAGCAGCGACGAGATCTGCGTCAGCCGCGACTGGTCCCTCGTTGGAGGGATCCCAGCGGACCCCTGGGCCGAGAAGCTCCTTCGCACATCTTGGCCCCTGGACAGCGGGTCCGGGCTGTACACCATGGGCAGGCCGAGGTCCGTGCCAGCTCGACTCGCCGGACGCGATCCATCCTCCGCGTTCAACGTGCCCGGCGTCGTGTCCCCGGCCCGCGCGATGCGGGTCTCCCGCAGGCCCGGCAGCCCGCCTTCTTGCTCGCCCTCCTGCTCCCCCTCGACGCCCATCGCGAACTTCAACCGCGCAATCTCGTCTTCCGTGGCCGATTTCCAGCTGCACTTGGCATGCTTCTTCGTGCACCCCTGGCATGCCGTCAGGTGCTTGACGCACTGCAGTCGCAGGCGTCGACAGCGATCGCACGGCGGGCTGATGGCATCTCCTTTAGCCAGCTTCTCCGTGCTCTGCGTTATGAGCGATCTATGCAATTCGCCTCGACTGTCCGCGGCATTCGCAGTGCCCGAGTCCGCCATGTTGCCCGCGGACGAGCGGCCCGACTGGCCCGAGAGGCGATGGTGACGTGGCGGGTTTATGGACGGTGACAGCGGGCCGATGCTTGTGACGGAGCCTCCGGCGCCTGATGTTGATCGAGAGGTGGGCATTGAAGATGACGGAGATGTGAACTGCTGAAGCAGATCGGCATGGAGGTCATAAGCCGGGCTGAAGCCTGCGGGCCGCACCGCATGGTGGTTGGCGGCGCGAAACCTGCTGCCGCCACCTTCGTGCCCCTTTCGCCTTCGCGCCAGGTCGCTTTTCCGCTGCCCGAGTCTGTGATGCAGGATGCGAGCCCTCGCCGCCACTTCGTCCGCCTTCTTGTACAGAATGGAAGCCCTTTGCTCCAGGATGTCCAGAGTGGCCAGCTCGGCCGTCTCGTCCTCCACAAAAGGGTGCTCGAGCGGGAACCGGTCCAGCGCGCCGGACGAGATGAGACGCCAGTCATCTTCGGTGATCTCTGCCCGTACTCCTTTGCACGTGAATTGACAGCATCGTGCGCCGTCCGGCTGCGCTGTCAGGACAAAATCATTCGGACTGGCTTTGGCGAAGGAGACGACGTCCAGCCAACTTATGGGGTTCGCGAACGGCTGCGAAGAGTTCGTTTTGATGGGGCCGTCAAAGAATTTCTCGATGCCCTTGAGCAGCCGCGGTCCTGTCAGTTTCGCTCCCAGGTTGGCAGCCAGGCTTTCCTGCCGGTCCAAGACCCCTTTAATGGAAAGTCAGCAAAGGGTATGCGTCTGAGGGGGTGATGAGTGGAAAAAATGGGGAATTAGACTTGCCTTCGTACTCTCCAATGAGGCCAACAACGTCCGCGAATGTATCCGCGTCGCCGTAGAGGAGGGCCAATCGCTCCGGTTTCGTCCTCGGCAAGTAATTGATGTATCCGGCACCGCCTTAAGTCATCCAGCAGCCAGTTAGCCCATGCTTCGTTTTGACGGCTTGATCCTAACTAGGTTCGGCATGGGGGGAGAAATCAAACAGCGCAAGCCACTGCAGCCAGGACGTAAGGAGCAGCTCGACAGGATAAAAGAAAATGCACGAAGCGTATCAGTAAGTAGAATAGCAACTTGCAGAGCGAGCCCTCAGGCCCCGCAAGGGTCAAAACGTGGGCGGGCCGTCAAGCACTACCGGCAGACGGATGCAAACTCTATCGGAGATTTTCAATGCAGGCGGCGATGTTAGGGGGAACCCTTCGCGCCGCGCCGCCGCTAGGACGGGACCTGGGGGGCACGGGGCAGAAACCGAGAAAAGACCGCAATTCCCAGGGACAAAAAGTCCCCGGGGCCAAAGACGCGCATCAATCAAACAGTCATACCTTGCTGGTTTCCCGCCGGCGATGCGGAGTGGTAGTGGCTCCTAGCCGGGATCCCGATGTCTTCGACGTCCCGCTTCCGCTTATGGAGGTCCGAATCCGGGGCGGCATGCGCCATATCGGGCGGGTTGCGGCCTTGGCGACAATGCCTCCCGCGGCGGCGGCCGTCTTATTTTTTGGATATTTCAAGGGGGGGGGGGCAATATCGCGAACGTTAATGCGATGCGGTCCGGTGGAGAGTGGGCGGGCGAGGCAGCCGGAGCTGTTCGAGGCTGTCGCAACGACGGGGTGGGATGGGCGCTTCGGGCTCCTAGAGGTCGGACGAGGGAGGCCTGTGCAACGAAGGGCCGCTTCCGAAACAGCGCACTCGCGGGGGGAGCGAAAGAGGTCGAGAGAGGAACCAAGGGCGTCGGTTGCACACGCACAGCTGAAGGGGATCGCGGGTGAAACTTATCGGCCCTGCATGACGGGGCCGGCGCAAGACGAAGGTGGGTCCGAGGACACAGAAAGACGCAGCAACCGGGGGGGCTGGCGGTTGCTCTGCGTTGACGGTCGTTTTGTAAGTGATCAGTTGGCAGTGCGCCTCAGGATCCGGGCGGAGGGCGGGATCGAAAGCCGGCGAGCGGTCTACGTCGAGGTGTGGCGGGCGCCGCGTATGCTCGGCTGCATTGGGGTTTACCACCGCCGCCGGCACACGATGCAAAGGCGAGCGCAAGAGCAGCGCAACGGCGACAGCGGCAGGAATCCAGGAGGCCGCAACGAGTCCGCAGGTGGCAGAAGGGAAGCAACAGCAAAACCAAAGAGGCGGAGCAGGGGGGGGGAGGAAAACAAGAAGGGACGTCGGCGGTGCTTTATTATCAGATTTCGTGGCGGACGATCGGCCGGCATGCCCCGGACGACGAGTCAGACAGGCTCCCGGGTCGCGGCCTCGCTAGTCAACGTTACTTGGTGCTTGGTAGCCCAGATTCGGGGGCAACCAGCGCGCAAAGAGGGGCGGGCCTGTGGCATCTAAAATGCCCGCTGGGATGCATCGCACGGCTGCGCTACGGGAAGGGGAAAGGATGCGCGCGCGGCCGGTATCCCGAGAGGACGAGGCATGCAGCCGTGCATGAAGGGGTGTTGCAGGGCGCGTCACCAACGCCCGGGGCGGCCTTGGAAAGTATTCGCCTCAATCATGCCCCGTCGGCGGGCTCTGGGCTGGGTCAAGAGGAGCCGCAGATGGCGACGGAGCCATGGAGCGAGGGCCAACAAGGTGGGTGCCGGCGCAAAGCGAAGGGCTGGGTGATCGACCGCCGTGCCCACCTGGCGATGCCGTTCCCCAGAATGACGGTCGAAATGGTGGACGAGCGCCCGGGTCGCTCAATTTCCGTCGAGTGCTAGACAGCGTTGGGCCACGGGCCTACACCAGTAGTTGGGGTGGCTGACCGGGGCCCGACCCGCTCCCAAGGCTGCATGCAAGATTGTCGCGACAGCCAGTCGACAAGCGGCCTAGCTTCTCGCCTCCCAGCCGCCGGGAACCAGTGAGGGCGGCGCGCGGAGCCTTCTCCGCAGCGTCGTGGCAGCCAACGATGCCAGCGGCGGGCGCTTGGTTAACCATGTCGGGATGTCGCCACTGTCGATGTCTCGAGGCCGCCCCGGGTGGGCGCCAGCTCCTCCTGAGTCCCGGCGCTCGCGCCATTGACCAGGCGAGCGACCACCGCCATTCCCGTCGTCGCCGGCCTACGCGCCCCAGCCGCCGTGTGTATGTACTCGTTCTCGCACGTCAAAGCTGCCTTGTCGAGGACCCTCCCATCCCTGCTGCGTGACGTCCCGGGTAGCGCCAGGCTTGGGAGCCGCCGCAGCCAAACATCTCGACAATGCTGTATCACGCACGTGAATGTGACGCGAACGGTTCTGGGGTCCCGGGCATCGCCTGCGTTCCGGCTGATCGCTGTCCAGAGTGCTGTAGCTTGCGAGCTTGCTGCTCGGGAGTCGCCAGTGACTGAAACCTGCTGCTTCGGTTTGCTGGCAAACGCGGGACAGACGTCGTACGAGGGAACCCGCCAGGCGGAAAGTGTTGTTGAACCCCCCTCCCCCCTTCCTCATGTCACTCGCAGCGAAGAGCTGCAGTTCGCCCTGGCTCGACACATGACCGGTCCATCTCCCGCAAGGACCCCCAGCGGCTCGAGACTCTCACATGCAAACGGCCCCAGAACGACGAGTGCTGCACATGGTATTGGGACTCGATCGTCCCTCGCGGAGCCTCAACCCGCGCAGCCGCCGCGACGAGGGACGCACGCAGGCGCTAAGCCCAACACGGCAACGAGCCCCTCCACCGCCCGTCCGCAACGGCTGCAGCAGCTGCCGTCCGCTGTCCACTCACCTCCAGCCAAAGCTCTGATTTTCGACCGCCCACCCTACCCCCAGCAACCTACCACCGGCATCACGAGGCACGACACCCACGCCATGTCCGACAGACCCATGCACCGAGGCGGACGCGGCGGCGGAGGCGGAGGTAACTTCCGCGGCGGGCGGGGAGGAGGAGGCCGAGGCGGCGGCGGCGCGGGCGGCGCGCACGACAAGGCGGGCGGCGACAAGGGCGAGCGGCCCAAGAAGGAGAACATCCTCGACCTCGCCAAGTACATGGACAAGCAGATCACCGTCAAGTTCAACGGCGGCCGCGAGGGTGAGCCCGTTCTCGTCCCCCCATCCATCCATTGGGGACATGCTGACCCGGTGTTGCGTGCAGTCGTCGGAACGCTGAAGGGTTACGACGCCCTCATGAACCTGGTTCTCGATGACGTCCGCGAGACGGTCCGAGGTTAGTCGTTCGGTCCCTGCCGCTCCTCACCACCCTCAACCCAGCCGGAGTATTCACACAAGCGCGCACAGATGCCGAAGGAAACGAGTCCTCGCGCCCCCTCGGTCTCGTCGTCGCCCGCGGAACGCTGCTCGTCGTCATCACCCCCGTCGACGGCAGCGAGGAGATCGCGAACCCCTTTGCGCAGCCCGAGGACGCTTGAGACCGCCATCCGATATTTTTGTACAAGACAATTCACGACGGCGGGAAAGGTGTGGGAAGCTCGGGTGTTGGGATTGCGGGAGCTCACTGCTGATGCAGATCCGCCCGAGCTTGCCCGCGCGTCGTTCCTCCTGGAACATAGGGGGCGGCTTGCTATGGAAAAGAGGGAAGAAGGAAATATTGGCTCAGTGCTTTCTGGAGCTGCATCTCATGACTAGAAGCCATCCTGGGACCATTTTGGCGACGAGAATGCCCATGCGTCGCAAACTCGGTTCTGCGCGGCGACACACCTCGCAGACCTGCGGTCGATACTAGCTTCGTACGGTGACGAGCAGATCCAACACCGATAAGCGCAGCTAGACTCTTGTCAGGAGCCACATGATGAACAACAACTACTATTCCATTGATTCTGCCCTCCATATCTTCCGGCTTAGCTACGTCCGCTGGTTCACCGCTGGTGCCCGTATCCAGACACAGGTCGCGCTAAACTTCTCCATCCCCTTTCAAGCCTGACATGTACATGAAGCGGGTTGGGTTCTCGGACGCCTTGTTGATGCCACATTCTGGCACAACTGCCCGGCGCATGCCCGCTGCTGATACGACAAGTCCTCAAACCCTCCTCACCTCATCTTGCCACAAAGACCATCATATACGTGTTCGCGGTGTGTGCAGATCCAAATCACATCATCCGTAACCAAACCCGAGCCGTGCTCAATCCCTTCAATCCCATCGCCGACCCCTGGGGGGGGAGATGGGCGGCCCTCTTGTCGAGAAACACTGTCTATGGCCGCCGTTGACGGGCAGGTCAGCCAGGCGAGACTTTCGGTGCAGGCTGACGAGCTACTGAACTAAAATCCCCTCCCCTGCTTACTGCCCTTCTGAAGCTCTCCAAATGCATTGGTCAGCTGCTTCTTCAACTCTTTGTAGCTGACGAGGAAGCTGGTCTGTTCGTCGCGGCTCGTCAGACAGATCCTCTCATCCGTGCCGGCATCGAGCCGGCTGAGACACCGCATCATGTGCCCGATGTCCAGCACCGGATTCCCGTTGCTGTCGACCTGGTGGAAGACGTAGTCCCGGAACAGTTTCAGCATGTAGCGCTCGCCGTTCTCCGACCACGTTCGGTCGCCGTCAAACTCTTGTCGCTCGTTGACGACGCCGAGCTTCAGCATAAGGCGCGCTATTCGACCGTTCTCTAATTCTCGGAACAGCTCAGAGCTGAGCTCATCAGCTCTGTGCTGGCTCTCGTCTAGCGTGGTGGTAATGTGGCCGGCAATGCCTCGGACGAACTCTTCGATGGTCTTGGAAGCTGGCGCCTGTTGCGGCGTCAGGAGCCAGACGATGGTGTCTCGCAGCTCCGCCGAATATGAGCGGCTCATCTGCTCCACCGAAGCGTTGAGGTTGGTCAGGTGGGCGGGCAGAGTATTCGTCGCCAGGCACAGCATCGTGCGCCCGAATTGCAGGAAATCCTCCTGTTGAAGCTCCTGGATAGGCCGTCTCAATTCAAATTGTACAACATCGAGAACCGAACACGCGTTGAGTCGGATCCGATTTTTGTCCGTCAGTATGATTTTGCTGACATCAATGCACCGTGCCGCCAGGTTGATCGCGTGAATCGCCTTGATCGCGTTGGCAATCTGCGAGACGTATCCCCACAGGACCGCCTCGGGAATGGGGCCTTTTGGTTGGAAGCGACTACCATGGCTGGCGGTGGGATTCAGATGGACGTCGGCAAGGGTTTTAGCCAGAGGATGGTAGTCTTGCACGAAAATCAGCGAGCTGTCTCCAAACGCCCTGGCCGTGAAAGCGTCGTGAGTGGTCACCACGTTGGCGTTGTCGATCTTTCTCCACTCCTTGACGGACCTGATGGCTTGCTCATTCGTCAGTCTGAATCCTTCGAGCCGCCGCAGGCAGTAGAGGTTTCCGGTTTTGGAAGAGGTCGCCTTGTATACCCAGCTGGGATAGCCGTAGATGTTCGCGTTCTTCCGATGAGTCGTGTCCAATGCAACCAGAGAGTGGTAATTGTCCAGCTGTGGGAGCTGCGAATTGGGAATAATCTGTAGCGACGCTTCCGCTTTCTTCTGGAGCTCCTCTCGCAGCTTCTCTGGAATGAAGAAATCGTGCGTCGACCGGTGATAAGGCATCAGGTCGTCCCTGTGAGGTCCAACCGGGGCATACAGATGGTACTGAAGGGGCTGAAGCGGCGCGGTGAAAGCTCCTTGAGATGGGAAATAAGACGAAGCGCCTGCAGCCATGGCACCGTGTTCGTCGGCATAAGGGTTGTACTGGGCTGCCGGTAGGCTTTGGCCAACCGCAGCCATGGTAAAAGGGTCATAGGAGACGGCCCCATCCTGTGCTGAACCGTTCGCGCCGGCCTGAGGATAGCTTTCAGTAAATGTTTGAGAGTTCTGCGAAGGAGAGTGCCATACCGGCGATGCTACATCGAAGCTTGGGGTAAATTCACGGATGGCGGCAGGGTTGAACACGGCAGCTTCGGGGTCTGCCTGGGTTCCCACAGGAGTGCCTGGTACACGTTGAAAAGTCAGCAACCATACATTGAAAGTCGGTGCATGGGGGAAGTGCTTGCCTCCTAAGCGGGGGGTAAAAGCTGGCGCGCTCGCCGCGCCCGTGGAAAAGGTACCCTTCTTGCTCGCAGCAGGCTGGACGCTGGCGGGAGTAAAGGATGGAGATTCGACGTTGAGAGCTTTCTTGGACCTGGATGCAGTGGAGTCGCGTTAGTAAATGCCTCCATATACCAAGGCTAAGAGAAACGACAAGACGCATGGCAGTTCAGTCTTCCTCCTGATTTGGCTCGCCCGATGATCCTTTTGTTTCTGCCACCCGACCTACGTCGGTGTCGCCTGGGCCACGTAATCAAATATCGGGATTCGCAAATACTCGTTCGAAGAACTCGCCACCCTCGTTGACCCAACGGCTGCAGGAATGACATCTGGCCACTCATCGTTGTCGTTGGGTGGTTGTCGCATTGCTTCTGAGCGGTTGGCTCTTCGTAACGGGACCGGCGCGTCACGAGCTCACTTGCCAAGGTTCGGATGATGGCTCTTGAAATAGGTACTTACATATCAGGCTGATTGCCATTGTTATTCTTGTTTAGATCGTGGGAAAATGTGCAGCCCTGGTCTTCGTAGCGGCAGTGGCCGTAGATGAGCACGTTACGGCAAAGCGTTTCTCGATTTTCTGGCACGCGACGTCAGCATGCGAGCCGTAGACGGCATATGCATGCCTTCGATTGGGCGCGAGGGGAAGAAGAACGCACCGCGGCCCTTGGGTCTTGGGGACCCAACCTGGCGTCGAAGATCGGACGGGGGGAATCGCGACGTCGCCATGGTCAATAAGCGGCGCGGGGGGGTATGCCTCCCTCTGGACCGGATCTAGGACGTCTTCGCGAGAGTCAGCACGCGATCGCGACGGCAGGAGACGGGCTGTCTTGGGCCAGGAAGCTGAGGCATCGCGGCGGTGGGGAGATTTGTGGCGAGGCGGAGCGGGTGGAGGAGGATACGGAGACGCGACACGCACCTCGCTGGGGGGGCGCTCTGCCATGGCTCAATTGGTCGTGGCGGCGTCGCGCCCATGGGAGACGAGAGCAGACGCAGGCGAGACGCGAGCGGCTGGGCGCGGCCTCGTCACGGCCAGCAAGTGAAGCTGGGCAGGTCTGCTCGGGAGGATAGAGGGTGATGCTTGGCGGGGGAAGATCAAGGCTCGAGACGGGCGAAGCGTGGGTGTGGGGAGCTGCCGCTTGTCGCTGCGGGCGCGGAAAATAGGCGCGCCGAGCCAACCGCAAGCATCAGCGACAAGCGCAGCGCATCCAGCCCCATGCGATGCGTCCTCGATCTGCTTGAGAGTGCTTCCATGTTTGCCCAGCGGCATCGCGGCGAAGGAAGAGAGGGCGTGCGACTGAGTTTCGGCGTAGGCATGCTATGATGACCTCGATTCTAAGGTGGCTCTGTAATGCGACCGTCCGCGAGTACGTGCGAACCTCGCGCAAGGTACCGCTCACTCGATCGCGTCTGCAGCCTGATAGAGGTACTTGTACGGAGTACTGCCATCGAACCGCGCACGGGCCACCTTTGTTCCGTTCTGGCTGCCTGACGTAGCTGGCAACGTGAACGGAGCTCGTAGCGCACTCGTACAGCTCTAGTCACCACGTCGACAAACACCTCCCCAAGTGATCTTGCCGCACGCCCACGCACGAAGCGCCGCACGTCGATTGATAATTTCTTCTTTCATTCATGGCAGCCAGGCGACCCTGCTCCCGACGTACCACGTGGTGACTGCAGCCCGGCGCGAGACATGGCCGACGCCGGTGGTGACACGGGACAGCTGTCCCCAAGCCAGCAGGATGCTCTCCAGCAGTACCTGCAGGTCACGAACCAGGAAGCCAAGGATGCCATTCCCCTGCTGCAGCGATCACAGTGGAATGTCCAGGTACGCCGCCGACTTGCTGCCCCGAAGCAGCCGCGTCGCTAACGTGTGTGCCTCAGATTGCCATTGCCAAGTTCTTCGACGGCGAAGGACCCGACCCCGTCGCCGAAGCATTGGCCGCGCAGGATGCCCCTCGGCCGTCGGCTCGACACGAGAACCTGCAAGAGAGCCTCATGGCCTCGTCGGGCTGGTCGTCGACGGCAGCAAGGCGGTCGCAGACGGACCCCGCCCCCCGGATCGTCCCGCAACAACCCATTACGCACCGGTCGCCGTGGTTCCTGGGGCTGCTCCTCGCGCCCTTTGGCTGGGGCTGGCGGGCGGCTTCGGCCTTGTTCCGCACGTTCTGCTACGTCCTTTCGTTTCTTCCCGCGCCCATACGACCCCGAGCTGTTACCGCAGGCCTGCGGAGACCCGTGGGCAGGCGCATGCTCATGCCGCGTGACACGGCTGCGAGATTCAAACGCGAGTTTGACGAGGAATACGGACCTAACGACTTGCCCTTCTTCGAGGGCGGGCTGGCACAGGCCCATGACCTGGCCAAGAAGGAGCTCAAGTTCCTGCTGGTCTTGCTCATATCTCCGGAGCACGACGACACCTCGTCCTTCGTCCGAGAGACGCTTCTCACGCCTGGAGTTGTCGAACTGATCAAGGATCCAGCCAACAAGATCATCTTGTGGGGCGGTAACGTGCTGGACTCGGAGGCGTACCAGGCGGCAACCGAGTACAACTGCACCAAATACCCCTTCTCGGCGCTGGTGTGCCTCACGCCGAAAGAGGGCAGCACGAGGATGGGAATCGTCAAGCGTCTGGTGGGCGCCATGCCGCCGGCAACCTACTTGTCGGAGCTCCAGGACGCCATGGAGAAATACGGATCGGATCTTGAAGGCGTGCGCGCGGAGCGGGTCGCGCAAGAGGCCACGAGGAACATTCGAACAGAGCAAGATTCAGCGTACGAGCGGTCTTTGGCCATCGACAGACAGCGCGCACGCGAGAGGAAGGAGGCAGCCGCAGCCGAAGCAGAAGCCCAAAGGAGGGCCCAGGAGAAGGCCGCCAACGCGGCGCTCCTAGCAGAAAAACGCCAACAGTGGAAACGCTGGAGGGCGGCCAAGGTCTTGCCCGAACCTCCTGCGGGTGACAAGAACGTGGTGCGCGTGGCGCTGAAGATGCCAGAGGAATCCGGAGCAGGGCGCATCGTGCGGCGCTTCCCCCAGGACGCGCCGGTTGAAGAGCTTTACGCGTTTGTAGAGTGTTACAATGTCATCGATGAGACCAACGGCGAGGCCTCTGAGTTGGCACTGCCAAGCGACTACGAACACAAGTACGCATTCAGGATAGCATCGACGCTTCCCAGAGTGGTCTACGAGCCAAGTGCAACAGCCACCATGGGGGAGAAGATTGGAAAGTCCGGCAACCTGATTGTGGAGGAGCTGCAGGCGGAGTTTGACGAAGATGACGACGATGATAACGAAGAGGAAGAGGAGGCGTAGAGGGATGTTCTAGACAGCACCAGCCCAGCGTTCAACACAATACTCGTCCTGCCTGTGCGCGATGGCACATTGCGGAGACTTGATTCGTTTATGAGAAGCTTGGTGGGCTTGGCTGCCAAGGCGGATGATGACGTTGATGAAGCCCACACCGCTGCTCAGCTTGCCACGGCGTCTGGACAATACTATGGTAGGCCTGGTGACCTTGGCCGACAGTAACACTAGGGATCTCAGCTTCGGCACGCAGCACACACACGTGACCATTCGTGAGATCTGGACGTACGCCGCGAATGCCGGCTGATATGTGTGCGGGCGCTTGTGGCTCGGCGTGCGATGACGCCGTGGGGGATGTGATTGCGTAGAGCGGCGAGGCTGTGCTGTGGCGATGGTGAGGGCGGTGGCACCATTAAGAGCGCCATCTGGTGCATCAAGCACAGATGGGACAGCTGCTGGCGGCACGGCTCGAGCAGAACTCCAGTGTGCTATTTGTTGCCGTTGACGAGTCCGCTCAGGTGCACGGCCAGCCGACCGTGCAGTAATTACTGGGCTCGTATATTGCGTGAACGGTAATTAAATTCAATAATTACAAGGTGTCTGCGAGCAGGCGGCCAACACCCGTCCGCTACGTACGATGTAATCATTAATTAGCGCGACCGCCAAACAAAGAACAGGCCGCGCGGGCATCTGTCTTGGCAGCAGCACTAGCAACGGAGTCGCAGCCCCCGATCGAGCGACAGCGGCTGCCTCTCTGGTCGCCGTCGTGGCTCACGCTTCCTCCAACACGTGCGCTGCTCGTCAGCGAGCTTTTATTAACGCTGCCATCTCTGCCCGTCCCCGCAGCGGGCTGCCTGCACACGCGTTTCTTCCTCGTCCAGGGGCTGGCTGTGAGGACACCTACGAGCACACGTCGCCTGTTTCTGATCCCGCGCCGCGCCTAGACTCCAGAGCTGCGGCCAACGACCCCACGTGTGGAGGCTCGGGGCGTCGCGGATCCAGGACCCCTGCGGCTCGTTGACGGCAGCCAAGGTCGTTTGCCTTACCAATCTGGACAGCGCCGGGCGACGAGACGGCACGAACTGCGCGAGCGCAAGGCACACGCACCGCCGCCGCTACTCGTGCAACGAACAACGAGCAGACGGCAGCTTCTCGCGTCTCGACCCGCACAGCTGCCTAGAGCCGACAGTCGCGACGCTGACCCCCCCCGCGCCGCGTCGTCAGTCATCCACCAGACCGGCCGCTGCGATAAAGACGCCTCCGCGGCATTGTCCGACCCGACGCTTCGCTCACTGCTCGCTGCCGCTTCATCCGCCGCACGAGACCCTGCGACAACGCCCGTGGTCGCTCGCGCCACGCATCGGGCACCATGAAGTCCATGAAGAGCCTTAGCATGAACAGGATGCTGGGGAGCATCAAGAAGAAGGCTGGCGGTGCGTTTGCTTTTCCCCGCCGCCCCCTGCCGCCGCCCTCGCGCCCGGGGCTGGGCGCGTCCAGCATGCCCGTGCGTGGACGACCGAACTGACTGACCGGCCGCAGGTAGCAGCAGCAACTCCGAACCCCCGCCATCCTCGGCCGCGTCGCCAGCAGAGAACCCCGAGCTCACGGCCCGCAACAGCGTGGTACGTACAGAGCGGCCATACCGGCGGACATGCGAGCCGCTCCCGTGCTGACCCGGCCCCGTGCAGAAAGCGTTTTGCGAGTCTGGCGGCAGCGTCCAGAGCGACGAGGTGCTCTTCCTCCCCCCCATCGTCGATGCCGCCGAGTCCTCCCCCGCCGCGGCCGCCGAGTGCGCGCGCGTCATCCGCAAGTTCATGAGCAAGGAGTACTCGTCGCGGCCGTCGTGGCAGTACAACGCCATCATGCTGGTACGCATCCTGACGGACAACCCCGGCCAGACCTTCACGCGGAACATGGACGACAAGTTTGTCGACACGGCGAAGGCGCTGCTCAGGACCAAGGACGGGAGCGTGCGGCAGATCCTGATGGAGACGCTCGACGACTTTGAGCACACAAAGATGTACGACGAGAACTTGGGGCCCATTATCCAGATGTGGAAGAAGGAGAAGGACAAGGCGCTCAAAGACTTTGGGGTGAGGCGCCATCTTGCCATGTTACCCCTAGAGCCACAGCGGAGGCTAACCGTGCATTCACAGGGTCGGATGCCACCTCTGGGACCGCGGCCGCCCATCATGGGCCCTCCTCACCAGAACAACCCGCACTCTCAAAATTACTTCGCCAGGGCGCATTCCAACTACCACCTCCCTGATCCCGTCGAGCTGAGCAGCCGGCTGGAGGAGGCGCGCACGTCTGCGAAGCTGCTCGAGCAGGTGGTCATGAACACGCCGCCCGGCGAGATGCTGCATAACGAGCTCATCAGAGAATTCGCGAACCGTTGCATCAGCGCGTCGCGGAGCATTCAGGGATACATGGCGTCCGAAAACCCGGCGCCCGACAACGACACCATGGAGAGCCTCATCGACACCAACGAGCAGCTGCAAACAGCGCTCAACCAGCACCAGCGCGCCGTCCTGAGCGCCAAGAAGCAGCTGGGCGTCGGGACGCCGACACCCTCCAACGACGTGTCGCCGGCGCCGGAGATGACGAACGGGTTGAACCGCCAGCTCGACTGGCAGTCTTCAAACCTCCCTCCGCTGTCCACCGCGGCGGGCATAGTCGCCGCCGGAGGGAGCGGCAAGGGCAAGCAAGCAGCGGTCTACAACCCGGCGGATGGACCAGCCCACGGCAGCGGCCCCTCCGGATCCGGGTACCGCAGAGACGAGGACGAGGTGTCCCCGGAAGAACCCCTGGAGGACCCCTTCAGAGACCCCCAGCCCGGCCCCTCCCGCGATGCCGGCCCGAGCTCGTCGGGGGCCTACGACGACCACAGACTGCCCCTTGAGCCGTTCCACCCGGGCTTCAAGCCAGCATCAATGGAGTACGGGGACGAAAAGGAGGCGGTCAGCGGACCTGCAGCACCAAGCGGAGCCACAGGTCTACACGTCCAGCCGCCAACGGGCCAGCGGAGCCTACCCGACGACGACGATGACATTTACGAAGCGACGCCCAAGAACAGGGCGCCCGCGAACAGGGGCTAGGTTGGTCGAGCCCCGGCCTGCACACCCGTCACCTGCGAGCGTTGGTGTGACTGTCCTCGGGGGGGCATGGGATGCTGGGAGGATCTATGGAAAGATGCATGCGATGTTTTCGTTTCTACTTTGTTGAGTTGTAACTATTCCCCCCCTTTGTTTCTGCGATAGTGCTCGTCTCGACGTCAGAAGTCGACGACAGATGGATAGCAGTCGGGCGAGAGAGACATATATAGCGTGAGCATGCTACAGCACGACTTCTCATACACGAATTGTTCGTCCCCATTTCGCTACCATCGTTCGCCCGCTCTTGCCATTCGCCGTTTCGGTCGCAAGCCACGGAACGTCGAGTCTCGGAATCGACGACCAACGGGTGAGCTTTCAAATGGGACTGGTCATTATGTCGAGACGACACGCATGTCCTTGGGGTGACACACGTCCGCGTTGGTCCGATGGCCTCGAGGACGTTCGTCCAATGTCTACGACGTTGCAGTGTTGGACAAAGGGTTTAAGCGGAGCGGGGCACTTCGGGTTCCTTCGAGGGCATCGGATATCACTCGAGCGGGATGCCGCATACAGACATAGCCGGGCGTTGTCGTAGAGGACGAGGCACGCGAAGGTAGCCCGTCACATCGCGGCGTCGCCGTCGAGCAGCAGCCAGGCCTGCAGCGTATCAACCTTCGTCGGAGCTCATCTCCGCAGATGGAGCCGTCGCCGTCATGGTGGTTCAAGCACACCTCCCATGCGCAGCGGCCGAAATATCTGCCCATGGAGTGAGCGGCCCGCCCCTATGAAAAGCCGGGAACCCACCGCGCGCATTTCCCATGCCATGTCCTTGTCTCCATGGTACTCTCGTGTCGTGTCGTGCGGCGGCCTGTGGGCCCGCAGCGGAGCGACACTGCGCGGCCCGGCGCGGACCCGGGAAACTGCTGGCGTACCGGCCCGCTCGCCGGGGTCGGCTTGTCTGTCAGCGAGGGCAGGTGTGATGAGCGCCAAGATGAGCAAGGCGACGTGAGATCTGATCGGATGTGAGCGATGCCGTGGTATCCTAATGTGCATGTGGCACGTCGTAGGCCCAGGCGCGCGCGCCGCGTCGAGCTGGCTGATGTTGCACGGGTCTCTGCATCGAAGGCGTGGCGGCCAGCCGGACGCAGGAGACGTGTGGGAAAGGGTCTTCCGCAGACGTACAGGGCGTATTGCTTGCATAGAAGGCAAATATGCCCTTGGTCCCCCTGTCAAACCTACATCACCCGGCATTCGTGCGGCAGCGAGCGCTGGAGCCATGCGAGCGAGGCTCGGCTCGACGCGCAGTGGTTTTGCACATGAGGCTTGCAGAGTCCGCGGAGCCAGTCGCAAGTCCAAACCTCCAAGGCGTATCCACACTGACAGACACGACAACTGCGTTCTCGTATATACTTGTTCCTCCGCACGGGCGATGGACGAAGGAAGCAAAGTAAAGGGTCTCGTCTCCGCGGTCGGATAACAGTGGGGCGATGCTACGCAATTTCCAGCCGTCGGCGAGCTCCTCCTGCTCGGGGGCATGGGAGTTTCTTGATTCCAACTTAGATACCTATACTGCCCCGTTTGGGGGACCGCAAGGCTTGGAGGTTGGGATATGACGCAGCACGACGGCTTGTTCCGCGGTGCCGGGGTCGCGTAGGAGCTGCTCGACCGGCGCCCCTCTTGGATCCGCCCATCCGGATATGAAGCATGACTGCAAAGCAACTCATGTCATGCAGTAAGATGAGCAGGTAGCCAGCTTCGAGCCGAGAGTCTCAGTGCGGGCATGATGGGATGGCTCAGCGGTGCCACGTAACTCGCGTCGGCCGCGTATTCGCACCTCGGAGGGACGGGACGGACGGGGGCTGGAGTCGCAGCATTACCGCGCCGCCGTCAGCAGTCCGTGAGCCTTGACGGGGATCCAACAGGCTGGGTGGGTGGCGCGAGGGCCGTCCACGATGCCGGCCGCGCTTGCGAATGCAGTGGTGATGCCCTGGTGATGCCGGTATCGAACGCTTATTTGTCCCGGGAGAGACACGTCAACGTCAGACCTGGAAGCTCAGGCCGTCGTCGACGGTTAATTGGACGGGATACGCACCGGGCTAGCCACTGAATTGGCAAAGAAACGTCACGGCCAGCAAGAAACATGCCACTGTCAGCTTAGCCCATCCCATCGCCCGAGTGCCCGCGAGGGTCATCTCCGCGGTCAGCCAACGCCGCATGACGCGTTGCCGCTATTCGCACGCGGCCCGCGCATCCGTCGAACGAACGCTCGCGTGCGCGGCACAGGGCAAACACACACGCACACGCGCACATGAATGAATGTGACGAGGTGGTGATCATATCAAGTGTCAAGTCCCTGTCAGCCTGGCTTGGGATTCGACATCGCGGCGCGGCTGGGCCGTCGCTGCTGCTGCTGCTGCGTCGTCGTCGGCGCCCTGGACGCGGCCCTACGGGGGCGCTACGGGGGGCTTGGACCCGCCTGGAACGTGCACCCGATTGGCCGCAGGGGGTCGTTCGATTTCCCTTTTCGGGTGACTCTTGCGAGAAGGGACCACCACCCCCCGTACGATACCTCGCGCCTGCAGCCCCACGCGCGCCGCGCACTCGGGAGCCGGGAACCTCGTTCTCCAATCTCGTCGTCTTCCTCCACCATCGCGGCCCTTTTCCCCAAACGACAGGCCCCCCAAGTTGGGGAACGACGGCCGTGACAGGCGGAGGGACATGTGGAGACAGTTCCTTCTGCCGGCCCCTAGGCGCCTCCTGGCACCTGCGGTGTCCGCCGCGACGGAGCATCGCTGGCAGGGGACCCGTCGTGATGCTCTCGTCACGGCTCGAGCGGGCATACTTCCATGCTGGGCTTCCTGTCCCGGGCTTGCTTCCCTTTAGCTTTCCGCCTCCGTCTCGGGCTACAGCGCAGCACAGAACGGTCACCGTCGTCGTGGAGACGTCCGTCCCAACCTTGCTCTGCCATGACACGGACGTGCGCACATGCAGGAGATCTCGCATCCATCCATCTGACACCGCCCGTCCCAGCATGACCCGTGTACGAGCATCGTCGTCCCCGTCCAGACCGTGGCCAATTTCCGCCAGCCCTCCCGCTACGTGCTTCTTCTGCCCGACCGTCTTTGTGATAATCATCCACAGACGTGTCATTGTCATGCGGGCGCGAGAACTGTTATAGCATTGATTTATCGTCTCCTCCCGGCCCGATCCACGGGTCGGACCCCGGTGGCTTGCATCATGTCCCCAAGCCACGAGAGTCCACTTGAACTGGCTCGGACTGAGACTGCCACCAAGTGCCGCCCTGGCGCCTCAGCCGCATCCCGGTGGGCCCTGCAGTTCCTCGTAAGTCTATCGTCCCATTTTCCCGGTGGCTTGGCCGCCTCTCTTGAATCGGCTTGGCTGGGCCTATAGAACAACTGCTCTCCTCGCTTGGCCCCAAACCCGAACTCCCGGTGTCCCGGGCCGACCACGCTTGCGCCATAGGGTTGCCTATGCTCTGTCCCTTGCCTGGCTTGGCCTAATAATATCTTGTCCTGTACTCTCCCAACGGCCGCATGCCCATGTTGGGAGAGTGTGATGATCCCGCATTTAATGGCATCGTCTGCTTTCATAGCCTTCGCTTCGTCCATCTTCGGCATGAGCGGCAGGCAAGATGATATCTTCATCGGCATTGCCCTTTTCCCGATCTCCGCAGCCGCCCTCGTACCCGTCAAGCATCCCTTCTGTCACACGCACATGTCGCCAGCACGCCATCCACCCGATGGCGACCTCGTCTCTGAGCCACCACGCCGCGACAAGACAGCCACTGTCCCGTCTGTCCCCGGAGATTCTGGGCTTGATCTTGAGACAAGTACGTTGCCGTGCTCCTATCGCCCTCCTCGCTGCTGGTGTCGTTGCGGGTGTCCTTTGACCTTCGCTAACGTCCCTGAAAGCTGCGAGCTATTGATCCCGGTTCCCTGAATACACTGCGGCTCGTCTGCCGTAGATTTGATCATCTGGCTACTCCTATTATTTACCATGCCATTCGGCTGAACGAAGCCATAGTTGACCCGGATGCTGGCCATCTCTACGCTGGCGCTGTGGAGCATATTTCCCAGCACACAAATCACGTAACCGTCCGCAGTGATCTTGACTCTCGCCGTGTCAGACGACTGTTGTGTGATGTACGGCGGCTTTTATCCATCAGGTACGTCTTGGTTGTTGCCCTTGGAAGCTCGGGTTACGACAAGTGTTTAATTTGGCCGTCACCTAGGTGGTGCTACGTTCCTCAGTACGACCGTGTTCCCTGGCTGTGGTTACCATCCGATATCCTGGATGAGAATCAAATACATCTCCATGCTACGGAAATCCATGTAGAAGATCTTCCCCTTGGTGGTCTTCAGCATGACTTTGACGAATCCTACTTCAATGCCACTCTGACGAAGCATCTCGTTTCGATAAAGCTTTCAAATCCAAACCCACCTCTGACAACAAGACCCGATTCCCTAAAGCGGCTCATCATTCAATCTCCGCGTCTCCGGACCCTTCACTACCAAGATCTCGGGATAGGAACTAGTTTTCGGTTCCGGGCCGAAGAGCGAATGCCGCCAATCACGGAGCTAGTGCTGAAATCATATAACTGGGAACACTCTCCTGATGAAGTGGTCAAACATTGGGACTTTTCGCGGATCCGCTCCCTCAAGTTGGTGAATATCCCGGTGTCCAACTTCCTCAATTCCGTCTACCTGCCCGACTTCGCCCTTCTACACACCTTGAAGGTAGAGGATTACGGCGGGCACTTGCAGGACATGCGACCGAGTGCCACACGCCGAATGTATGATCTAATAAAACACCACATAAACGCGCTGGAAGTTCTCGATATCACTTGCCACACGCAAATTTTCGGGCTCGATGCGATTCTAAAGCACAGACACTCGCTCCGAACGCTTCGCTTTAGGGATCATGTCGGATTTGAAGAAGACAACAAGAGATGCCCGACGTTGGCGCTTGAAAATTTGGCCTTTTTGGGCTCTCAGCTGACCTATGTCCACACACTCGAGATTGACATGGACATTGCGCTTTGCAATCCGTGCGATTTCCTCAAAGCCGTATGCTTATTTCCCACCCTGGACACGTTGACGCTGCATGTGCAGACGCGGCTGCACCAAAACGACAGAGTCGACCCAGGAACCGACCGCGACTACGATGCCGCCCTTGACACGTTTAGCAGTCTCATCCGTCTACAGGAGCAGCAGCGGCGGGTTCTTCCCTGGAGATACGTCACCATCAATGTGGGCGGCTGGCGACGCGTCATGGTGAGGCGAACGGGTTACGGATGGAAGAAGCAAAATGCCCAGGGCGTATATGCCGAACGATGCTTCGTGCTGGAAAGGAATGAGCACGGGCGCTACGGGGTGCGAGAAGAGGCGGCTTACGAGACACCGCGATGCCGGTCGCCGATCCAGCTGTGAAGGCTAGCAGGCATTGCCCGCAGACTGACGAAGCACCGGCCTTGAGTATAATTCCGGGAGACACTTTCGAGACTATAGCCCAGAACAGTACATACCTCGTGTTCGGAACTTCCACTGCAAGTGACAGCCAGCACGAACGGATGGCGTGTTGGCATCCAGCATAGAGTATGGAGCGATTTGCGATATTGGCGTTTATTGTTATTTTAGTTGGCTCTTAGCTGTTCTATGTTGCTTGCAATTGTTGCCGCAATGAGCGGGAAGCTTGGTATCCTGCGTGTTGCCTTCAACTAGTGTGTAGTTCTGTGTCTCAAGCCCACCTTGATAACGCCGCGCGTTTTATCGTTCTTCTCTCGGAAAATGAGTCAAGCCTCTAATCTCATATGCACCCCTGAGTCGAATTCATTGTAGTACAACGGTGGTAAGCGATGGAAAAATTGACCGGGTCCCGGGTAGGTAACGATGCGAGCTATTCTTATAGTGTCAGGTAGTTTACATATTTCGTATGCAGTCTCAAGGGCAGTGTCTCTCGGGCAACCTGATAGCCTTCCATGAATAAGGCTCGTCGAATTTGCACGAAAACGAAAAGTTTTGAAGAGTCACGCGGCGTTATCGCGTTATGACAATACAGACAGGTGGTGTATGAATTGACTCAATTACACCCTATTATTCTACGAAGTTGGTGCTCGATGCACGTTCTACTGATATTGCTATAGCTTTATGCAAAAACTTGTTCATCGACAACTAGGCTTTACGCTCAGAGAAGATAAAATAATCAGATCGGCTCGGGGAGTCTGGTAGCAAGCAGGGATGTCATTGTGGGTCACCGACTGACCCTGGCGCAGCCGCAATACGATCTGAGAGTACGCCGCCAGAGTCCCAAGGCCCTGCAACCTCGCAGTAGGCGGTGCTATTTCAACGAAGGAGGTGCAAAAACACAGTCCCAAGAACTTGGCAACACTTGCGTGAAACAACGGAACAGAACGCCGCAGTTGCAAAATTCAAAGACGATGGTGCCATAGCATACTGGCAGGGATGCCAGCTTGCTGAGAGCAAGGAACAGACACCCTATACAAGGTGACGACTTGACGACAAGAAAACAGATGACGAATGATGGTAGCACGGAGTGCTGTCGTCGAAGTATAGCCGCCGACAGGAGTCGAATACAACAGCACACCAGAGTTATCGAATCATGACGATCTCCAGATCGAAACACCAGGAGACCATCATGTTCGAGTGGCTGGGGAAAACAGGCGATACTTGCATGGAAAGACAGAAGCAACAATAACCTCTGATGCAGGGCAGGTGGGAATTTCCCTGATCCCCTAACTCAGCAGAAGTCTTTGTGCCGGCCCCGCTCGAGTGTTCCTCCCTGTCATTCTATAGTAAAAGATCATGTCTCTTCGCATAGTAGAGTTTGATTGTTGGTATCGTCACGTCCGAGGGCGCACTCGAAAGTCGAGGGGAAGAGGGCCGACAACTGCGAGTTACCAGGACTGTAGCATGGAATCTGATAAACGGTGGGTTCAGCACTCACGCCCGTCAACTCTACCCCTTTTCGCGGGGCAACACGTGGCTCTGCAAGCGGCAACATTCCATCGTCAAGACGACGCAGCCCCTTAATTATCCAGATGTACGAGGCACGGCGGCGTTGCCCCGCAACTTTCTTCCTCGAAACGAGACTATTGTTCGCGGCTGCTGGGATAGCTAGTCGTGATCCCGCGAGGATCAGTCCCGTCCTCGGGCGTCGAAGCCCCTGTCTTCTTGACTTTCCTTTCAAACCGACACTGGTTACTGGGCCGCGAGTTCAAGGTTCAAGAGCGCAAGTAGGGACCTCAAAAGAGCACAGAGTCGCGCTCCTCCGCAGCCATGGTCTCCCGGACGGGACGAGTCGTGACGGACAATTGTCTCAATATCAAGATGGTTGCAAAGCCTTAAGAGTCGCCAGCAACGAGGCCTGCGCAGCGTTCCCCCCTTGAATCGTAATTCTAAGTAGAGGGAAAAGAGAACAGCAATGATAAAGAGCAAAAACCACAAGGAGAGCCTACTTAATTAACTCTACTGTCCAACGCTCCTGCCAGCCAGAAACCTTCAACTCAAGGCGGCCGCCGGAACCGACAACGCACAGCAAAAGACATTCGTTCCTAATTCGCCAACTCCAAACCTTCGCTCGAAAGTGGTCCGCACAGTAGAACCTTCCCACACGCTCTGGCCGGGCCACAGCAGGCAACGTCCGGACGCACCCGGTCGGTCCGCTCCTCGCCCTCCCTTCCCAGCCAAAAGGCCTGGATGACGGTGACCTGACTCGGCCGTTTTACTCCCCCATCCGTCGCTTCCCGCATGTCACCGGTACGAGGCGTGTCGCCAGAAACGAACGCTGAGACATGAAACCCCAAGAGCTGGGTCCGGGCCCGCCCACACCCCCCCTCGAGATGCGCTCATCTGCATTCCAGTCAAACCTAGCCCAACAGCCCACATTCCCACACAGTACGGACGAGTACGTTTCCCTTCCCCCCATCATCCCCCCCCCCCTTTTTACCTCGCCCACCTCGCGACTAGCCGAGCCGTAGCGCAGACTACCGGATGCGGTGGCATTCTACTCCCCTCGCCAAACAGCCCATGACGAGAGGCGCAGCCCTTAGAGCCCTCCCGTGTGTAGGCCGTAGAGTTTGCCGAGTCGGAACGCTGGCACACCAGAGACGAGCAAAGGCGGGCAGCTGACGACTTGGAACACGACGAGAGGGCGTGCGCGATGCTCGAGAAGACATTTGGTGTAAACTAAAATCTGCTGACGCCGTCGGCGACGCCTTGGCCTAATATGACGCGAGGCAACCCGCTCCCGAGTTCGCGACCCCGTCATATCTGTCAGGCCGGCTTGCTTCCCACACCACCCACACGCACCTCGACGCTTATGCATGCTGCAGGAACAACCGAACAATCCGATCACACATGTCTCACCGCAGCCCATTCCGATCCAGCCTGAGACAAAAACGTGCCTACTGCGAGCCGCCCCCGGCCCCCGCGTCACGGGACTCGCCCGCCCATTCATTCCACGGTCCGAATATCAACACAACTCCTCAACACCATCTAGGCTGCCCCCCGTCACGGAACAACAGTGCACCACCCCGATGAAGCACAATCAAACCGCCGGACAGGCTCCCCAATTCTCGAAAAAGGCTCCAAGAGCGCGGTAGACACCCAGGCCATCAGCTGAGCCCCTCCCCCCAGTAGACACACACCCCCTTTAATTCCTAGAACCTTACCGCCCTCGCCTCTCCCTCGGCCGCCCATTATCCCAAGGACTACTAACACGCACGCCCCCTCCCTCTTCTCAGTCCGTCGCCCAAAACCGCGCGATCCACGAGGGCTTAACCGCGCTCAGAACGCTAAAACAGCTCTCGAGCGACGCGCGCCCCAAGCCACAACTGGGCGCCGGGGCTCCAGCCAACCCAGCGGGAAAACGGGAGGGAACAAAGGGCCGTCGCGAAAGTCGTGCAGTAGTTGCCAGCATGGTTCCAGCGAGGAAGCGTCCTCCCGTGCCGCTCCGGCCGGCGGCATCCCCCCTCCTAGCCCCCTAAGCGCACCTCGTCTGACTAGTGGCTCCCCCCTTTTCCCTCCGCTTGTTTCGATACCGTTGGTCTGCCCTCCCTCACGTTGGCCAGGATGGGAAGCGTGACACCCCCGTATGGGAGCAGGAAGTCCGGCACTTCCATCCTCTTGATCTCGCTCAGCCGAAAATGCCGCTTCAGGGTGCGCTCTGTTCGTCTCCCAAGTAAACTGCCGCGACAGCCTAGCCCGACTGAGGACGTAGAATCGAGGCGCTGTGGATAGTGCCACCTTGGCGTTTTGGTCGACGCCCGAGCCCCCTCCCCTCACCAACTCACGACAACCTGGCAGGAAAGGATGACATTCGAATAGATAGTCACGGGGACTCTCCGGACACCAACGCAACCGGAGGGGCTCACGGGGCCCGCGCATGATGCCCATGTCTCGTAGAACACCCTCGAAAGCTGCAGCCTTCTGCAGACTGCCAGATGATCAGCAGGTACGAGCAGCCTTCTCGTCGAAACGCCAAGTAGTCAGTCGGCCAGCATCGCCCGTGAATAGAGGAGTGTTTATGGCCATGGGGGAGAGAGCACGGGCAGAGCGTCTCAGGGTCCCGTCGGCTCTGGCCGTCCCCGCCAGAGGGCTCCGACAGCGCACGTTAAACGAGGAATAGAAAAATATACCGACGGAAGAAGTGCAGGACGAGGAGAATAAAAAAGTAGGGCGGGGGGCCCTTGAGAAATGCAGCGACGGAAAGGAACCCTTGACAGAGCCGATGGCATCACTGGATGGGATCCCATTCGCCATGGACCAGCAGAATGTATTGCTAACACGAAACACAACCTTAACGGTTCGCAAATAGCCCCCAACGTCCGTCCACCCCAGAGCCATGATCATCGCCGACTACAATGGCGCAACCCGCCATGACACACGCAACATTTCGTACCTAAGTAGCCTCCCGGGGGGAAAGAAAAGAGTAACGAATTCAGGCACCCGCCTGCGCATCTGTCCGTCCCCGAGTTTGAACCCCAAACCAGTGACCAAAAGAACGAAGAACAAAATGAGCAACGAAAGCCAGAACGAAAAATCAAAACGTTTGGTGCCGTGAGGCATATCCGTCTTCTGTAACGTAAAATAAAAACATCAAACATTGATCATGCCATTACAAGCTGTGCAGAAAGGACCCCGTTCTGGCAATGACCGCCGTAGCAGAACCCAACGTGGCTGCCAGAAGAGACCGAGAGCCTTTCAGCCATGTAAAACAACTAAAGAACTCGGAAGGTGTTAAAGGAAGAGGGGTAAACGCAAGTCAATAACTCGGGATTAGAAAAGAAAACACGCGCCAAAATAATGTGTTTGTTGCCAAACGGATGGTTGCTCTAAACTTTGGTACCGCCGTCCTGGATCGCACAAAAGGCCTCCAATTGTTCGCTGGAATCCGTCGCGCATCAGATCTCAAACCTTCCAGTCAAGAGGAGCCAGCGTGCAATTGGAGGCCTTTCGATTCATCACAGCAAACGTGCGCGCGTAGTCAGTTGACCAACTGTCCGGCAGAGTCAACGTTTTTCACTTGTGTGAACGATTATGGTTTCGAAAACACCACCATCCCTCCTTAGGGCTACCTGGATGCAGTTTGGTCGTCCAGGCCGTTAGCGAGAGCCGTTAGGTTCGGCCTTGCTATCGCGGGGACGATTCAAGCGGTCAATCATTGTCCGATCAATGTCGTTCTTCTCCACGAGATTGCTCAAGCTCATGATCGAGGAGGAATTCTGGGGCTGGCTTGCAGGGGCCGCCTGCTTTGCTGCTGGCGTCGATGCACCGCTGGACCCGTTTTGCGGGCCTGGAGAGCGACCACCTTGAGCAGCGGGTTGAGGGAGTGCTCCGGTAGTGTGTGGACTCTGTCGGGCGCCCGGGTAGGGAGGGTGGGTCAGCCCGCCGGGACTGCTGTTACTGGAAAACTCGGCAGGTGACCTTCGCCGAGGCTCATCCTCCGCGGCGCCTCCTCGCGGTGGAGGCAGCCTGTAGCTCTCGTTTTGCTCCTCTGGCGTTCGGCGACGCCGTCTGCCAGCAACTTGAGCTTCGTCGCCGTAGGACGAGAAGGACTCGGTCGGCGACTGCGTTGGCTGCGGCTGCGAGTAGTAGTTTGGAGGGGGGCCTGCCGGCGCAGGCCCAGCGTGATGCGGTGGCGGTGGATAAGGGTGACCACCCGGGACGGAGCTGGGCGCCAGGGGCTGTCCGTATGCGCCGAACAGCTGAGTACCTGGCGGGACTCCGCCTGGGACGGCCGACACGGGAATGAAAGCTGTCGAGCTGGAGCTCGAGACTGGCTGGAAGATGCATTCCTGGTTCATTCGTGCACAGTTCTGGCACTTGCCGCCTGGCGTGTTCTGGTAGCCACTGCACCGGATCTGGAGAGACGAATTAGCCATGGTGTCCCGTCACAACTCTTTGACAGCGTTCAAGGGCGAAAGCCCACCTTTCGTTTCCGACAATATCGGCAGGCAATGGAAGTTCGCTGGCGGGGAGCAGCCTGAGCCATGCCTGGCGCGCCACCGGGTGCCTGTGCATACTCTTGGTAAGCGCCCTGAGGAGGGCGGGCATAACCATTCGGCGGTACGGCCCCAGGCGGCGGTCCACGGTAGTAGTATCCTTCACCAGCGTACTGTTGCGGCGGGTGGTGCGGCTGGTGAGGGTCGGGAGGATACTGGCCCGGAGGACGTCGGTCGTCGTAGTACCCACGCTGGTCCGGCGGAGGGTACGCGGGCGATCGGGGGTCGCCAGTGTTGGTCTGCAAAGGTGGCAAGTAGGTGGAGGGAGGCTGTTGTCCAGCCGAAGGTGGAGGATACCCGTTGACGGCATTTGGCGAGGCTGCGTAACGAGGATCGTGAGAATAGCCACGACCTGGCGGCGGCGGCGGCGGCGGCGGCTGCGAGCCGTAGCCTGCAGGAGCGCGCGCCTCGTGAATCGAGGGAAGGGTCACAGCCGCAGCCATACCGGGTCGAGGAGCCTCGGCGGAGCGCCGAGACTGGTGGTGGTCCTCGGCGGAAGGTGGTAGTCCTGACGGGAATCGGGACGAAGTCGAGTGATGCTTCTCCTCGCTGTGGTTCTGCTGAGGACGATCCTGGCGATGGCGGTCGTCGGCCATACTATGGCTGTCGACGCTGAGGTGCGCAATAGACCTCTGTCCGGAAGCAGGCAGAGTTAGTTCCAGCGACGGCTCCTACTTAGAAACGGTTGACCGCAGGGCGGCAATGGCGCATTTGGTAGTCAAGCCGAGGATGCCTTTGCGACGGTGACGAGCACAGCCAAGGAGAGGGACCTTCCACTTGTCGTCGAGGTTGGTGGAGGGAGGGGGCGGAGGACTTGTCCTTGAACGTCGCGCTGTGCTGTATCGACCTCTTGAGGGCGATACGAAGCGGCAGGGCGAGGGGTGAAGCGGGACGTCCCGAGTATACGGCAGGGAGCGAGCAGGCGCAAGGCAGGCCGACGCCGCGCGGTGCGGGAAAAAAAAAAGGGCACCGTAGGTCAGCAGCGGATGCGAGGGCCGGATGCAAGCACGCTGGGCCAGTGCAGTCTCGCGTCGCTGCAGGGCCGAGCCGAAGTCGTCGTCGCGATCCGAGTTTTTGGCAGCGGAGGTGGAGGGGAGATTGGTGGATGAGGGAAGGAAGAAGTTGGGTTGAGCAGAGGCGTGTGGTGTTGGAGGTGAGAAGGTACAAGTACCAGGAGCGCGGGGGGGGGGGGGGGGGGGGGGGGGGGGGGGGGGGGGGGGGGAGGGGGGGGGGGGGGGGGGGGGGGGGGGGGGGGGGGGGGGGGGGGGCGTGGGTGGAGGAGGGTGCTAGAAGGAGACGGCGCTGGAGGGTCGGGGGTTTTTGCCGCTGGAGACGAGCAGCGGTGGGCTGCTGCCAGTGAGCCCAGGCGCCCCAAGGTCAGGTCGGCTGGGCGGGCCTGCGCCGGTCTGCGGCGGCTAGGGCTATCGGCCCAGGCGGTGGGCGGGCACTGCACAGAGTTACTGGCTTAGGTGGTTAGGCGTACGTAGTAGCGCCAATGCGCGCTGCGCTGCGGGCGAGCCAAGGTACGTGGGTAGCGGCCGCCGCGGTGGGGGCTCGAGGGGAGCCAAAGGCATGGGAACCCGGCGGGCGGGAATGCAGCGATGGACGGATGGCCCGGAGTCGGCTCTTCCCAGTCGAGCTAGTCGTGGTGGTCGAGCCCACGGAGGCAGCAAGGTCGGGAGCGAGCCTGACGAGGCTGAAGTCTAGTCTGCCAGGCCAAGACGATCAAACTGGCAGGCTTCGTGAGGATGGTGCGAGAAGGGGTCGGGCTCCTCTCCAGGCAAACGGTGGCAGAGAGGCGCACTCCGAGAGTATGTGTCGGGTCTGACGGGCAATGACGCCGGCCGCCCTGTCTGCCCGATGCGGCCGGGAACTGGCTGTTTCTGGGCCGCTCCGTGTCTGTGTTGCCTTTGGCCGCTTCCGTCCCGCGGCGAGCAAAACGACGCCTATCTGGGGGAAGCGTGGGCTCGTATACTGATCCCCGTCCTGCGCGACCGTGTTAGACTTTTAGTCCCTGCCGCACTGAATGCCATTGCGAGTCTGGCTATTGGGCTCGTGGAGTCACCCACGGCCCGCCGGTAGAGGCGCCTCCCTCCCTTCTCCCTTTGCACTTGCACGCACGGCGAGTGCCGTTGGGGATCGCTCCACAGAGCCCGTTGCCGCTGACCGTAGTGGCGTGCCGCTTCGGCTTCATGGCAATCCGCGAGGTTTATCTCGCGTACAGTATAGACTGAATCTTGGGGCCGTGGGCTTCGCAATTGTTGGTTCTGCACCCAACAGCATACTTCAACACAGCCGCAGTCGCATTGTGGTCGACGAATCGCCACGACATCTGGCGAGCTGCGCAGCTAACTGCAGGGCAGGCGGCGCGTCTCGAGAAGTTCAGGCCAGCCACGCGGTGCCATTTGGCGCCCATCGTCAAGGCGGCTTCGCCGCGCCCCGACTCACAAGGCTGCTGTTGCAAGATGGCAGGAAAACAGAGAGTTGCCATGATGTGAGCCTTACGTACCTGGTATTTGTCCCAGTTCAACACGGATCTGGCCGCTTTTGGCCCAACAGACAACGATAGAAAGCCTCGTGGGGAGGCTATGTGCAGCTGTCGTTACGTACTCCGTACGGATTGCTGCAATGCATTGATGTCAGTTGGCGCGCTCGTAAAAGTCTGGGCGAAAGAAACCTCGCGTCTTGGACAGCCGCGTCCAGTGCGATGCTGCTAAGAACGCTCCTCTTGTCGTTCGTGTTGGAAGAAGCGCTCTTGGCTGTGAGGGCACGGGTTTGACGGGGTGGGTGGGTGGGTGGGTTTGATGGCTGAGCGCTGCTGCAAACTAGCGGTTTGGCGCGACCCGGCGGGACGGATGCAGAGGCCTACTGGCCAGTAAGCGAGGCGGGTAGAAGACGTCTCCCGGGCCTGGATGCCGCGCCGCCGCAACGACCCGTGATGTGACGGGGGATGAGCACGGAAGGGGAATGGCAGGACGGGCGGGCGAGTAAGTCAGGCACGCCCAGCCAACGCCCTTGCGCCCGCGCCCGAGGAGCCGGCGCAAGCAAGCAAGCAAGCAAACCCGCCCGCTCCCGCTTCAAGGCAAGCAAGCAAGTACGAGTGCTCGCCACGAACGGCTGACGCCCAAGAGAGCCGGTGGACTCTGGGGCAAGCTCAGGGAGAACTTGTGAGGGTGTGTTCGTGGAAGGGTGGGTATGCCCGTGGCCTCCGTGCAGCATTGTGCTGGCGCAGTGCGTGTGCGTGCGTGGCGTGTGTTGGCAACGATGACGGCCGCGAGGTTGAGCAGCAGGAACACGGAATGAGAAACAAAAGAAGGGGGGTGGGGGTGTGTGTCGAGACAGCTACAGTACGAGCACGGAGTAGGTGTACAACTCGTAGGTTGGTCCATGTCTCTGATGTGGGCGTCGGTGGTGGGTTCCCGGTTTTAGCGGGTACGAGTACCGTGTGAGCGTCTGAGAAAACTGTTCTCCCCACCGGCCTTCCTGACGAGGCCGGCTCAGCGCTGAAGCGACAACACGGCGCGGGGATGAGGGAGTCCAGAAGAAGGGTTAGAGGGAGTACAAGGAGCATGGCGACGGAGTTCGATGCCGGGGATTGGCATCGCAGGTTCGAGTGCTTTCTCATCCGGCCACTGGGTTCGGGAACGAGGCACCACGCAGGTTGGCCGACAAGCGCACGAGAGGGACGCGCTGAGGAGAGAGAAGACGACTGGGCCAGCGAGACGACAAGAAAGCGCAAGGGTGCGCGCGTGTGCCCCCTACGTAGTAGGGGCAAAAGAGCTGCTATCCTTACCTGGTGATTCCTCTCCGAGCGGCATGCGGATAGAGAGAAGTGACGTGCGCCGGCAAAGAAGCAGAACCAACGGACGAGATTAATTCCACGCGCGGACCGGGGGGGATGGGCAGCCGGAGAGCGGTGGTATCGAGGGGCCTAAACGGCTAAGCCCAAAAGCCCCGTCGTGACGGCGGCGTTTGCCTTTTTGCCAGGCAGAAGGCGCGGGCCCCTCCCGCTAATAAATAAACGATTCAGAACTCCGTCTGGGGTCCCGAGGCGGCGCGCGTTCCCGACGGCGGGTTGGCTGCAGAGGCGGCCGCAGGCTGCACGAGCAGTGTGCTCGCTGCTGGGTCCTGGGCCCTGGTCTGGCTCATCCCTGGCGCGGCCCTTGCCCTCCCGCTAGCGGCTAGTGCCCTTCTCTTCCCTTGGCCTTAGCTGCAGCTGGCTTGTGGTAGGCCGGCTGCCGCTGCAGGGATGGCTGGGCACAGAGTTGGCGGTGGAGCGCTGTCGATTGACGGGCGTTGGTGCTGTGTTGTCGCCGACCTCGCAGGGTCTGTCGTTCTGCTCCCGGATCACTCCATACTCCCCTCCCCGTGCTTGGCTTCGACATGCAAATGTGGCCTGCTTCTGTACATAGTACCTACGTACAGTAGTAGCCAGCTGCCCATCCACCTCGCGCGAGTCCAGTTTCGGCGCTCAGCGCAGGGCGACATGGTCTCGGGCCACCAAGCCCTTTCTTCCGTTGGAAACGTACGCGGCTGCGAGTGAATATGAGACGAATCGAGAGGCCAGGCCTCGTGCGCTTTGGGCGATGCGGCGTCCCAGGAAGTATCCCGGAAAGCCGGCTTGTGTAGTTCTCGTCAACTGTGTGGAGGGGAAGAGCACCCGAAGCGCATCAGGCGCCTCTGGCTGGGTAGTGGCAACTAGAGCAAACCCGTCGCAGTCCGTAGTAGGTCAACTGCCGACGGCTGTCGGGCGAGCCGTCCCGTCCCGGATTGTGCGATGTGTTGACGACACTGGCGCAGTAGGTGTGCTTCATCATTCGTGTGCCTCGGTCCGTCTGGGCACAGGTCACTTGGCGGTGACGGAGAGGTCAACGACGATAGCCTCACGGCTTTTTGCGGGCCGCGGCGTGCGAAGTGTGATCACTGGCAATGTCACCGTATCGTTGGTCCTGCTGGTCTCGAATCCATTCCCGCAAACCTTGCGTTGCAGCAAGCCATGCAAGCGCAATCCGAATTCAGCGTTGGGGGTTGCCATATGTCATTGTCAAAGCAAACCCCTCCCCCAGCAAACCATGGACCCGGCTTCTGCCAGCCCGCTTTTGCTGATGCCTCCGCCCATGGCAAGGAGCCGCGGTGGGCTGCGCTGCCTTGTGCTGGCCAGGCCCTTTGCGGCCGACGTCCGGGGGACGCAGTTATAGGCTGCACCAAAATGAGTATTAATGCGTATCATGAGAAGACGTAGCGTTGCGCAACGGTCGCCAGCCACCCAGACGATTCCAGGATCCCTTCTAAAGAGCGGTGTCGGTACTCCTGGCGTGCACAGCGCGCTCGTCTGAGTTGCCTCGAAAGAAAGCAGAGCGCGGCACTCGGAATGTCTTGTGGCGAATCCACGGCTCCTTCGTCTCGCTCGATCAATTCGTCTCAAATGAGGTCATGAACCTTAGATTCGCAGCCTATCCGCTCTTTAATGGGGCGCCGGTGGCATGTACGAGCAGGCTGCCTTGCAACGATGATGTGGTGTCACGCCAAGCTCCGCTTTGACGAGCGGTCTCTTAGATCGGCCATGCCGGCGAGGGGGACTCAAGATTCGGAACGAAAGCTGTCATGTAGCAGTGACGATGCAGCGTTGTCATGCCTGATCGAGTTGACGTGATGACAGAACGTGCGGAGGCGAGGTACGGGGAGGCTCGAGGCGGAGGACAGGTCGAGGAAGGCGCAACAATCACGGCTCGATGCTGACGCAAGCCGACCTTCAGCAATGCACCACGGGCAAACATGTGCTTCGCTCACATTCAATCTTCCGCAGCACCCACGCGTAATATTTGCCATACTCATGCAGGCGCGAAGAATGCTGGACCAGACCGTCTGATATGTCGACCGCGGATGAGTGACAATTGGCGACGGTCCGGTTGCCTCGGGCGGGGCCCCGGGGGGAAGACGCTGTGCGAGCAGCTAGTTCCAGTCGCTCGGCTGCCGCTAGATTCTGGAGAGTAGCTCAAAGAGAATGGATACTAGAAAGTCCCGCGTGCAACTACTGTACGAGTAAATTACGTATGGTGCCTTCCTGAGATACGTAAGGTAGTAAGGTGTACCTAAAGTACCTAGGTAGGTGAGGTATGGTGCGTGGTAGGGCGCCGCTGAGGAGCGGCCGTGGTAGAAGTGCCCCTACGGAGTAGATTCTGCCGCACTGTTCCGGTCACGGCCTGCATGCAAACCTTCCTTCTGACCTCCGCAACTCACGTCACCGCGGCTCCTCCACAGCGCGCTTCTCATACCGCCTAGCTGTGGGGTGGTGGAAGCTCCGTACTAGTACGACTACTCGTAATATGTGCGCTTGGCTCGGCTCGTATCCTATTCCAACCTCGATCCCCTGCCAATATTCGAGGCGCGGTAGGTAAGGTAATATGTAGTCCCTCGAAGCACGCGTAGTACGTACACGACATGTACGTCTCATACCACACAACCTTTCGTGCTTACGAGTAATTACTCCGTCGCCGAGGCAGCACATCGTCAGATGATGACTTTCCTCAGCTTCCTAGCCTTTGTGTAGTGCTTTGCTCGATTCAGGCCCGTTTCCTCCCAGCGGCCCCGCAGCATCTCCAAGAACTTACGAGTACTACGTACGAGTAAAGCCAACAGGACTACGCCGCCGACGTCCCTCCCGCAGCATCTCTCGCATACTGCCACTTGGCATGCGAGTAGGCCCTTGCTTGTTCTCGCAGTCATCCCAACGGAAGCCGGTTGCCAACGTCACGACGGCGCGCCCGTGTGCTGTTCGACGAGGCACCCATTTGCCGAGTTGGGCGATATCCCCTCGACCTGCAATACGACCCTCAGCCTCTGCCCTGCTTGTTGGGTCTTATCCCATGCAATAGTCATCCTTCTGGCCGTCGTTGTATGCAGATTCATCACCCATCTACCTGCATACAGGGCACTGCATCGGAACCATTCCAGCGCCACCATTTCCGCGAGGCATCGACGCTGTTCTTCCAGAGCCATCGTGGAAAGGCAACGGAAAAGACGGGTACGTAGTATGTGTCGATGACCCCAATTCGCGTCGAGGGCTGAGCTAGCCCAACCCATTCCCACGCTCTGGGCGCGGCAATCGGATGCCACTGGCTCATGGCTTGCCAGGATGGCAATGGCGCTCGGGAATCTGACAGGTCAGCCATTCTCCTGGGATGCGTCGCCTTTTGTGGGTCGTCTGCGTTTTACGCCCACGGCTGGCGTGGTCGCCACCTGCTCTCATGGGTGAACGGGGACAAGCCGAAACCAGGTGGGTGCCCCATGGTTATGGAACCTTGCTCGCCGCCGCTGGCCGCCGCCCCTGCCTTGCTGCCGACGGCATCATCTCCCAGGCATGCCAGGTCCCATGTTTCACTGCAGATAGGCTGGTGGCTGGGTCCATCGTGTTGCATCCGGACGGACACACGGGAGGGGACACGCTTCGCGCCGCCTCGGTATGGATCCTGGCAGACTCGCACGAACTAGGGACGGGTAGCCCGTGCCTCGTATGCTTTCCCTTCTCCCGTCCGTTTCCCGCGTCCCGCCACTCCCTGGTCACACCTCGCCGAGGAGGTGAGGCAGCCTCTGAAGGCGGGCCGACAACGCGGTAGCTTTGCACATGCTGCCATCACCAGTCTGGCCAGGGCTGATAACGGGGCTCCTTCATCGACGCTGCGAGAATCCCTCGCACCTTGCGGCACAGACTCGCCGAAAGTGGAAGCTCTGTGATCATCTGCGGGTGCCCCGACAACGGCATCCTGCAATCACCGCCTTACGCTAGCAATGGAAAGGCCGTGTTGTCTTCAGCGCACGGTGTACGAGAATTTGTTGATCATTCTCTCCCCACCTTGCCTGACGTTTGTTGGCGCCAGCAACTGTACTCCGCCGCCAGGAATTGTTTCGGCGCACGCGCAACCGTACTCGAGATGAATCCACGCCGACGAGTTCCCATGGGCCTGTCAATCAATATGCAGGGCGGTTAAACCCGCTCCTCCCGCTGCTCCCGCGCGGGAAACATCCTGGTTGGCTGTGTGTGCATGGAGTACAGGTCTTTTTATGAGCAGGATCGTAGGCCGTTTAGCCACAGGCTGACGAACGCGCCCTCGTGGCACTGTCTCATCTGAGCAGTCCCGCCACCACTTTCTTATCTCTGTCCTCCAGCCAAAATGCCGGGTCAAGGAGAACCGATAGATGGACGGGAGTACGGGTATGCCGTGAGCGAAAGATTAATCGTCAGGGCGGGCTTGCCTCGCTGGGAGTTGCGCGGGGACAATGGGAAACCCAGTACGAAGCAACGACCAAGCAGTAGCGCACAGCGAGGCATGCGAGGCATGCAGACTCAACCCAATCTACGAACACTAAGCGATCGCATCAGGTAGGAGCGGTGCTTTCCCAATACGATGAGCTACCCGGCAGAAAAGGTCGTCAACTTCGTGCTGCATCGGACGTGACTCGCCGGTGCTGGTTTGGGACTGGGATCCGTGATCCCTACGATCCCAGAATCCAACGAGGCAATGAGCTGTGCCATTGAAAGCCTAACGGCCCGACAATTCAGGTCATATCTTACCGTAATCGTACGCTGCGCCGCTTATACATAAGGGATGCAATATAACTAGCAGGCCAGGTTTAGCAGGCCATTTGCCGTTTCGGAAGTGGGTGGGCCCCGAGACAGTGTCAAAAAGAGGGGATGGAGGTACGGAGTACCGCGTGTTTTGCGCAGAAGGATTTGCTTGTGGTCGTCACAGCTCGCATTCGATGCCAGAAGGGGAGTAAACGAAAGGGGGGGGGGGGGCACGCAATACCAGGCCACCTTCCCAACGTCGGCAGCCTTGCATGTTGGAGCAGGCATCACCCCAAACAACAAAAAGCCAACGTGATGATACCCGTCCTCCCGCCAGTAGTCACATCGGCAAGCTTCCCATGCAGCCGGCCGTCAAGCCCCCCAGATCGCGCCATCCTCGTGGCAATTGGGGCTGAATCCTTGCCGCCCGCCAGCTCGTCCGTGTCGGGCGGGCCGCGCAATTGACGCTGTGCGACCGGGCACGCGAGGAGAAAACTGCGGTGCCAAGTCTAGCGGACCGTGCTCTCCACTCAGGGGCAATCGCAATGTCCCTGCTTCGCATTCCCACTGGTCACCAGCGGGATGGGATGCTGGGGTCGGACGTAGCAGTGTTGCGAACCGTCCAGTGGAGCCCACTTAGTGGCTCCCGACTCTCTGGTACGCACCGCAACTTGGTCGCAGCAACTAAGACCCGCGGCGCTGCCATCCAATCATGCCCCGAGGTCGCGGTGCGTTGGGCTGGGAGCGCCAGCTGTGTGAGTGGCGCGGCTGGGGAACGACGGTGCGGTGACGACGGTGACGACCTTTCAACGCGGCTCACTGTTGGTAAGACCTCCCACGTACATACGAGTGCTCGTACGGAGTACGGAGTACTTGGGTCCATATCCTTGTTCTTACATAGTACTGTTGGTGTTGGCCATCGACAGTCGGCCGTGATGCCACAAAGGTGCGTTGGTGCTGTCGTGTTCAGCGGCTCACGCATCCGTCGGAGCTCCGCCTTTGCCGGACGAGTAATTCATGACTGCAGGAGATGCAGCGCGGCCTCTGGCTGGAATGATAGCCGTCCATGAATCTCGAGGCTCGCGTGACGGGCGATGTGGTTGGGCCGGAGCGACGGAGGCTCTCGCACTGAGTTGCTCGCGCGGGCAGCGACGGTTCGGCACCCCTGGACTCCGCACATCCAGCAGGGGACTGCTGCAGCTGATTGGACTGGAAACCCTTTGTCGGCGGGCATCAAGGCTCGTCCCGTTCGCGCTACGGCTTTCGGCTGTCCCAATCGCTTGTCTGGCTGAGCCGTGTTCCCCCAAACGGATCCCAGGCAGGGCGGGTCGCCTGCCACGGCCGCCCTTCCCCCCATCCCCCCTTCGAGTCGACTCAATGGCGATGATGCATCGACCGGCATGCGCAGCCAAGCCAACGCCCAAACAGCCGACTTCATGCGTCATGCGTGCGTCCGTCGTCGTAGCGCAGGTGCGGCGTTCTGATGCTGCGCCATCTGTGCCACTAGCACAGTGGGACCGTCGGCCACAGGAACCTGGCTTGGATCATCTGTCGCACGGTGCCTGCCGCCTGTGCAATGCAGCTCTCCAGAACATGGAAGGTAACGTAGGTACTTGCCGTACGTACCTTACTCGTAGGTACCTAGGTAGGTACCTACCTTATGTTACTCCTCTGGCCGAAGATCCATCGAGACGACCACCCGTTACCAATACGCAGATCAGACAGCGTGCCATCGGCGCCACAAATTGAGATGTGTTCGATGGAACTCGACGACAAACACTCGCAATACTACGTATGCCCGGCGGATTGGTCTTCTGGCGGTGTGGCCGGCAGAGCTGCGGTGATCCACCCCAGTCATTGCTCGTACGGAGTACAGTCAGCTCGCCTACCTGATGCACCTAAGGTGCCTACTACGTAAGGCAGGTCAGGCAGTCACGTTGTCCGTCGGCGCGGAGCATGCGCATTTCAGACTTCTCTACTTGACCAACCACTTTTTGGGTTGCTCCGCTGCCGATTTAACTTGGTCCAGTCGGCAGGGCGGCGGCTTGTGCGAGTATCTGTACGAGTACTACGTACTGTCCTCCGTACAAGTTCAAGAAATGCGCTCGTCAGACTCGGTTGCATTCTGCATAGCAGTGGATCAAGTCGCCAGTGCAGTGCTCAAGCGGGACTCGGAACCTGGCCCTGCCTCATGTAATAGTGCTCCTAGTATGGGCGGTGTCGTAAGGTACCTACTTGGCATACGAGCCAACCTGCCGGGGTGTCACTGATGACGACGGGCTTGATGGCGCTGACTTTCCAGATGCCCCTGGCTGCCCGCCTTTGCGGGCCCCGTAAGCAACTACAAGGTGAAACAGAGGGACTTTTAGATTCGTCACGGGGCTGCAGTTTGTTTGCTGTGGTGTGGCTCCTCGCATGGTGTGAGCAGGGGCCCAAGCAAAGTCACCCTGGAGCCCTGATCCCTCCCGCAGCTGCGTGGATCACTGGATGCGGGCGACGGCGAGTCTCGCCCCTGCCCCCAGGCCGCGCCGTCCATGACACTCACCAGCCCGTGCGGCGGTTGAGCTCGCTGGCTACCGCTTCGTGCACCTCTGTCCTCCCCCACCGGATGGTCGTCAGATTCATCTCCATAGTGTAAAGAGGGCAAAGAAAAGAAAAACAACGGCGACTTCTGTTCCAGGACAGCGCGTGCTGATCCCAGGACAATCCAGACGGTCGCTGCGTACAACTGGCGCGCGCGATGGCCGACCGTATGTACTTGTACGAGTAGTACTCGTATGAGGCGTCGCGAGGGTTTGGCGCATGGGGCCGAGAAAGTTAGATCCCGACTAACGGACGGCCCGGGGCCTCCCGCCCGCCTGCCTGAGTTACGAGAAACTAAGGTAGTGCGGGTGGCGACGAAGGCTTTCACCCAGTGGACCAACGCAGGAATTCATGCTGTGACACGGAAGAGTTAGTCTCTCCACGTTGTTCGGTCCGGGTTGCAGACACTCGCAGAGGCAATGCTCGAGGATTGACATGTTCCAGACAATTGCGACAGCACTTAGTTGCGCAGCGAAATCGTCCATTCAAGGCATCTACATGCCAGCTGCCGACGATGGTGGCCGCAGCAGAAAGAGGCTTCGTAAGGTAGGGATGGGCCCAGTGGTGGGCAGTGCTCTGCATGAGCGCAGACAGCGAGGCACCCAATAGCAGCAAATGGTCCCCCGACAGTGCTCAGCGTAATGCTACATGGCCGGGCGAGCGCAAGACCATTTCTGACAGAAACTCAAGGTGATAAGGACCCCTGCATCGTCGGACTTCGCACCGGGCCTTCGATGCCCCGGCACACAGTGCAGAGCCTCCAAGCCAAGCAATGTCGGCCGGGTCGGTCGGGTCGGTCGGCTTGGCTTGAACAGCAGCATGCAGCACCTGTTGGTAAGACATGGCGTGTTGCGTCCAGTGGCATCTCACATGCGCGAGGAGATGAAGCTGGGAATCCTGGCTTCATCCCGGGATTTTCGAGGCTTTGGTACTGCGATAGGCGAGAGTTTGCGGCCGACGCTAAGGCTAAGGCAGACGGTGATCAAGGTACCTCGCGTCCTATCCCAGGCACCGTGCTATCCCAAAAGCAGGTGCCACAACGGTGCTCTCTCCGTCGCAGCACACAAGGCAGCCATCGCAACGCTCGGAAAGAGGTCCCCTGAGGCCACCAGCCAAGAATGCGCCTTGACTGGGAGACTAAAATTCCTCGGCCGGTGTTCAACGTCCTTCTACTCTGGTATGCACGATTTTTCAAGCTCAATCACGCCCACGATCGGGCCCTTGCTTCTCGTCCGGGGACATCTCCCCATTACAGTCCTCGATTCCCTTCAATCATTTGACCCAGCTAGGCTGACACATTCATGAAGGGGTTGAAAGGCCAACCGTTACCTCAAGGGCAACCCTCCCAACTTGTGGTGACAGATTCAACGGTCCGGTCTACGAAAAGATAAACAGTCATGGCGGGCCTGTAGTGCTGCATTATCGATCAAAGCATTTAGACCGGCCGCAAAGACGCCTTCACGACCTTTGGAGAAAATATTCTCGCGGCACGACGTGAGGACTACGATCTCGCCGAAGCCAATGGACGCTTGCTAGCTTAACAGATCAGCTAGGTTAATTCCTTGCTCCTTCCAACCCTTGCTCGTACGAACACATGTCAGCCTGCACGTCTAAGCCACGGGAGTCGGTGCTTTCCTAATAAATCTCTCCGTGGGCCGTTCCCGAAATATCGGGAACGACTAACCACTGGGCTGGTCTAGTCGCGCCCTTGTCAACAAGCTTATCGTCGTACTTTGCCAGCGGAAAATTTGAGCGTACAAATCAACGGCTGCCCACACCGGTAAACATTCGCAGTGTCCCGCACGGCGGTCAGCGAGCGCTGGCCAGAGTCTCGGCGCCACACAGCATGCTTGCCATGGTCGCCCGTTTTGAAACCAGGCGGCCTTGGTCACCGGCTGGGCATGGCAACAGGGGTCTGGCCATTGGTCTGCCCCAGACAAGGCCCGTCCCGCCAATCGCACACATCAGCGGCTCATCACGTGATGTTGTTTTCATGCGGACCCTGCCGCGCTTCGGGTAGGCTGCAGGTCTCCCGCCCCCAGCCCCATCTCTAGCCGCTCTTCGGCCACTCACGGGGCAGCAAGGAGAGACCCAGAAGCCTTGCGGGGAAGAGCCTCTGTGGTGCCTCGACTCTCGCGGGGCAGCCGTTGTCGGCGGGGACGATGCTGCGCAACCAGCCATGTCACTTTTCAGAAGGTGAGGTAAGGTAAGGTATCCGTAGTTCAGCGACCTTTTCTCCTCCGAGCTACGATTCATTTCGTGCAGGCAACCACCCAACCTTGCCAACCTCGAGTGATCGGCACGAGAAATGTGTGTGGTAAAGGGTGCGCGGGAGGCGGCGTTGAGGCAATGAGACACAATAGCTGCCACATCGTAATCTCACACCGCGACAAGACAAGGCGCCCGTGCTGTCGCAACATTTGCGCACTGGGTTCGGTCACAGTGTGAGGAGCGCAATGATCATGCCTGGCGGCCTTGCTGTGGGATATACAAGTACCTACTACGAAGGTAGGGTTCGGGCCGGCAGCTGTCGAGGCGGAACCCAGTGCGACTGACGCTAGGGAAAGCCTGGAACCTTCGCATCATGGACAGCAGTCTCGTGCAAAGTGGCGCTGGGCGGCCATTGCCAGGTTCGCTGCACCTGGGCGTGTCCATCAACATTGGCCAGCCGTGCTCCGCCGGAGGGCGAGTGTCGCTTTAGGCCGGAAGGGCAGGACAGCCAAAGACAGGGCAAGGATGCCAGCCAGCCCAGCCACGAAGCAACGCGCGCCACGAGACCTCGGATGCATGCACGGCCAGCAGTATGGCGTCTCAGGGCCACGGCCTGGACCTGGCCGCTGCAGAAGGTTTGCCGCGTAGCTCCAAGACGCGACGAGGGACTGAGTTGGGGACTGAGTCGGGGCCACCCCCAGCTGATGAGGCTTTGCAGGTGCCGACAAGGCCATCATCAGCTGTTGGGGGCTATGGGCGACGCCATTGATACGCTATTTCTCCAGCATTCACCACCGCGTCAGGTCGAGTCTTCGCCCTTGATCATGGCTGGCTGGGAGATGGGTGGCGTCGACGCATGGATCTGGGGCCGTTGGTTCCTCGCGGGCGGCTTCCAATCACGGCCCCGGTCCAGTGCTGCTCCGCGAAAGCCGCTGCGGCCTGCCCCCGGGAAGCTCCAACGAGTACGTTCATTTGCAGACGGGCCCTACGGAGTACTTGAGCCTTGTAGGCACCCAAGACGCCCGCCCACCTTTGCCCATGCAGCTTTTGTCGGCGGTGTTGGCATGGTTTCCCGAGACAACAGGACAATGCAGAAGCGGCGGTGTGCAGCAAGGACACGGCACATTTGTGCGTTTTTGGACATGGACATACCTATGCATCAATCCCTTGCCGGCTGCTGGAGACGCGTACTGGCAGAGCCGGACGCCCGCGCCACGAGAACCTGCCGCTCCTTCGCCCGGGCGGATGCCGCTCGCCCTCCAAGGGGGCCATTCCTTGGGGCTGGACTCAAACCGCCGCCCTCGCCTCCGTTAGCCATCACTTCACGACACGCACGGGGCCCGCACCCAGCCAGACACTGACGACATGTGGGGAGCCGTACACAACGCATGGGCGTTTCGCCGTTCTCTGACTCACCCCTCCACGGCTCGTGTACGACGCCCGGCGAGCCAATGAATCTGTTGTCCTCGCCTGCGGTTGGCTCGACCGCCATGAGGGCGCTATGTCAAGTGTGCCTAATCGGCCCTCACCAAGCAGGAGGTGCTGCGAATGCCTGCAGCGTCACGTCTGCCTTTGCAGCTGCGACCAGGCTATGTGGGCTGCCTTGAAGTGCTTCGTGCGAGCACGGAGAACATCCGAGCCTGTCCTTCGGCGCAGTTGCCACTAGGGGGAACCGACTGCGGAACGGTGCGCGCCTGCAGCTGCATGATCACCCGTGATCGGGCGGCTTATGCCCTCTTACTGCCCTGACACCCCTTGGCTAGCTGGGTGGACGCCGATCCCTGCCGGCCCTCGTCGAATGCGTATGAAAACGGGCCACGTTTCCCTGCTGCCGCCGACGCCTGCGGGCCTTCACCCTGCAGCTTCCCCTCCTTCGCTGTATTGGTCGAGGCCATATTGTGACGGGTTCCTGGGCCCAGTGAGGACAGAGACAAGGACCGAGAGAACGTTCGCTCGGGGGTTGGCCGGCTCAACAACACTTGACCGCAATGGCGCAGCATCTCCAACAAATCATGTGAGCGGGCGTGCAATGCTCAATTGTTGGTGCTGTCCGCTTCTCCGCCTTTTCTGTCGCAAACGCGTGGCACGCCCTCAGTCGTAAAGCACGACCAGTTATCACCAGAAACATCCAATGCCGAACGCATCCTCACCGATGTCACCCACTCTGGGTACGAGTTGGTCCTTTATGCGCCTGTTGTCGTTCCAAAGTTCAGACCCTGCACATGCCTTGAGGTATGTCTGCAAGGAGCGGCCAGACGTTCATCCATATGCAGATGGCTTGAGGAAGCGTCGTGTCTTTTACCTGCTCTATCGCCCTCTTGATCCGAGCTGCATCGGTTAAATGCAGCAGGTGCCACAATCGGACTCAACTGCCCGCCAACATGCCTTATTATCTAGTTTTCTCGGGCAGCTGAGACCCCAAGCAACGACGGGTTAATACGCTTGGTACATGTGACGCTTCAGGTTCTCTGGATGTACAGGTCAGAGCTAAAGCCATGGTTTCTTCGACATGGACAAGTCGTGGTTGGTCGGAACAAGGGCAGTATACCTCCGGCACGCCATTCTTTCCATGGAACAAGAACCACCTAGTAGAATAAGGGCGAAGTTCCAGTATTTTCCCATCGGCACCTTTACAGGAAGGAAACGCAGCGCCTTCAACAGCTGTGGACTCGATACTACTGACTCTCGATGGCCGTGAAGTTGTTTTCGAGCGCTCGCTTGATTGGCGCCCCATGATGCAAAACCAAGGGGGCGCATCTTGGGGATATACTGAATGCGTTGAATAGCGGCAGCCGAACCGCGGGAAGGTCAATTTGGGGGGTTTCGTGGTGGATATTGACCATGCATGCCGCTGCAGATAGTAGCAGGTTGGCGGGCATTGCTCGAAGGTAAGACTACTCCTGATTCAAGGGGGGCAATTCTCCGCAACGCAACTCCACGCCTGGATCAAGGTCAGACATGGCGTCACCCAAGGGCCTGAACGCCTTTGCGCAAGGTTTCGGCTTTTTTATTCGGAGTCGAATTGCGGCAGCTTCAAAACAGGCAATGGGCGTTCTATGCCCACGCGGCGGGCAAATTCCAGTGGCATCCGCGGGGGGCGACCGCTCTTGACGCGCTCTGCGCGTGTCAGGCAGACTCTAGGATGACGTCTCCAGCAGCTCCCTGACCAGAAGAGTGGTCCGGAATTCGATTCTCAGATGCGGATTTCCAAACCGCGTAGGGGGCACAGTTGAGTGCCATGCGCTGTCCCGAGGCATTCCGCGACATTCGCGGCGAGAACGCCAACCACTTGACCCTAGACAGCTGATCATGAGACAGCTACGAACGCTTTTCATTAGCGCTGCTAAATGGGGCTCCTGAAGCGCATCAATTTATAGCCATCTATCGAGAGTGCGGAACGGAACCTAGGAAGCCCAGAGCAATATGCCTGGTTGACTCTTCAGCAGATAGCTCCAGGCTTCAAAGACGACGAGCGCGTTGGCGAGATATGGAAAGGCGCTGCGAACAGAGCTGAGCCGATAATGGGCGTGGTCGACGGGCCTCTTCGTGTAGATGGATCGATCCAAAGAGGGTCGAAAGCGGCGCGTTTGCTACGCCGAATTTGGAACCGCGAGATGCTGCGTCTTTGCATACAACACTACGGCGCAGCCTAGGGAGGAAGCACTGTGGTGATACAAGTTGATGAAGAGAACACATTCGGCCATCGCCTGCTTGCCACGGAGAAGGCTGGCCAACGGAAACGAACGGGACAAGACGCTGCTGAATCCAATCCCTTTGATGAAGCTTATTTAAAGCGCATGCCTTCAGGGCGCCAAGCGTACGGAGATTGGTGAGGAACCCGAGCAACATGGCGAGTTCCATTTGAACACTCGAGATTCAAAGCCGCCCTCGCTCACTCTTCTTCGGGCCCTTCGCTGCAGGCATGAAATTCTTGCGGCTCGCTTCGATTGATTTCCGGCACGCACCGCGAGCTCGCCGTCTCCATCCAGCTACCGAGCTCTTATTGAGAGACGTGGAATGCATGGAAACTCGAGTGGCTTATTCTGCCATCGTGGCCAGTCCAACGTTGCGATAGAGACCGAGCCTCGACGCCTCGGCGGCGGCCGCGCCGTGCCGTACGAGCCTCCCCCACCCCGGTTGCAGGGCCCGCACTGGCGTCAGTTGCGGGGCGCCTGGAGCTGTGGGCTCGCAAGGTCGGCTCAGCTGAGCCTCAAAACCACCCGAGAAGTGTCCGGGAGAATGATATAAGGGCTTCGCGGCGTCGACAATGTTGGCGAGCTGGAATAAAATCAAGCAGATTCTCACCTAGTTTCGTATTCCTGGTGGCGCCATCCTCGGCAACGATTGAGTGCAGAACTAAACAACCGTGTCTGAGAAAATCGAGTCTCCGAAACCCGCATCCCCAACCATCATGTCTGATACCACGGCTGTTAATCAGGCTTACTTCAAGTATGTCACCCATCTTTCGTCGGTCTTTCTAGCCTCGGCCCATCCGGTTAGTGGAATGGCATCACGTCATTATGGCACAATTTCTTGAGCTGCATCGGCAATGATTCGTCATGGAGCCATGCCATGAGAAACCGATACCTGCTCTGGAAGTTCAGTGCCGCGGCACACATCTCCGTCGCCCCTGATCCGCCACGGGTCCCCACGCTGACAACGCTCTTGTTCCGAAATAGCAAGCTCGCCGCCGACTATGACAGCAAATATCAAAAGACGCTCGGCAAGCTGGAGAAGGAGTTGAGGTCCAACGCGGACTTCATCGGCATCAAGGAGGGCGGGCGCCTGCTGGACTATGCTTGCGGAACGGGCGTCCTGTCGAGGGTAGGCCCAGCGAAAGGATCCGTGTGTATTTGAGGCGTTGCTGATGGCAGGCTAGTCACTGGGCGATGGCTTGAGCCAGTGCGTCGGCGTTGACGTTTCGGAGAGCATGGTGGAAGCGTACAACGCCAAAGCCAGGAGCCAGGTAACCCACGTCTCTTCTCCCCCTCAGGACTGCACATGATGAATGATGAGCCTGACCACGAGCCGTTGTGGGGACGTACGCGGAAGGGGCATGCTGACGTTCAGCAGGGCTTCTCGGCCGACCGGCGCGTCGCCCACGTCGGCAACCTCGTCGGCGCGTCCGAGGCCATCCCCGCGGCCCTATCCGGCGCGGCCCTGTCCGACTTCGACGCCGCGGGCGTCGGCCTGGGATTCCACCACTTCGACGACTGCGCCCTCGCCGCGCGGCGCCTGGGGCAGCGGCTGCGGCCCGGCGGCGTGCTCTTCATCGTCGACTTCGTCGCGCACGCGGCGGACCCGGCGCACGGCGACGCAAATGGCGTGCGGCACCACGGCTTCACCGAGGCGCAGATTCGGGACGTCTTCGAGGGTGCGGGCGTGGGGAAGGGATTCGCGTTCCGCCAGATGGACGAGGACATCGTCTTCGAGAGGGCGCACGGCGAGTCTATGGTGCGCAGGGTGTTCTTCGCGAGGGGTGAGAAGGCCTGACGGGGCGGCTGTGGCTTGTGCCTAAGTCGCTTGTGAGCGATATTGCTTCTCGAGTCCTGCCATGGCTCTAGGTCTATATGTTCCCGATCTCTACATATCTACCATCTAGGGAATGGCTTTTCCACACCCGCCCCTGTCAAGACGCGGGGCACGTCTCCACGTCATGAACGGCATCTCGTGCTACTGCGTATCCTTTTCGGCAACATCAACCACAAACGCACCACCGAGCAAGATGGCCGGTTCCTCGATGTTGTGATGCTCGTAGCTAGTGGTGCAAAAGATCAGCCAGGGCGCCCGCCGCTGCACGTGAAGCGACAAGCCTTACCTCAGAGTGCCCACGCCGCCGGCTTCCAGGAGAAAGGCGGGACCGTCCTGGAGCGTCTTTCCAACCCACCGCATCGTAAAGGCGCGGAGGATGTGGCCGTGGGCGACGATGAGGACGTCCCCTTTGCCGGCCCCTGGCTTGCTCATGGCAGGCTTGTGCACCTTTTTGCGGATTTCGGCAATCAGCCGGTCCAGCCTCTCGGTGACTTGCTCGGGGCTCCTGACATCCCGCTTCTGTCAGTACAAGTCCTCGTCCTCAGCAGATGGAGCCTCAAGGCGGGGGAGTCGGGAGGGAAATAATCAAACTCACTCTCCTCCCGGGCATCCATCGCGCCAGATGTCCCAGGTCCCCTCGAGGCCCTGCTCCGCGCGCAGCTTCTTGATCTCCTGGCTCGTCACGCCCTCGTAGTCGCCGTAGTCCCACTCGCGGACGTCCTCGGTAACCTCGACGAGCGCGGGGCAGCCCATGCCATCGCTCACGGAGTTACCGTGCCGCGCCCAGGGGAGATCCCCTGGAGTGTCCAGGTTGAGCAGCTCGAAGGTCCGCTGGGCACGGGTCCGCGGGGAGACGTAGCTGCGCGGCTGGGTCAGTTTCAGGTCTGCGTTTTCCTGGACCGAGAGAACGCAAGGGGACGCGGGGGCAAGGGAGCATCGTGGGCTCGCGGGACGGCACGACGACGACGATGCGGGAGCAGTTGTCTCTCGCGCGCATGCGTGTAAGATGCAGACTCGTGAAGGTACATGTGCCGGAGGAGGGGGCGTACGCGTAGCGACACAGTGCCCTGCGTGAGTTTGGTTGACTGCATCGTGTGTTTCCTCGCGCAGCCACGGCATCGGCCGGCACTGCTTCACGACGCCGGTGCAACCACATGCGGCCCGGCCGCATGAGAGACGCCCGTCTGCCGTGTCACGCGCCCGCCACGCCATGCAATGCCATGGCGAGGGCCGCGCTCGCCATGCACGGCATGCCCACGCCGCGAGCGGAGAACAAAAAGACCCTGCCCGCACCGGCGCCCGCAGATGCAGACGCACGACACAGGCACACGATGCCCTCCGCTACCGGGGCGGGGACGCCGTGCGCGGCCCGCCGCAGCACCCGCCGACGCGCAGCAACGGCGACGACACGGGACGGAGAGAAGGCGGGGGTGGATGAGGGGGAGGGGGAAGGCTGGGGCTGGAGGCGACGACACTCACATGTGAGCCAGCTGCCGCGGCACGATGAGTCGATCGTCGCCGACGAGAGCCTTACCCGTCGCGCGGACGCGCTTCTCGCCGTTGGCGGTGAGGGGGATGTCGGTCCGGCCCGTGTGCTTGCCGCTGAGGGACCACTCGGTCTCGCCGTGGCGGACGATGAAGACGCGGGGGGCGGACATTGCTGGGTGACGGGCTCGCAGCCGTGATGGTGGAGATGGATGATGATGGCGATGAGGGTCGGGTGGCTCGGCGAAGTCTGACGGGGCTGCTGGTCGGAGTGAAGAAGAGACGAGACGAGACGAGAGAATTCGAGAGCCGCGGCGGCGATCTGGGGGTCGTTATATGCGCTGCGTCTGGGGAGTCTGGCGTTGAGAGGAACGCATGCCGGGCGCGCGGAGTGGTGTGACGACAGAGAGGTGATGTTTAAGTCACTCGTATAGCGAGGCTCGGTGGCACGGCGGCGGAGGGGCGGTTCGCGTCATTACCCGCCCGGGCTGCGGATCTCTCGCGCGGGAGTAACCTGATAATTTCATTGAGGCTGCAGGGCACAACAAGAAGCCTGTAGCTAAATCGCAAACGCTATTTCCAGAGCTCATGATGCTTTCAGATGTCGGCGTGTGCTCGTGTTTTAGAACCGTGTTGGGAGGGGAGGGGCGGAGCGGGAAGCGCTCGTAGGGGGACTTGGCGCCGTCATCAACGTCGCCGACGACACCGTTAGCGAGACAACCGACAGGATGTTCTTCCAGCGAAAAACCATATCCGCGGTGAATTGCGAAGCACGTCTCTTACTTAATTACATGTACGTGTGCACGGTGAGCAAGCAGCCCATCAACGTGACGTGTCCGCGCAATCGGCGGTACAGGGTAGGCCTGGGCGGATCGGCAACAGCTCGCTCGTGCGGCCGCCGCGTTTCAGAGCTGTCTCCGGCCGGCGCCTGTGGAAACAAGCGGGCGACATGACACACCCAAGGTACGGAGACAAGACCACAGGCGTTGCGATGGACGGCCGGGGGTCGGGGGGTTTGCCCTGCGCACGACGTGATCTCCCACGGATTGCCGCCGTGCTGGAGATGGGTCAAGAACTGGCGGCGTGGTGTCACTCGTCGTGGCGGAGAGTTCTCCTTCGCAGCGCCGCCCCGGGTTGATTGAGCGACGAGCCGAGCGCGCAGAGGCCCAACGCAGTCAATCGATTGCCAATCCGCCCCGGCAACAGGACTCGTTTCACGACGTCCCCCAACGGCGCGCCACCGAGACAGCACACCACGGCGCTCGCCTCGCCGTGCGTCTCCTCGCGCCTCGCAGCTCCACCGGCCGTCGTCTCAGGACATCGCTCCTGCTTCTGCAGCGCGCTTCCCCAGACGCCAGATGCCCAAGCGGCGGCGGCAGCAGCAGCTCGCCGCCATGTATATAGAACAGGAAGTGCGCGCCCAGAGCCTCGATTCTTCGTCCGTCTGTACATGCATAATAGTGAGGACATCCGCTGGCCGTTTGTCCCGCGCTCCGTGACCATGGCCATGGCTGTTCCTCGTGCCGCTGCGCGCTTACTAATACTGGCGCGCCGCCGGTGCGACACCACCTTTAATGACGATAACGACGAGGACGACGACGGCTTCAGGTTCTGCAGCCGCGACGACGACATTGAGCTGAGCACATTCGACGCATACCACCGCACCGGAGATCGACCCACGGCCCTGTCTTCCGAGTCACAAGCGCCTCCCCCGCGTCCTCGCCGGCGCCGGCGCCGCTCCACCGCCACGTCCGTATCCTCGTTCTCTTCGGCATCCTCGTCGTCATCCGCCTCGCGCCCGAGCTCGCCCACCTGCCCGGCCGCCACCCTGTGGACCGGCGGCATATTCGCCTCGCCGTCGCCGACGAGCACCGATTCCGCAGGACGGCGCGTGACCCCCGCCGAGCGCCGCCAGCTCGCCGAGCGAGTCTGGCACGAGGTCTGGTGAGGCCCGCCAGCCCGGACGCACCGCCGCAAGACGCGCACAGACGAGCGGCATGGCCCATCCCTGGACGCGGCAGGAGAAGATCAAGCGCGCCGTCTGGGCCGCTGCCTTCGCCGCCGTCGTCTTCGTCGGCTCCATCACCGGCGCGCAGCTCAAGGCGGACAAGCAGAAGGAAAAGGTTCGTGACGCCGCCCCCAGCTGTGCGTGGCCCGTGACTGACGAGACGGGGTGACAGGCCATCAAGGAGTTCCGGCAGACTACGCCCTCCGAGCAGATTGCCGTCCTCGAGTCCCAGAGGAGCCACTTGATGCAGCAAAAAGCCGGCCTGGAGAGGAAGCTGGACCTGTTCCGCGAACGCGTGCGGGAACGGGAGGCTGAAAAGAGCAGCAAGAGCAGGTGACGCTGCTTACAGCCTTTCTCCCTCTGAAACTTCAGGAACAACCTGCGAAGCGAGCGTCAAGACCGAATCCTTGCGATTTGCAGATGCTGGCATCCAACCAAGCCCCTGACGGGGCTCAAAATTCACAACCCTGCATGGTCGTGGCGTTCTGGACAACAATAGGTATACCCAATTAGACGTACAACAGTATATCCGTAACATCATCATTCATCGTTCTTTGCCACTCCTGCGCGTGATGCTGTCAAGTCTCCACTTCGTATGCTGTATCTTCCTTTCTATGCTACCCCGCAAAGTCCCTGCAACGCCCGAGGCCAGCCACTCTACAGCTGAGGCTCAATCGACCAACGCCGTTGACTCGGCCTACTCCATGATCCCTTCAGCGCTGGGCAGGGGGATGGCCTTGTAGAGCAGGATCAGGGCCGAGTGCGACTCGCCGCCGCCGGCCAGGGCCTCGATCTTGTCGACCGTCACCTCCGACACCTTGTCGTCGTTGAACCACCACCAACGGCCGTCCTCCTCGCCCTTCTTGCCCGTCTTGGGGTCGACGGGGGCCGACTTCTTGACGTAGGCCGTGTAGTGCCCGCTGTCGGCGCTGGCGCCCTGGTGCGTCACGACGCCGCGCAGCTCGTACAGGCCCGACTGGTTGGCGCCGTCGTCGTTGCGCAGGGCTGGGTCGATGACGGCGTTGAGCTCCTTCTTGGCCGCGAGCAATGCCGCGTCCTTCTCGGCGTCGACCTCGGCGTCCGTCTTGTACGTCTCGCCCATGACGGTGTCGCCATCCGCAGCGGGCTCGGGCTTCTTGTCGTCGCGCGCCGCCTTCTCCTTCTCCTTCTGCTCCTTCTCCTTCCTCTCCTTCTCCGAAGGTAGCCCGGAGCCGCCCGGGATGTCGGCCGCCTCGTCCGCGGGGTTCCTCTTGCGGCGCTTCCGCGCACGCTCGATGTCCTCCTCGTCCTTTCGTATCTCGCGCACCTTGTCGCGCACGGGTATCAACGCCTTCTTCAGCTCGTCCGAACAAAACTCGACGATATCCAGCTCCTGCGGGAAGGTGACTTTGCGCATGATCTTGGCGTTCTTCTGCGTCTCTCGCTTCCAGAAGAACCGTACAAAGTGCACCGTCAGGTACTTGGGCGCGCGCGAAATCTTGGACTTTTTCGTATACGTGGCGTCGCGACCCAGGATTTCTGATTTCTTCTCCAGCTTCCCGCTAAGCGCAGCCAGGATGCCGTCTCTAAGGTGGTTCGTGGAGCCGTCGATATGACAGTTGAGCTTGTAGAAGTGGTCCTTGGATACGAGGGCCTGTTCGCCAGCGCTGCGAGCCTCCTCCTCGTCGCATTCCATGGACGACGAGAACTCGCCCGCCATGTACCTGTCGACAAAGGAGGCTTCGGGTGCGTCGGCCGAGTCCTTGACCTTGACCTTTTGGCTCAGCTGCTGGACGATCTGAGACCACGCCTCTTCGGCATCCTGCTGGGCGTAGCCGTTGGTCGACTTGGCCTTTTCCGCAAACTGAGGGAACACCACCCGCAGGGCGCTCAGGAAGTTCATGGGCGGAAATGCATCCTGGGTCTGGCCCATTTTCTTGTACAAGCTCGCGAGCTGGGCGGCCAAGTCCATCTGCGACATGCCAGCCATCAGACCGGAAGAGCTAGGCGAGTACGTCGACAGGGCCGTCTGGAGCTCGGGAATGGATCGCAGCGTCTGGAGCGTCGAGTTCAGGTAGCAGGTATTGCCCAGATTGACCAGGCCAGCCGGGGTGGCGCCGACCTGCTGGGCCTGCTCTGCCTCGGTCATGTCCTCGACGAACTTGACCTGGTCCTTGGGACGCACGAGGACAGAGCCGCTCGAGCTCGGGGTGCCCATCATCATGATCGTCTGCCCGGCCTTGAGGCCGAGCTTGGCCATGTCGGCGTCATCCTTGAGCTGGCCGCCCTTGATGAGGATCTTTTGCCGCTCCGGTTCGACGCTTGTGAGGCTGAAGAGCTGCAGCTTGAAGTCTTCTCCCGTAGAGCCCGGCTCGACCTCGACGTCGTACTTTTTGCCCTGGTGCTTGATAACGACTGGAGGCGGGGTGTCAACAAGCTGACGGGCGGTGGCGCTCCGCGGCGATGGAGGGGCAACACGAACCTGCTATCGATGCCATGGCGGACGATTTGGGGGCTTCTCTCGAAAGCGGATAAATGAAATCGCTACGTGCACAAGAATAAGAAAGCGCCAGCGGTCGAATTCAGCTGACCTCCGGGGGCAGATGCAGGGAGGCAAACAGCGACGAGGCGTGGGCGTGGTTGACTTGGAGTCGGAGAATCGAAGGCGCGAGAAGGCCAGGTGCGTCACTAGGCTGGTACCTGGCGTGTGGCTAAGCATCTCTTGGACGGACAGCTGTGGCGCGAGCGGATGTGGCTCAGCGCGGCTGCTGACCTTCACGCCAAGGACCGTCAGGAGCGTTGTTGGGAACACAAGAGCAGTGCCGTTGGTTCATTGACTTGAATGAAGCTGCAGAGTCTTCGGGGAAAGGCACCCGAGACTTCCTGCAGTGCCGAGCACCCGTGGTGTTGTGATGCTGGGTTCCGATTATATCGAGTTTCGTGCGACACTCCCGGACGCGCTCTCCCTGGCTCCTAACTACGTAGTACTCGTACAGATCTGGGGAATACGAGAGCATACGAGTACATTTCAAAAAAACAATCACGCGGGACGCATCGGATGCTATGTACGTTCTCCATCAGAAGCTCGCCCGTTGCTGCGCTCACAAACACAAGACAGTGTCACGTGAGCTCGCCAGTCGTCGTCCCCTGCCTCGTCAGGGGCCCCCACATAGCAACGTCAGACGTCGAGCTCCGTCCGTCGTCGACCCCGCCGAGCCACCTCCAGTCTCCAGCAATCCGCTGCGTGGACGACAGCATCGTGAACAGCAGCGACACCCTCCGCGGCCGACCCTGGGCCTCCTTCATCTGCAGCCATGGTGCGCTACGCCCGTGGCCCGCAGCGCCGGCGCGCGTCGTCACACTGAGCTAATGTTGCTTTGTCTCGCAGTCCCAATCACTCCGGCCGTACCTGCAATGCGTGCGCAGCAGCCTGACGGCCGCGCTGACGCTGTCCAACTTCGCCTCCCAGACGGCCGAGCGGCACAATGTCCCCGAGATTGAGGCCCAGACCTCCCCTGAAGTCCTCCTCATGCCCCTGACGATTGCGCGAAACGAGAACGAGCGAGTCCTGATCGAGCCGAGCATCAACTCGATCCGCATCAGCATCAAGATCAAGCAGGCGGACGAGATCGAGCACATTCTTGTACACAAGTTTACCCGCTTCCTGACGCAAAGAGCCGAGTCCTTCTTCATCCTGCGACGGAAGCCGATTCAGGTTCGCATCTCGCCGCCGCGCAGAGGCCCTCCCCCTTTGCATCCCACCGCGAGACTGACCAGCTCAGGGTTACGACATCTCCTTCCTAATAACGAATTTCCACACCGATGAGATGCTCAAGCACAAGTTGGTCGATTTCATCATCCAATTCATGGAGGACGTGGACAAGGAAATTTCCGAGATGAAGCTCTTCGTACGATGCTTGCCCCCCCTCCCAAAACAGCCTCATAGCTTCGCAGGTGCTGACGGGATTCACAGCTGAACTCAAGGGCGCGATTCGTTGCGGAGTCTTTCTTGACACCAGTATGTTGAGGGTCTTAGGCCTGTGCCTTGAGCACATCTGATGCTGACACTCTTTGCAGTTTGACTAAGCTGGAGGGACGTTATTCTGTGTTGGGGCCAGGGCGTTGTTAGGCTTGCTATGAATACAGGCACGCGGCTCATCTTATTGACAACTCTATCGGGCCAAATGGCCGACAGGATACAGCAAAGGGAGGAAACCATGAGATCCGCGGGATAGATACAACGCTGATACAACGCTACCTTTGACGTAGCCGAAATGAGCCTCGTTCAAAAGCTGTCGACGAGTCACCAATGTTCACCAATGGTCAGACATCATGAATGATTTGTGACTAAGCCCGGCAAGCGTTCCTCTGAAGTGCGTGCAGGTGCTGCTAAACAAACAATCGATTACTAGCCTAAAGAGCATGGCTTGCCCGAGTCAAAATCCTCAAGCCCAGAGCCAAATACTGGCTTTCCAATGAGATGTACTCTTGAGCCGCTGAATGATGCTCCTGGAGGGCACTGAGTGGCTGGAATTCACGGCACCAGAAGGGAAGATTTGCTCAAGAGTGTGCTCGCTCAGTGCGGAAACCTCCTGGTCTACTCTTAATCTATGTAATCGAGCTTCGTTTCTGCATTTCTATCTATCAGAAGAAATGTCACTGAGACCGGAAATGTTGCGACATCTCTCATCGCTGGGATAACAGTCTACATGTTCACGCTACTGTCTCCATGGAACAAAGGAAGACATGAATTCATTGCAGTCTACGCTCTTCCGACGCTCTTTGAAGGGGCATAACAGCAAGAAGCCATCAAGTCTGATTATGCCCAAGCCAAGTAAATCGAAGGGCAACCTGATCTTGACCAGAAGCTGCACTGATTTCGGTGCATTCGATTTGGAGAGTCACCACGGCAACACTCCGGCTCTAGGCTCCTACTCGGGAGCCCGCCTCTGACCAAGACACTGTTCAGAGGAGCAGCGCCCCCAACCTCCACGCAAACCCTGGCGGTAAGCTTTTGATACCTGAGGTACCAATTGCGATGGCATAACCCCAAGGCACCAATCTTGTCTTCTTAGGCTTTCTTTCCGCCATGTGCAAGCAATGGAGAGGCTGGGGTGCGTGAACACTCTAGTCATAAACACAACTCCCACTTTTCCTCTGCTCATGTTCTCCTCAACCTTCGTCTCTCAACTTTCCTCTTCCATTATCTCTGCGCACGTATTTGCGCTCAACTTTCAACTTGCCATTCTTTTGACCTCTGTTGCGATTTTGGCATCTTGGAGCTCTCGTGCTCGTTGAAGCCTCTTGCTTTGCACACGCCTTCTGAACTCCTGCCCTGGTTTGGGTCTTCGCGAGATCAAGATCACACAACAAACATTCAGATCAGCACATTCTTCAGCAAAAGGTTTGCGCCCACTGTCTCTTGGTTCCGGATTATGATTCTTGAGACGATCTGGATTGTTGCTTTCATCTGAACTCTGGCCTCAACTCTTGTTGGTTTCGAGCTGTTTTTCTCATTCACGGCCTCATCACTAGACGCGACATTGTTGACCTGTCACATTTGCGCCAAAGAATCAAGCTAATACTGGATCAATTAGCGTCTCAATCATGACTTACCGTGCTGGGAGAGCCAGCAAGTGCCCCGTACCCAATGGAGGAGGCACACGCGTTGAGCCTGACAGCAATGAATCACGTCCTGCAAACCCTGCCAACGCTCGCTGTGCTCCCGGCGGTCTTCGTGGACGCGGACGTGGACGCGGATGCGATGGCGGCGACAACGAAACCAGTAACAAGGGAGTGTTGAACCCACTGTCCGACATTTGGGTCCCTCACTCTACTGGCATGCAGCCAGAGACTGTACGTGAATCCCCTTCCCTTGGTGCAATACATATGCTGACATATGGTGCCGGTAACAAGGCCACCGATGGAATTGCTACTGACGGTGCAACTACGCGACTCGTCAGTTCCCAGACCGTTCAGAGCAATGACAGTGGAACCACCCTGAGAAATGGCTCCGGCAGACGCGTTTTCTCAGACGCGATCAGTGGCCACAGCCAGAGCGATTCCGGTAGCAACATTGCTCAGAATGGCTGCATCAATCAGGGCTTGGGCACATTCAATGTGGCGCAGGGCCACGGTGGTGACCCTTCTCAAGACGTACCATACGCCATTGCTCCTCGGGAGAGAGTCGCCAATATCATGCAGAATGGCAATCGTGTCCGCAACGGCAGCATTGCTGGCAGCAGTTTCAACAGTAGCACTGCCAGCGGCAATGACAGTGGCGATGTCCTTGAAGCCAACTCTGGCTACACCACTGAGACTCAAGTCGTTGAAGATGCGGAAGATCACGGCCCACACGGTACATTCGTTCCAAAGTCCACCAGCGGCAATTTAACCAAGGCCCGTGCCTATACCATTGCCACTTGTGGCGACGCTCAACCCAAGGCTGTCGGTTTTGATAAGATGACATTTGAGTTGCTGAACAAGACTCTCCGAGACAGCAACGGCCGCCCAGCTGGAGCTACCTAGAATGTTGCTCCAGTCGGACCTGCTGTCAATGGAACTGCTCAGTCGATGGCTTTGCAGAACAACTTCCAGGAGCAGTTGGCTCCAGCATCTCTCAACGGATTGCGGCCTACGGGTGGCCAGTATCAAGACAAACCAAATGGACAGGGAAACAGTGCAGCTGTTCAGCATCCCAACTCTATGGTTCCTACGTCTGGACCTTCCATTCCGCAGAGTTATTCTTGCGGCTTCTTTGGCTTGGTCAGCCCTGGATCATCCAAGGGCCGTGACGGCGGAAGTGACGATGCACATCCTTTCAGCCCTGACAGCTCCAATTCTGTTACCTTGACTGAGCCGCGAAACTATGCTCCTAGAACTTCTGAACAGCCGGCTGTTGGCGGCGGATCGCCGCCCAAATTTGACCCCCACGGCATCATCGTCGGCCAACTACATTCAAAGCAGGACACTACCATTCATCAGCGAGTTCAACCTGGGCAGCAGCAGTTGGTCAATGCTGAAGAACATCAGCAAGATGCTCCCAAAAGTCAGACACAGCAGGTTGTGGTCCGACCAGAGCATCAGCATCTCTCTGGTCCAACCCAGGCGTTGGTAACTCATGCAGCCAATCCTTGGGTTCAGATGCACCACGGGCCAGATGCTCAGCCTGTAGACTACTCGTCTTGTGTTGCCGTGTTGCCAGTGGTGGATATGCGAGCGAGCCAATCCACAGAGCTCAATGCCTTGACCAACACTCCATCTGGCTTGCCTTTGGTGGCCACTGCCATGGACCCCAACTATTTCCCATTCATTGAGGCGCCACGTATGGCGCAAGCAATCAACCGAGGCGTTGTGAAGCTCAAGAACGTAAGTCACAGTTTATTTTGAGAATCTGTGAAATGTGGCTTACCCCGTAATAGATTCCCTTTGCTACCAAGCGCTCCGAAGTTATCGCCTTTCTTGGACGAAACTCCAAGATTCTGAATGACTCGGAGGAGCCTGTTCACATCATCATGGAGCGGGTGACTAGCAAGACCATGGATGCCTACGTCGAGTTTGTTTGCCTCGAGGAAGCAATGAAGGCGGTGGATAAGCACCACTACAACCTCCAGAACGGCCGCGTGAGCCGCCTTGGGGACAGGCCCATCGATGTCGAGCTCTCCAGTCAGGCGAACTTGATGAAGGATCTCTTCCCCCTTGCCCGTGGCCTAATCTGGGATGGAGCCACTCCTCATTTCAAGCCGTTCAACTATAACTATGCTTGGGAAAACTTTCGGGGCTTCGTCTCTGAGGAGGAAATGGTAATGCTAATCAAGCACGTGGAAGTGCCTCACCGAGTAAGTCTCGTCTTGCCGGCGACATGCTCGCAAGAAGATTTGTTGACCGTTTTAGTCGCCTTACTCCAAGGACTGCCCGCAGCGTCCTTATGAGTGCCTGATCAGCACGCTCAAGAAATTCCCGTGGTACGCGACCGACCGCATCACCATCAGCCAGCGTCACGCCATATACATTGCCACTGAGCGACTGCTCCAAGTTCTGTCCGAAAAGGTCAACCGCGGCTGCGATCACATCAACTTGACGGTGCAGCTCCAGACGCGGCTCAGCAACGCGGCCTTGGCCTGCCCGGGCTTTACTCCCTTGATGAAAGACAACCTCTCTTGGCTGCTTAATATCCCTGAGGCGGAGCAGCGCTTCTATGGCCAGCCACGCTACGCGTACTCTTGGCGCCATCAGTATTCACTTGCCCCGAAGCCGGGTGCGCCGCTCGATGTCATCGAGGTAAGTGGACCGACGTGAACCTGGTTGTGAGCTGGCCTAACTTTTGATTTGACAGTGGTTCATTTCCATCATCCGCGAGCAGACGCACCGCGACATGCTCACTCGCACGCACGCCAGCAGGACCGAGCTCCAGGAAAAGGGCCAGCAGACGGACATGTACTGGGGATATTTCTGGGCCGAGCTCGGCCACACCTTTGGGATGCAGTTCGACCAGATGACGCTGGCTCAGGTTGCCCAGGCAGAGTTCTCCGCGGTCGAGCGCATCCTCTCGCGTGCGTTGCCCAGCCACTAATGGGGGCAAGTTGCCTCGACCTGAGCTGGATTGGAGGTATATCTGGACGTCGCGACTGCTGGGAGGACATTGGGATCAGGGATGTTTTCGGGCGGGGTTGTTTCTTTCATGGCGCCATGGAAGCATCTCGAGCAGCATGGTTACTGCGGACTGCGGCATGGGGACACGGCAAGCTTGTGCTCGGTCGAACACTACGCGGGTGGCCTTGGGGCCGTCAGGATACTCTTTGTCTTGGCTTCTGGACAAATCCTGGTTTTTATGTCCCGGCTTCGGCGACGTTGGAGTGGTGAAGGACTTTGCTCTTACGTTGCTCTACATAGCAGGTAGTACGAGTTAATGCGCCGCTATGGCTGTGGAGTTCGTGAAATTGCACAGTGGTTCGACCCTACATGTATGCCCGTCGCCGACGTGTTGCTACATTCTTTCGGTTTGGGGTGCAGCTTTGAGCGCGCTGCCTTTGTTCAACGTGGGGCGTGATCTGGGGCCGCATCACTTGCTTTTAAGAGAGGCAATTTCAACTCCTGCAACACGACTAATAGCGCGCCAACGGCTGCCAGGGCGGCGGCCAGCGAGGCGTTGCGTCTTGGCCAGTTGCGTCGAGGCGCCCAGGGGATGGCGCTGGTGGGTGGTTCGGGCTGGCTCGGCATTGGCTGGCGTGCAGGGGGTCTGTGCGGCAGCTGCAAGGACCCTCACGGCCCCTAGCGACCCGCTGGAGCTCCATATCTGATCGATAAACGAACCCTCCCAGCTCAACGACCGCCAGCATCAACGAAGCGATAGAACACGTTTTGCTCTTCCAGCGGCAGCAGCACCCTCGTTCTACTCTTTATTCCTGCAGCCGTAGAAAGCCGCTCCCTTGGCCCCGTTTCAGGTCGACTGGGGCTGGTTGAAGAAGCTCGGAAAACACTAGGTGGGAAGCCTGTCTCGGGTAGTTGCAGGGTCCAAGGCCCCAACAAACAAGGATAAGAAGGCCATCCTCCATCTGCCTCCCGCCTCTGCCAACCATCAACTCTCCACCAACAACCCCCCCAAACGCACCACGAGAATGTCGATCGAGCAGACTCCCGCTCCCGCTGCAGCTCCCGCGACCGAGTCCGCGCCTGCGGACTCGAAGGCGCCTGCGGCTGCTGCCCCCGCGGCTTCTGAGCCCGCGGCTTCTGAGCCCGTGGCCTCTGAGCCCGTGGCCCCTCAGCCCGTGGACTCTGAGCCTGCACCATCTGCACCCGAGACGCCCTTGGCCAAGCTCACCGCCCGCCTGGCCGACATCACCGCACAAGCTGGCCACGGTGAGATGTGGGGCGTCGAGCTCGTTCCCTCAGGTCACGTCCCGACTCAGGTGATTCTGCAGAAGTTTCTCCGCGCCAACAATGGCGACGCTGCCGCGGCCGAGAAGCAGCTCGTGTCCGCGCTTGAGTGGCGCAAGAAGCTGAACCCGACGGCCCTTGTCGCTGAGGTCTTTGACCGCAAGAAGTTTGGCGACCTGGGCTTCGTGACGAAGCACAAGGACGACGCGGCCAAGGAGACGGTCATCACCTGGAACATCTACGGCTCTGTCAAGGACAACAAGGCTACCTTTGGCGACGTGCAGGAGTATGTAGCCCTTGGCCCTTCATCTCCAGCTGACGGTGACATCTAACACCTCGTCAGGTTCATCAAGTGGCGTGCCGCGCTCATGGAGCTCAGCGTCCAGCAGCTGCACCTCAACGACATCAAGGAGCCCATCCCCGAGGGTGCCGACGCCGTCGACCCTTATCAGATGCTGCAGGTTCACGACTACCAGTCCGTCAGCTTCTTCCGCATGGACCCGAACGTCAAGGCGGCCAGCAAGGAGACCATCCAGACTTTCTCCATGGCGTATCCGGAGCTGCTGGCGCACAAGTACTTCGTCAACGTGCCCGCGATCATGGGCTGGATGTTTGGTGCCATGAAGTTCTTCCTCGCGCCCGCCACCCTGCGCAAGTTCCACCCCATGACGTCGGGCACGACTTTGGCCACGGAGCTGAAGAGCATCGTGTCGACTCTGCCCAAGGAGTACGGCGGTCAGGGACCGAGCGTCAAGGAGGGCCTCACTGTCACCCTCAAGGATGCTGCCGCCGAGAAGGACGAGGTTCCTGTGGAGGCTGGCGAGGGCCCCGTGGCAGCCGTGTCCGAGGCCAAAGCGGCTGGCGAGCAGAAGCCCGAAGAACCCAAGCCCGTGGAGACGAAACACGAAGAACCTAAGCGCGTGGAGACGAAGCCCGCGGAGGAACAGGGTGTGGAGGAGAGTAAGCCAGCCGTTACTGGGGCCGAGAATGGAAAGGCCGAAGAGGCCACCCCCGCTCCCGAGACCTCCCAGGGAGCCGACAAGGAAACAAACTCGTAAATGAAGGGCGCGAATTTTTGATGACGCTGTCGGCAGAGTGCGCAGCGCCGACCTGCTCGGTAGGCTCTGTACCGATGGGCTCCTGTTGCCTCGCGCTGAGAAGTTTGCTTTTTGCTGCTCTGTTTTATATAGCCGCGATAATACCCCCACTCTAGAATGCAGGTGTCGAGCATAGCGCGAAGAACTCAATAGATTTTGCATGAGCGAATGATGCGCTATTGCCTTTGTGACTGGGTCGCTGATGTTACTGCGGCTGGGCCGGACACGATCAGCTTCGGTGGAACAACCTGGCGTCGATTCGCAGCCCTGGTGTTCACATTCAATAACTCTTCCTTCTTTCTGCCGCTTTGCTTCTTCGGGCCCCTGGTGCGAGAGACATTGAGGGAATGAAAGGCAAGTCGCTGGGCCAGACAAGGCAATGCGTGCACTGCACCTAGTTTTGGATGGTTTCCCACCGAGGACGTGACCCGGCGAGGAGGCTGAAAGCGCGCCGTTCATGCAAGAGACTCTCGACTCAATTCGTAGTGCATTCGCAGTATACCCAGTTGCTTGAGACAGCCGGAGAGTCAATCGGAGGGCGGTAGGGCGAAGCGGTAATGCCATGACTGCTGCGACGACCAGGGGCCGTCAGCCTCAGCATGGGCATCATCCGTGTGGCATTGAGGCACTTTCATGATGGAGGCACACGCGAGCTGCGATATAGGCATGAGGGCTTGCCCTTTACTCGCGAAATGATGAGATTTTGGAGAAGCGAGAACGTGATCACAAGCGAGGTCTCGCTGCCCATTCAGCTGCACTCCATCGATATAAAATGAAACGTAAATAGGAGATGGGCCAGACACGCTTCAAGTAGGTGCTGCAATCGAAGCACCATTGAGATTGTTTTTTTGGGCCTCGTTCTTCGGAATGCCTCGTCCGTGTGCTCTTGAATTCCAGGTCAGGGTGAGGATCCGACCGTCGGGGTGGCTGAGGAGTCTGCGACCCCAGCATATCTGGCCTGATGACCATTGCCACTCGACATCGTGTCAACATCGCGAGGCATCACGGTGATCAAAAAAGCGAATCGAGTCCCTCGAAGAACTGGTCCCTCTGCGATTAGATAGACGGAGTTACTTGATCATTGTTCCCCATAATGCAGAAAGCTCGCGTGATTCTGTCTCGGACGGCGGGAGGAATCCCATCGCTTTACGGACGCCTTGAGTCTCCAGCCAATATGCCAAAACGAGAAGAAATGGTGATATCTGATGCTTAATGGCGCAGACAACCAAGCGGCTCGCTGCTCGCATGTCGTCGTGCGCGTTTTTGTGCCGAACCATGCCCCATTCGCCGCGGTACACGGCGATGTCCCTGCTGATCAAGGGCGAGGGGGGGCCTCATCTCTGAAAACGCGCATCGAGAGGTCCGAGACGACACTCCCCGAGTTCTTCCTCAGCGGGCGACCCTGTCCACCGACGACAGCATCCTCGCGAGGCGCCTATGCGGCAACCTCTATGGGATCGGCAGTGAAGTCCATGTGTCCTTGTTTCAGCAGAGCAGCAGCCTCTGTGTGAAAGCAGGTGGCCAGTGTCACCGGTCGGTCCTCTTATCATGCACATGCTCGCAGTGGCGAGAGGCACCAAGGGCGTCAGAATTTATACTTTTCGAAGTGCCGAGAGGCGTTCGACGCTTGGAGCTGGAATGAGATCTAAACTCTGGCCCCAAACCCCAAACCCCAAACCCCAAGGGGGCAACAACTGAGCAATGCGGAGGCGCCGACTCGACAGCGGAGCACGGAGCGAGCGTACGGAGCAGATTTGGGGAGCTACGGAACCGTTGACATCACGAGCGAGGCAAATGCGCAAAGGGTCACGGAGGCAATGCTGGGCGCACTCGGGCCCTGGGCGAGGAGGTTCAGCTGTTCATCCCTGGGGAGGCCCTCATCGCGTTGCCGCCCAAGGAGGGCCGGGTGCAGCGCGCATGTTCATGGGGTTTTCATACTGTCTACGTGCAAACGATGTGCATCCGGCCCGTTAAGGACAGAATTCGAGCACAACAGATCGCGTTGCAGCAACGTGATAAGGGCTTGGCCCGAGACGGGGCGCGTGTAAGTCGACGACGGGACCAAGGAGAGTGATGCAGAGCGGCACATAAATCCGACAATGAGCAAGAGCAGACGTGACTGTGCAGCCCGAGGCGAAGAGTGACGGAAAGGGATGCGAGGAAGCGAATGAGAAAGGAGGCGGAGGAGGATTGTGTTTACCAAATGCCTTACCAGCCTCGTAATAAAAGCGCCCTGCGCCCGTTCCCACCGCTTACACCCGCACTCTGTTCCTACACGCACTGGCACGCAATCCTCCCGAGCCGCCGCCGCCGCCGCCGCAGCAGCAGCAGCATCAGCATCAGCATCGGCCATCTCACGCGTCAGCCCGTCCGCCTGGAGCCCCGTTGCCCGAGCCCGGCATCGCGTGCTGTGCCCAGGGCGCGACACAGCTCCCGTCAGCCCCCGTCGCAGCCGAGACCCGCGCTGTTTGTGGTGTTCGAGGGCGGCCGTCGCGGTTGTTCGCACATTGGCCAGCCCAGGCGCGTCTGCGGCCAGCAGTCGCCCAGCCCGCACCAATCACCACCTCTCTCCACAACACATCAACACCCGGCTCCCCAGCACCCAGCACCAACACTTGCTCATACGCAAGTTCTGGGAGCCCGCTGCTCGCCGTCCCCGACATCAACGGCCCCATTCGCATGCTGGCGAGCTTCTGCTAGCTATCGTCCGCGCCCAGAACGCGCCAATGGCCATGTCTCTCTTCGCCGAGGGCGCCAGCTTCTCCTCGTCGGCGGGCGCCGCGACGGACACTTCCTCCAATTTCGCGTCGTCGGGGTCCACGCCGCCCACGACCGTGGCCGACAGCGCGAGCCTGCACTCGGAAACCTCCAAGCACGATGTCATCACCGTCGCCGAAGATGCCGCCGACGCGCCCCCCGTCGAGCTGCACCCGCACGCGCACCCTGAGCCGGACACGAGCGCGAGCACGAGCACGAACACGAGCACCGACGCGGCAACCAAGGCGCCGTCTCCTCCCTCGCCCTCGGCTCCTGCGCGCCGGACGAGCCGGGCCCGTGCCTCGTTGCCCGTCTACAACCTCGCCAAGCTGAGCGGCACCGACGGCCACGGCAAACGACGCGCCAATGGCGACGAGGTCGCCGACCGCAGGCGCCGCACCATCTCGGGCGACACGCTCGTCGGCAGCATCGAGGGGACGGGCTCTGCCGCCGGCACCCCGTCGAGCGCGACGCGCCGGCAGAAAAAGGCCCTCAAGGACGGCATCGACGACGCGTTGCGGATGCAGTGGTCCCCCCCGGGCCTCGACTCGCCGCGCACTCGTCGCCAGGCGAGGCAGCTTCCGGCCGCCCCGCGTGCGTCTTCGACGCGTGCTTCGGCCCTCTCTTCGCTGAGCTCCAAGCTTTCCACCATGGGCAAGCGTGGCCGGAAGGCCGTCGACAAGGGCGTAGCCAAGATGTCACGCGAGCTGCGGCGCCTGCAGGACACCAACGAGTTTACTGGCGTCGACGACCGCCCCGTCTTGCACACGGTCTGGTCCAACGGCAAGTACGTCGACCCCAACGAGCCCTCGCCCCCGGCTCGCAAGAAGGTCAAGGTCGAGCCCGCCGCCCCGGAGCCCGAGAAGGAGGAGTCGGAGCCCGTAACCCACACCAGCCAGCGGCGTGTCAAGAAGTACCTTGACAAGGGCCTCTATTCCGGGCAAGACGCACCGCTTGACATGTCAAAGGGCCTCACCGTGGCTGAGAAGAAGAAGCTTGCCCAGCTGCCCGAGCTGATCCCTAGCGGCCGCGTCAACAAGACGATGCCTCTGCCCATTTACACCGGCCTGCGCATGCTCATCGCCGGCAGCGACTTCAAACTCCCCTACCAGATCTGCAACCCTCTTCCTCCTGGCCAACCGAAGCCGGATGAGTGGAAGAAGATGACTAAGAGTATGCTTGACCTTTCGCCTCGTCTTGTATTCGCCCATCGTTTGCTAATTGCTGCTACCCAGATCGTTTCATAGGTGACTCCAAGGACTACTGGCGCAAGCTCCCGCACTTGCATGACTATCAGTCCAAGTGCGTGTGCAAGCCCGAGGACGGTTGCGGCGAGAGCTGCCAGAACCGAATCATGCTGTACGAGTGCGATGCCACCAACTGCAATGTTGGCAAGGAGCATTGCACGAACCGCGCCTTTCAGGACCTCATGGCTCGACGAGCCAAGGGGGGCAAGTATCGCGTCGGCGTTGAAGTCATCAAGACGTCTGACCGCGGCTACGGTGTCCGTAGCAACCGCTGCTTCCGGCCCAATCAAATCATCATGGAGTATGCCGGTGAGATCATTACGGAAGAGGAATGCGAACGCCGCATGAACGAAGTCTACAAGGACAACGAGGTACGTCCAAGGACGAAGTGCGGTGCACTGCGGTGACTGACTCTTTGCTCATAGTGCTACTACTTGATGAGCTTCGACCAGAATATGATCATCGATGCCACCACTGGCAGCATCGCGCGCTTTGTCAATCATAGCTGCAACCCTAACTGTCGGATGATTAAATGGATTGTCTCAGGGCAGCCGAGAATGGCGCTCTTCGCGGGCGACAGGCCCATCATGACTGGAGACGAGCTCACGTATGACTACAACTTCGACCCCTTCTCGGCCAAAAACGTGCAAACTTGCCTCTGCGGGGAGCACAACTGCCGCGGCGTGCTGGGTCCCAAGCCTCGGGCTCCAAAGGCGGACCTGAAGAAGGTGGTCAAGGCCACGGTCAAGGCCGGCAAGCGCAAGCTCAAGGAGCTGCTTGGGGACGAGGAGGAGGAGAGTGGCAAGGCCAAGAAGCGCAAGATCCAGCCCGCCAAGGGCGTGAAGCGGTCCATCTCCAACGCCAGCCTCAAGGCCGCCAAGGGCGCGGCCACGGCGCTGAAGAAGGGCGTGTCGAGCATCACCGTCAACGCCAAGAAGGCGGCCCTGGGGGCAAAGGCCGCCCCTGCCAAGCGTCGCGCCAGCACCGGTGCTCTGATCAAGAAGACGAGCACGAAGGTGGTCAAGACGTACGGCGGAGCGCTCTCCCGCACCAAGCAGGTCTCGTCACGCGCCTCGAGCCTGACCATTGTCGCCGTGGGCAACGAGAACAAGAAGCCGGGCAAGAAGTCCCCCGCAAAGAGCGCAAAGAGCCCCGCGAAGAGCGTCAAGAGCCCTGCAAAGAGCGCGAAGAGCACGCCGACCAAAAAGGCCGCTGCCACGAGCCGAAGAATCTCAGTCACGTCATCGGTGCGCAAATCATCGGCTAAGATCCGCGTGGTGCCGCCGGAGCTTTAAGAGGCCAACGGCCCGCATGAGCTTCGCTAAAGTTCCAACAATAGCTATGGTATGATGCTTCCTTAACTCAACGTCATCGCTTTTGCTTGCTAGGAGGGGAGGGGAGTACGGGGATGGACGCACAAGTGAGGGAGGCATGTGGGCAAACGGCGTCTGGGCAAAGGGTCTGGCTTGGATGTATACTATGACACGGTTCTTACTATTGAATGTTTTAAGTGCGGGAGTTTTTGCAAGTCGCTTCTTCAGAATACACGGAGTGTGGACGCGTTGTGGTGAAGGTGCGAGGGTGAGCGCACGATATCGCGGGAAGACACACCGTGGGTGGCAAATGTACGGACTAGGCGAGCAGTAATGTGGCTTCGTTCCCCCTAGAGACTCGACCGCTGCCACGTACGTGACGGAATGTTTTCATGGTTATGACGGGAGTCTTGTTCATGTTGTAATGCTGATGTCGTGACGGACGCATGGTCTGGGCTATTACAACAATTTAAATGGCAAGATACCTCCCGTACCATTGGCACTTCAATCAAGCAAGGCCGTGCCGAGAGCGGCCTTAGTGAAGGTACTTCAGGCTTACTCTGCTTTGGCATCAAAGTCATCAGGAACGCTGGCATCCAGATTGGCCATCATCACCAACAGACGGCTCCTGGCGGCACTCCAGGTTGACTGCTCCAGCTTGTACCACCAGACGCCAGTGATTATGCGCGTGCGAGGTCCCCTGTGCCAGCACAATGCACCTAGCTTCTCTTGGAGTTTACATCTCGTAATTGGACTCGCTACATGATCTAGATGTGCCTAGATGCATGTACGTACATGTAGTGTAGTACAGGCGCGGCACGCCATCATCGGCGGGGTCGCCAGCGGCGAGCTCCCGGCCTCAAGCAACTTTCACGTTGGTGGGGACGTACCGTACCTCGTACATGAGAGCAACTCTGCACCGGATCGGCAATTGAGCATCGTTAACCTTCATGGACAAGACGGGATTGGCAGGATAGCACGCCAGGCCCAGCAACACATGAGGCAAGACACGCCTTGCTACACCACTCTGCTGCTTCGGCTGGATCGGGGATAGGGAGCATGGAGCTCGCTCGAATACGACTTTGAGTTCCATTCGTCAACTTTCTTTCTTTTGACAAAGTAGAACCATTTGATCAACCAGCCTAGTGAATTTGCATGCGAGACAGTTAGGTCCTTTGGTAAGAAGACGACTGCTCAGTCCTTTATGTTGCTCCGGAAGAAGCCATGCCACCATGATTCTGGACCTGATTCTTTCCTAAAGGTTCCCAATTGGAGTGGGAGCATTGACATTCAACGAGGCCAAAATGACGGGCGTGGAGCATGGAAAATACCAACAGTGTTGACGACTCCACAGGCCATGTTTTCAAGCAGATGGCATGCGCGTGGAACCAGACAACCGGGTTGCGTGAGCGGTCAAGTTGCGCCCGATGCAGACGAACACCTAAGACATTCATCAATCGGTCACCTGATGTGCAGCGTTTCCCCTCTTCAACCTCGCAGATCAGTTCGCGATGGCATCTTGTACTCCCGGCTATTCCCATCGGCGTCATCACTTGCAGCTGAGATGTCTAGCCAAGACATGCAGTGTTGCTGAAAAGCGCCCTCGAAGGTCCAATCGTCTCCAGTTGCCGAACCGCGTGTCTGAAGCCCAAAGCCCACCCGTTGAAGCCGCACACCACCCAGCCACTTGTTGTCGAATGCTCGCTCTCGAGGCTCGAGCACGAATCCTCCACCTTGTTCAGCCTTCTCTCCTCAAAGGCTCTGGACCGGCTGCGGCCAAGCCTCGTCATGCCGATATAATCTCCCCACCTGCAGACGACGAGGCTACTTAGATATTTAGAGGAGTACCCACAAGGGCTCGTGCAGATCTGTGCAGCCCATCCATTTTCATCCGCAGGCAAGCGCCTCGAGCCATTCTGGTGTCACGGCAAACGCGGCTGGGAGGCGCCGCCACAAGCAATCTCTGGAAGCTCAATGCGACAAGACAAGCTCGTATATGTAATGTACGTATGGAGTACATGTATTGACTTGTACATGAGCTCCTGCCCGCGGAGCACCAGGTTCGCCGGAAGTCTGCTAGACTATGTACGGAGTATACCGGAACCCTCCTCTACATTGTACTCTTGGGCTGAGAAAATTTCTCGCCTTGACTAAAAAGAATGCTTGCAGTTGACAAGGCGCTACCATGGAGGAGGGGTTCATGCTCCCCGTAACCGGTCTGTCAGCACAATTGCTATCTGATTGGCTCCTGTTGTGCAGATACGTTGCCATTCGTCAGCGCAGAGAGAGGCCGGATTAAGCAACCACGATGATCCCGGCGGAGCTCATGGGAGCTCCTCTCCGTTGTTTTCTTTTGCTGCGGCGCCAATAGCTCCTGCGGACGGGAAAGCGCCACCCGTTTACCGTTGCAAGCCAACGGGACGGGTACTTGGGACGACGGGGGACCGAGACAGATCAACAGCAACGAGCCAAACAGGCGCCTTGCATTTGGATGTAATACGTACTAGGATTGTCCGGATCCGCAGCGACTTTTCAGCGCAGCCAGCCACATTCTTAACTCGGACGTGCCGGAGTTGCAGTTGGCGCCCAAAAAGACGTGGAGAAGGTGACGCGACAAGGGCTCAGCATCTCCTATCCCGATGTCTCGGAGCCAGTGAAAGCCTTCAGACGCCCAGGATGAGGGGGCAGGGGACCATTTCATACGTAATTGAAGAACACTCCGCACAAATCCGTAAGTACCTAACGGTTTGGCGGCCTGCCCTCGGCTTCGAGGAGCAAAGCCAGGTGATGGCTTGATTGGTAGTGAACATGGGTCAACCGAGTGCTTTGTTTTTTTTCTCCATGTCGTCCCCGAAACGGCCAAACAGCCGCTCCAACTCCGGCCAATTGCTCGTCAGGCAGCCCGCCATTAGCAAGGGTGGTCTACGGATGTTCTGTTCGCATGCACAATTCCAAGGTTGCCGGCACAAGGCTGCATCCTTTGGAGCTCTGGACCCTGAGAGTGAGGCCCGATATGCCAACCAAATGGCTTACCCTCATTACATGTAGATCAGTTTTCATAGCTCATGAACGGTGCAAGCGCCGATGCAGCGTTGAGAAACCACTTTTGTCCAGGCAGCGTGAACTCCGAACTGGGCCATGTCGAAGGCCGGCTGCGTTGCAGCAGACGAGCTCAGGGTCGTGCTAAATGCATGAGGCCACCCCCATTGGCCACTGGCGATTAAGTGGCGTGCCCAATAAAGGTCGCAGGCGAGGTTCTTGGCACAGCAAAGTGCTAGAAAGGGAGTCGTTTGTGAGCCCGGGGTAAGCGCTGAACTGCTGCTGAGCGCTGGCTCAGCTCGATAGAGTCGACATGGCTTAGCTGAAGACATACAGGACTGTGCCTAAAGGGGAGTTGAGATGAAGAGGATGGTGCAGGTAATATCGCTGAAGTGCGAAATTGGCCCGTCAGATTCTCGTATTCATCGAAGCAGGGAGTTTGGAGGTGTAGATGATCTGGGTGCCACAGGGTCAAATAACCCAACGTGAATCGCATAGTACACAACAAACGGCACGGGCTGACATCTCTGGTTGGACGTGCAGCATCGCGCAGTCTTGATTGTCCACTTACATAACTATATTATGACACATTACGGTTTCATCGGATGTTGTGCATCTGGTGGCCGTTTCATTGGAGATGTTCTGTTTGGTGTGGGTAACACGTTGCGCAACGTCCCTTAACTTCGCCCCTGCAAGTCAGCTCGATGCAGCCAGCCTCACCTGTCACATCGCCATTGAGACATTGCAAGGAGAGCAAAGCAAAGGCAGTGCACGCGATTTCGTCTTGCTCATTGTAGTGTAGAACCGACCCATGTATTGTGACGTCTCTGCGGAGGCGGTGGCTTGGGCCCCGGCCTATGCCATTCTACCTACATCAACATGTGCGTCCCGGGATTTTGGCTGTGATTGCCACCATTCATACTATACCCACTCAGTGCTCCGAGTCAGAGCACCAAGAATTCGACAATGGGGGAGCACGTTCGCCAAGATGCCTGGGCGCCAACGGGGGATGAAACCTGCCTGTTCCCAGTCCTCAATACCGGCTTCGAAGGAGAGGATGTCCTCGCATCGGCCCCGGTTCCGCTCGCAGCTCAGGATGATATTGTAAGCTTTTGTTTGAGGAGCAACATTCAACTATCTCATCTGATTCAAACGGCTTGGTGCATTATTCTCAAGTCCTACACCGGCTCGGACCACCCCTTGTTCACGTACCTGGACGATCGACTGGAGTTGCGAGAGGGCGCAGTCGGCGAAGGCGCAACATGCTGCATGGACCTGGCTGAGAATATAGACACATTGGACTTGGTCAGAAGCATTGCATACTGGAACGACGTGTTTGCGGAGTCTGGAAAGGCTCGACGCTCGAACACTGCCGTCCTATGGAATTGCTCCTCTGATTATGCCAGCAAGGTAAGTACGCCATTGTACGAAATTGAGTGAAAATTGGGCTGACGCCACGAGAAACAGTTTACAGTGAGCATGGTGGTAGGGCTTGTGGGCGAGAAATGGGGTATTTCTTTGCAGTACTGGACTTCAGCTTTGTCGGATGAGCAGGCTCTTCACACCTCGGAACTTCTCTCACACGTCTTGCTTGAGCTCGTTTCACAGCCCATGCTGAGCTCCATGAACTTGTGCTCTCCTAAAGCTCTTGAAACCTTGACGCAACTGAGCTCCAATCCACCCGAAACAGTCAACTCCTGCGTTCATGATCTCATTCTCGAACAATGCCAGGCACGGCCACAGGCGCAAGCTGTTCACGCTTGGGATGGCGAATTTACATACGAAGATCTCGATAACCTCTCTTTACGTCTTGCACAGCACCTTGAATTACGGGGCATACGGTCGGAGACATTTGTTGGCATTTACTTTGAAAAATCAAAATGGACGGTGATTGCAATGCTCGCCGTCATGAGAGCGGGCGGTGCCTTTGTCCTTCTGGACCATGCGTTCCCAACGTCCCGCCTGAAAGAAATGTGCAAGAAGCTGGGCGCAGTCTTGGTCCTCTCGTCCAGGAGTCTGGCTAAAGGTGCAGAAGCTCTCGAGCTAGACGTGCTGCCAGTCGACGACGAGCAGCTCGAGCGCCTCGACATTTCACCTCCTTCTCTGAACCGATCGGCTTCAAATCCTCCGGTCGAGCCTCGCAACGCTCTTTTCGCAGTCTTTACCTCTGGATCAACGGGAACACCCAAAGGCATAGTATTTAATCACTCTTCTTATTGTTCTGGGCAAAAGGCGTTTGCTGCCGCTATTGGATATAGCTCGACCAGCCGAGTGCTGCAGTTTGCATCGTACGCGTTCGATTTGAGCGTCCAGGAGCACCTCACGCCGTTAATGTTTGGCGGATGCGTCTGCATTCTCTCAGAGGCCTCACGCAGCTCGAATCTGCCTCTGGCCGTGTCGCAGATGCGGGTTAATATGCTTGACCTGACGCCGACTGTCGCCAGACTTCACCAACCCTCCGACTTCCCGTCCGTAAAGACTCTCCTTTTGATAGGGGAGCAAGTGCTGCAGTATGACATTGCAACTTGGGCAAGCAGAGTTCGTCTCTTCAACGGCTATGGCCCCGCTGAATGCTGCGTGTTTACTTCAGCACATCTCATGACCAGCGTCGACAAAGACGCTGGGATAATTGGTTCACCTCTCGGAGCCCTTTGCTGGGTTGCAGACTCTTCGGACTACCAGAAGCTCGCGCCTGTTGGCGCCATTGGAGAGCTGCTTATCGAGGGACCGATTGTTGGCAGAGGCTACGTCGGTGACGAAGACAAGACTCAAGCTCGATTTATCAGCAGCCCAAGCTGGCGCCCGAGCTTCCCTGGAGAGCGCAATGGTCGAATGTATCGTACAGGAGATTTTGTACAGTATGTCGGTAATGGAAAGATGCGATATGTCGGCCGAAAAGATGCCCAGACGAAGCTGCATGGTCAGCGACTGGAGTTGAGCGAAGTCGAGCACCATTTGAGAAGTGTCCTGCCTGGAGGCACCCAGCTTCTTGCTCAAGTCTTGACGCCGGCTGGTGACGGCGCGAAGCCGATGCTACTTGGCTTCATACTCCCCCCCGAAAGCAACGCAGAGGCAGAAACTAACGACATCCTGGAGTCCGGTCTTTTTGCCGGACCCTGCAAAGATTTTCAAGCATTAGCACAGGATGTCACTGTGGCGCTCGCTGGCCGTCTACCACGATTTATGGTTCCATCACTGTTGATCCGTGTAGCCAAAATTCCAAAAACAGCGACTGGAAAAGTAGATCGGCGGCAGCTGGGGAAGTACGCATCACAGTTTACGCGACAAGAGCTTGAGTCTTTCACAAGAGGTGCAATTGGACAGAGGCTCCCGGGATCACCGATGGAAGTCCTCCTTCATCGCGCAGTTAGCAAGGTACTGCATGTCAAAGACTTTGGTATGGACGATGACTTCTTCAGTCTCGGGGGTGATTCAATTCGCGCTATGGAGCTGACGCGAGTGGCACGGGAAGATATGGGAGTTGATCTCCCAGGAGACAGGGTCTTCAAAACTCCCGTGCTCGCGGAGCTGGCTCTGGCGATGACATATTGCCAAGAACAAGGCGAAGTATCGGCCTTTTCACTATTGGGGGACAAAAAATCAAAAGAGCAGGTCATAAAGGCTGCTCGGAAAGCTTGTGGACTTTCAGCGGCTGAAGACATCGAAGACATCTACCCTTGCACCCCACTTCAACAAGGACTCATGGCTCTCTCTATCACAAGTCCCACGGCAAAGTACATAACCCGCTCGGTGTATCGGTTGCCCCGTGCTATCGATATTGGCCGCCTCCGTCGTGCCTGGGATGTCGTTATCAGCAGCAACCCAACCCTACGTACGAGGATTATTCAAACCAGCCTCGGGGAGGCGTTGCAGGTTGTGGTTAAAGGGGCGGTCGCGTGGATAGAAGGCAGTGACCTCGACGGTTGCATCAAGGAGTCACAAAAGGGCATACAGCTTGGAGATCCTCTACTACGCCTTTCATTAATTCAAGGCAGTGCTGGAAATTGCCTTGTTCTCACAATTCATCACGCCTTGTACGACGGCTGGTCACTCCCAAAAACTCTAGAGCAGGTGGAAATGGCCTATTATGGGGGCTTACCACAGTCAAGACCATTCAAGATTTTCGTCGACTACCTCCACAAAAAAGACGAAAAAAATATGGAGGAGTTTTGGACGGCTCAACTGGATGATTTCACCGGAACTCATTTCCCAAGCGCTCCTCCAGGTGATCCAAATTACAGGGCTTCCAATGTACTGTCAATGAAGCGATTAATACCCGCACCAGGGGTACAGGGACTTGGCGTAACTTTATCGACTGTTGTCAAAATGGCATGGGCTCTCAGTGTATCCCAATACTCTGGCTCCGAGGATGTCGTCTTTGGTCTCACGCTGGCAGGTCGAAGCGTGCCAATTAGCGGCGCTGATGAAATTCTCGGACCTACAATAACTACCGTTCCACTTCGTGTCCAGCTGAATCACTCACATAAAGTCAGACATGTTTTGCGCAGGCTTCATGAGCAATCTACTGAGGTCATGGCGTTCGAACACATGGGATTACAGCGAATTGCAACACTTGGGACTGGGGCTGCTACTGCTTGTCGCTTCCAGAACCTCTTGGTCATACAGCCTCCCCAACGCGAAGAGCCATCCACAATTTTTAACAACCTTATGGGCAGTCACTCTGAAGAGGTCGTTGATAATTACATTCTGTCGTTGGAGGTACGGCTCGGGGATGATAATTGCTTCCACCTCGATGCAGCATATGATGTGGATATCATCCCGGAAAGCTTCATGGCTAAAATCCTAAACCAATTCACCCATAACCTCAACGAAATCTCGCAAAATCCTGATCAAAGCTTGAGTGAATTGGAGGTACTCAACGGCGTAGATCGCCAGACGATCCAGATGTGGAATCACCAACTGCCCGAAAGCATCCACTGTTGTGTACACGACATACTCAACCGCCATTGCTTGGGTCAGTCACAAGAACCTGCCGTGGTAGCATGGGATGGCACCTTGACCTATAGAGATATGGGTCATTACTCCACCAAACTTGCTGCATATCTCCAAAGTTTAGGCATCCGCCCGGGTATGTACATCATGGTGTGTATGGGAAAGTCTCTTTGGACTGTTGTTGCGATGATGGCGGTGATGAAGACCGGCGCGGCATTCGTCATGATCGACCCGTCAACGCCAACATTGCGGCTTGAGCAGATATGTGAGGATACAGGCTCAAAGATGGCAATTGCAACTGAGCAAAATTCCTCAACTCTTCCATCGCTTGGCCTGGACGTTGTCAAAATTGACGGAGACGACTGGAAAACTATGGACCTGCAATACAAAGATCCCTCAGTTTCTCCTGAAAGCCCCATCTATGCGGTATTCACTTCCGGCTCCACAGGAAGACCAAAGGGAGTCATCATTCAACACCGCTCATTCGTCACCACTGCGATCATCAACGGTGGAAGATTCAACATCGACAAGCAGACTAGGTGCTTACACCTCGCAAACTTTACTTTCGACGCGTCGATTTCTGAGATCTTGTATCCATTGGTTCATGGCGGCTGTGTATGCATCCCCCGCGAGACGGATACTCGCAACAACTTGGAAAAGGCAATGAACGACTTCAAGGTTAACTGGGCAACTCTAACTCCTTCATTGGCAAGAGCTTTGGTGCCATCGAGGCTGACTACGCTCCGCATCTTGGCCATGGGAGGCGAAGCTATGACCCAGGTGGATGTGGACATGTGGGCAGATCAAGTCCATCTGATAAATGCCTACGGCCCGGCGGAATGCTCCGTCGACACATCCATCCAGCCCAAAGTTACTTTGAAATCCGATCCTTCTAATATTGGCCGAAGTGTTGCTGCTGTTTCCTGGATCGTGGACCCAGAGGACGCTACGATCATCAGACCAATCGGTGCGGTTGGGGAACTCGTTGTCGAAGGGCCCATTTTGGCCCAGGGATACCTCAAAGACCCAGAAAAGACTGCCAAGTCATTTGTAGAGTACCCTGATTGGCTACGCCATCTTCGCCATGGAAAGCGAGGACGCCTTTACAGGACCGGAGACCTGGCGCAGTACTGTCCGAGCTGTGATGGGACTGTTCGATACATGGGCCGCAAAGACAACCAGGTCAAGCTGCGAGGACAGAGAATTGAGCTCGGAGAGGTTGAGCAGCATATTCGCGAGTGTCTCCCAGAGGCGAAAGAGGTCATCGCCGAGGTCGTTAGGCCAGCGGACGAAGGAGCTGAGCCGCTTCTTGCAGCCTTTGTTCTGATTTCTGATGAAATTGTGCCTGACGGTGATTTGATTGCTGAGGTCCAGCCATCTGTTTGGGCAAAGGTTGAGTCGGCAGAGGCTGCTCTTCGAGCACGCGTGCCAACCTACATGGTTCCTGCTTTGTTCCTGCCACTGAGCCATATCCCAATTACTTCGGCGGGAAAGGTTAATAGACGCCTGCTCAAGGAAAAGGTATCGTTGCTTTCCCGAGGACAACTGCGAGCATATAGCTCCTCGGCGCCAGTCAAACGTCCACCATCAACGACAGAAGAAAGAATACTGCAACAGGCCATCTCTGTTGTTCTTTGTCGACCGTTGCAGGAAGTTGGGATGGATGACAACTTTTTCCATCTCGGCGGGGATTCCATATCAGCCATGAAAGTGGTTGGTCTTGTCCGAGAATCAGGGGCCACGCTGACGACGAGCGACTTGTTCAGCCGTCCTCGCGTTGCTGATCTCGCCCTAGCCATTCGAAAAGATGCCGATGAATTCAGCTCGGAGCCTGTTGTTCCATTCTGCCTAATTGAAGACGAGAGCCGCCAGGAAAATATTCACGCTGCAGCCGTGCTATGCGGCGTCGACATTGGCGATGTTGAGGACATTTACCCTTGCACCCCAATGCAAGAGGCGCTTCTAGCTCTGAGCATGAAACAAAAAGGGGACTACGTCGCCAAATTCACATTTGATCTGCCAACCGACGTAGACATTGCACGGTTGCACTCCGCCTGGCAAGCTGTCTGTGACGCCAACCCCATTCTTCGTACTCGCTTTGTTCCGGCCGAGCACGGCAGCGGTGTCTCGCTTCAAGTCGTGCTTCGTGAGCAACTTCACTGGTCTTCAACTCTCGAAACTCTGGATATTTCACATGGAAAGCCTCTGAAGAAGATCAGCGTCTCTCGTGGCGAAGGGCTTTGTCAGCTGCACTTGTGGCTTCATCACGCCTTGTACGATGGCTCGTCTCTGCCTCATCTCCTGGAGCAAGCCGAGGCGGCCTATAAGGGACAACAATTGCAGAAGCGACCGTTCAATACGTTTGCTGCGTACATTAAGACGCTTGATGCTGCCGCCAGTCAGGACTTTTGGAAGCAGGATCTCGCGAATTTGAGCGCTGCCATGTTCCCAGCGATTCCTACTCGAACCGCCCCCGGACAGAGGCAGTCTGTATCACACTGCATTTCCATCCCAAACGACTCTTATTGCGAGTTTACGTTGCCAACCGTGATTCATTTGGCCTGCGCCACCATCTTCGCCCACTGCATGGCGTCAGACGATGTTGTGTATGGTCTGACTCTATCAGGAAGAAACGCCGCGGTTCCAGGAATTGAGGATCTCACTGGCCCGACGATCACAACTGTTCCGTTTCGAGTCCAGTTACCGCCCGCCCAAACCATCAAAGAAAGCCTGCGCGACATACAGAGTCATTTGCTCAGGATGGTTCCGCATGAGCAAATGGGACTGCAAAACATTCGGACAATCAGCCCTGAAGCCGCCGCAGCCTGCGACTTCCATTGCCATTTGGTCATCCAACCAACTGATGAGGAAACGCAGACTGGATTGTTTAAAGAAGTTTCAGAAAACGAAGACCAATACGATCAATTTGTCAACTCTCCGCTTGACATAATCTGCACAGTGTCAGCCGACAAGAAATCCATCACATTGATCAGCAACTTCGATGCAATGTGCTTTACCGCTACGCAAGCCACCGCGTTGTCAAATCAGCTGGAGCATGTCGTCCACCAAATCGTCAAATGTCCCACCATGCCAATTCAAGATATCGAGGTACTCGGCCCTTACGATATGTCTCTTTTCACTCAACACAATAGCACAATCACTCCAGGGGTGGAGCGGCTGGTTCACGACTTGGTTTTCGAGCAGTGCCATTTGCAGCCAAAGAAGGAAGCCATCAATTCATGGGACGGGTCGCTCACCTATTGGCAAATTTACGAAGCCTGCTCCAGGCTCGCCCGGCACTTTAGTGCTGTCGGTGTTGGCACCCACCCAGTGACAGCTATATGCATGGAGAAGTCCAGGTGGACAATCGTCACTATCCTATCTGTTCTGAAAGCCGGCTCTGCTGTTGTTCTAATGGATCCTTCACATCCTCCTGGACGTTTGAGAAGTGTTATTGAACAAACTGGAACGACGATTGTGATAGCATCTGCAACAACAGAGACCATCGTGAGCGCCTTATCACAAGATCTTGACGTGATCGTGGTATCGTCAGCTTTGTTGGATACTCCACCACCCAGCCCGTCCCAGACTCCGCCGGACACAAGCCCAACTGATCCGGCATTCATCTTGTTCACATCTGGAAGCACCGGAAAAGCCAAAGGAGTGATTCTAGAGCATCGCAGCGTAGCGACGGGCCTGAGGAATCTCCGTGGGCCATTGAGGCTAGGCCCAGATGCCAATGTATTGCATTTTGCCTCATATGCTTTTAACATCGGCCTTTTGGAGATGCTAGGCAGCCTCACATCCGGCGGCTGTCTGTGCATCCCCTCGAATGCCGATAGGATGTCAGACTTGAATGGCTTCATAGAGAGAAAGCGAGTTAACTTGGCAGTCATGCTTCCATCGACATGCCACTTGCTAGGTCCAGTATGTTCCTCGTCTTTGAGGACTCTCGTCCTTGGCGGCGAGGCGGTGCAGCCATCTGACGTCAAAAGATGGGCGGACAACAAAGAGCTGACCTTACTCAATGGTTATGGACCGGTGGAATGCACCTTCATCTGTGCTTCTGGACCCATGGTCGCGAGTGACTGGATAGCAGGAACTATAGGTCCTTTTGTTAGTGGCCTGGGTTGGATCACAAACCCTTTAGATCCAACCCAGCTGTCGGCATGGGGAGCGATTGGAGAGTTATTGGTTGAGGGACCAGTACTGGCGCGAGAGTACTTCAATGATCCCGAGACAACGCATGAGAGCTTCATCGACAGTCCGCCTTGGCTAACCCAGTTCCGCGGTAACGATCAGGGACGATTGTATCGCACAGGTGATCTCGCCCAATACACTACCGATGGCAAGATCAGGTACATGGGTCGAAAAGATAGACAAGTGAAGCTGAACGGTCAGCGGATGGAAGCTGGGGAAGTGGAAAGCCACTTGAAGCCATTATTCCCAGCCGATACAACCATTGTCGTTGAGCTGGTGGCCCCCAAGTCTCCTGGAAGCCGCTCACGCTTATTCGCATTCGCACACTTTGGGTCGAGAACCTGCAATGAGACTACCGATGCGGGAGCACAGCCACTCTTTGTCAGCTCTGACGAGGAGTTCATGAACCTCTATCGTGCAGCTAAGGCTAAGTTGATGGCCTCGCTTCCCCAATACATGGTCCCCGGAGTTTTCATTCAGTTAGGGCATGTCCCAGAGACGAGCAGCGGGAAGGTCGATCGTAAAGCGCTATCTCTAGCCGCGAGTGAACTCAGCGGTGAAGAGCTGGATAATCTTTCTCATTTATCTGTTCGAAGACTGCTACCGAAGAACGACAAAGAGTCAAATCTGGTGCAACTGTGGGCAGAACTATTTGGCTTGACAGCTGCGAAAATCAGTACCGGCGACAATTTCTTCCACGTCGGCGGTGATTCCATTCTTGCCATGAGGCTTGTTGCAGCGGCTCGCCAAAAGGGGTTGCAATTGACTGTTTCAGATATATTTTCTCATCCACAATTGTCCAGCATGGCATCGGTGGCTATGACGAAAGAGATGCAAGGAAATTCCGAGGCCGACATTGCACCGTTTGCGCTGCTTAAAGAAGCAGAGAAGGAATCAGTCTTGAAAGCAGCTGAGAAACAGTGCTCAGTTAATCAAAACCAGGTTGAAGACGCGTACCCTTGCACACCGTTGCAAGAAGGACTCATATCTCACTCGATGAGGACTCCAGGAGCTTATCAGGCTCACTTCAGATTTACGCTGCGGCCGAACCTCGACATAACTCTCTTCCAAAACGCATGGGACTTCGTTATTAAGGCTAATACGATCTTGCGCACCAGATTTGTGCAAGACTCCTCTCTCTACCAGGTGGTTCTGTCCGAGAAGGTGCATTGGACTGTGGTCGATGCCAATGACTTCAATGGCATAGTCTCATCTATGTCAAAAAGAGAAGTCCAATTGGGCCAGCCGCTACTACAACTTGTCATGACCAGACGTACTTCTGACTCTTCCACCGAATTTCTCTTGATTATGCACCATGCTTTATACGACGGATGGTCGCTGAGAATGATATTGGATCAAGTACAGCAAGCATACTCGTCTGGCGAACCACCTTTCCCACAGCCGTTCAACCAGTTCATTAATCACGCTGTTAAGTCTGATGCGAAGCCTGCTCGGGACTATTGGACTACACAGTTGGCGGGCGCGAACGCAACCCCGTTTCCTTTGCTTCCTTCAGCGGAATACAAACCCGTCACTGACTCGACAATTAAGCAATCAGTCACATTGAAGCCATACTCAGGTGTCACGACAGCCACGGTACTTCAGCTCGCGTGGGCTTTAATGCTTTCACAGTACTCCGACTCCACGGACGTCACTTTTGGACTGGTCCTCTCTGGTCGAGGCGCTAGTATGGAAGGCATTGAGTCGGTAACGGGTCCTACGATCACAACAGTTCCGATGCGTGTGCGCTTGAGCAACAGCGAGTCAATAGACAACCAGCTTCAGCACCTTCAGGAACAGATGGCTGCGATGTCCTCTTTTGAGCAGTTTGGCTTGCAAAACATTCGGCGGCTGGGGCGAGAGGCCGAAGCCGCATGTCTGTTCCAAAATCTGCTCTTGATTCAGCCGCGCAAGACCGATTCCGAGGGAGAAATATGGACGGAAGTCAATGACAAAGTAAACATCGCGTCATTTACGACATATGCATTGGAGGCAACCTGCGAGGTTTCCGAAGATGACACAGCCCTCATTTCCTTTGACTTCGACACTAATGTGCTCGACCCCCAGCAGGCGCAGAGAATGCTGGATCAGTTTGACCATATCTTACAACAGACTCAAAACAGCCATAACCAAAGCATTTCTCAATTGGATCTTCTGGCTCCACTTGGACGGCAAGAGATCATTCAGTGGAACGCAAAACTGCCTGACGCAATGGATAGTTGTGTGCACGAAGGCATCCTACAGCAATGTCTTCAGTCACCGGACTCCCAGGCCGTGTGCGCCTGGGATGGCGATTTCACGTACAGAGACTTGAACTTCCTGTCTTCAAGTTTCGCTTTGCGCCTCCAGAAACTTGGTGTTGGTCCGGAAGTCTGTGTCCCGATCCTGGCAGAAAAGACGAGATGGGTCTCGGTTGCAATGTTGAGTGTAATCAGAGCTGGCGGTGCGATCGTCTTACTTGACCCAACGATACCATTGCAGCGCATGGAGACAATCTGTGAAAGCATCAATGCTCGTTTAGTTGTCTCATCTGAGGCCTGCTCTGACATTGCAGCCCAACTGGCTCCAGTCATCTTGACCTTGGGTGACAAAGATCTTGACCAACGCCTAGAGGATCGTTCAGCCGACCTGAATTGCAGTGTCACTCCACACAACGCTCTTTATGTCATTTTCACGTCAGGCTCAACCGGACAACCGAAGGGAATCATAACTGAACACTCAGCTTTCTACAGCAGCTTCTGCGCTCAATATCGGGGGTTTTATATCGACGAGAAAACGCGGGGACTGCAATTTGCTTCCCACATGTTTGACGTGTGCATTTCCGATTACATCTGGACCTTCCTTGCGGGAGGATGCGTCTGTGTTGCCTCAAAAGTCGGGTTGAAAGACGACCTACCAGGCGTAATAAAGGAGCTACGAGTGAATCGACTTGACTTGACCCCCTCGGTTGCGCGGGTCCTCAGCCCCGAAGAGGTCCCGACTGTTAACACCCTTCTCTTTGGCGGAGAGCCAGTGTCTCGGCATGACGTGCAGATATGGGCTGGCAAGGTACGGCTAGTCAACGGCTATGGACCGGCCGAGTGTTCAATGTCCTGCACACTGACAGATGTCAAACCCGAGTCCGATCCTTCGAACATTGGCTTTGCACTCGGTGCAACCTCATGGGTTGTTGACAAAGATGACCACAATATTCTCCTTCCGATAGGTACCGTTGGCGAACTCATTCTGGAAGGGCACACGCTGGCAAGAGGATACCTCAACGATCCGAAAAAGACTGAAGCGGCCTTCCTGGAGACTTCACCACCGTGGTTGCAGGATCTAAGACCCAAATCACGGCTATATAAGACCGGTGATCTCGTGCAGTACCACACCGATGGTTCGCTGCGCTACATCGCCCGAAAAGATACACAGGTGAAGATCCGTGGTCAGCGAGTGGAGCTGGGGGAAATTGAGCAGCAAGTCCACCAGTCCAGTTCTTCTATCTGCGATGTGGTGGCCGAAGTAGTTCGTCCGGCAAATAGGAAGTCAGCGCAGCTCCTTATAGTTTTCATGTCCAGCCAGAAGGCGATTAATGGAGGAGGAGTCACGAATGGCCACGGCGGCCATCATGAATTATTCCACCCTTCGGACCGCAAGCACCGTGACGAAGTCGAGAGGATTACGACATTCTTGCAAAGCCGGTTGCCTGGCTATATGGTTCCCAATGTTTTCATTCCTCTGACTAAGATGCCATTGACGGCAAACGGCAAAGCAGATCGCCGGATTCTTCGTGAGCATGCCGAGGCACTCTCCAGGCAACAAATAGAATCTTATCAGCCTCGGCATGTTGCCCATCGGGCGCCCCAAACACCATCGGAGCAGGCTTTGCAGGCTGTAGTGGCAGATATTCTTCATCTAGACCTCCACGACATTGGGATGGATGACGACTTCTTCCGGCTCGGGGGCGATTCGATCATTGCTATCCGGTTGGTGGAGCAGGCTCGATCATCTGGCTTCGATTTTCGGGTGACGGATGTTTTCAAAACTCCAAAGCTTTCCGCCCTGGCTTTGTTGACTGCTGACGTACGCGTGAACGGCACAGCGGATAATGACAAGACTTGCCAGTCGCTCGATTCATACGTGCCGAACAAGGTTGCTATTGTTAAGGAACTAGCACAGTCGAAGTCATTTCCTTACTCAGAGACGAACATTGTCGACGTTCTTCCCGTTACCCAAGCCGCCGGTCGCTACCTGTTCCAAACTCCGGAGTACTGGGTCGTCAACCTCAAAGGTCCCATTGATCGTGATCGACTTCAATTGGCATGTTCTGCTCTCGTTCAGAGACATGATATTCTGAGAACAGTCTTTGTCATGCGAGAGGGCAAGGCTCTTCAGGTTGTCCTGGACCAAATTGATACTCACATCCACTTCCGTGAAACGACTTCGAATATTGCAGACTTTGTGGACGAGTATCGCCTCGAAGAGAATGTAACAACGCCAACTCTCAACACACCTGTCGTGAAGTTCATGTTCGCAGAAAATACCGACAGAGATCAATGCCTGGTGATTCCGATCAGTCATGCGCAATTTGATGGGTACTGCTTGGCGGTCCTATGGCGCGATCTGAAACTCCTATATGAAGGAGTCAGCCTACCTGCAGCCCCGACATACTCTTCCCACATGAAGTCGTGGGCTCAAAGCCAAACGGAAAGTGCCTTTGGATTTTGGAGGAAGGTTCTTGAAGGGTCCTCCATGTCAAGGATCGACAATGCTTTGTTCGGCAATGAAAGCTCTCCCATAAGCCGCGAAGAATCTCAGTTGATCACATCCTCACAGATGGTTCATCTCGATGAAGTGAACCCACACAATATTACGACAGCAACGGTGGTGAAGGCTGCATGGTCAGTGCTACTGGCACACCTGACTGGGCGAGATGACGCCACTTTCACTCAAATAGCTAATGGCCGAAGCAACACGTCGGCATTAACGCAGGATGTAGTTGGCATGTGCGTCAATTTTATTCCTGTCCGGACGAAGTTAAATTCTGCATGGACAGTCCTAGAACTGCTACAGTTCCTCCAGCGCCAACATCATGAGAGTCTGGACTTTGAACTGTTGGATTTCAACGACATTGTCAAGCGCTCCACTGATTGGACTCCCGGAACGGCACACCAGAGTGCCCTTCTTCATCAAAACCTCGATCCCGACATTCCCTTCTCTTTTGGAGAAGCAGAAGCCCAGGTCACCGTCTCTTACTACTGGCCCCACCCGCCAGATACCATCCTGGTCGAGTCGAAGCCCTTGGGCAACGGCGACCTGCAGATTACAATGGACACATCGAGCAATATCCTGAGCCAGTGCCATGCAGACTTCGTGATATCGAAACTGTGCGATCTAATTAGCCTCATTTCAAGCTTCCCAGAGGACGGTTTGGAAGCGGTTGGGACTTTATTCGCTTCCCTTCGTGCATAGCTGGGACTTGAGGAGTCCGTGGGAAAGATGGCTTTGGATCTTGTACATTTTTTGGGCAAAAATGAATTGCGTGTATATCTTGACTAGCTGGTTCATATTTACGGTACAAGGCGGGCAGGGTATTCTTGGAGTTCTTGGCCGAATCGGTGGCGGATTATTTGCATTTGTGAATATTAGGACTGAGTAGAGCTTGTTGAAGGATTTTGTTGAATTATTCCCTCTCTTTGTTGTTAAAGCGACAGCAAACCAACTGATACCCTTGAGGCATCCGTTACACCTATAAGGACTTTGTTGAGGGCAAAAGACCACACCACGAGCCGAACGCAGAGATCGTCACTCCAGACGTCACAATGACTTGGGAGCCCAGAAAACGTAAGGGAGCATCTGATCACAGATAAATTGAATAAAAGAACATGTGCCTACAGCAAGGCACTGACAAGATTACTTTATTTTTTATAAGGCGCATTAATGATATGACGACTTTATCGTCAGAATGTTAGGGCCACGAATTCTTTTATTGAACTACGTAGCCCGTTGTATGAGTGTTGTCGACGCTGATGACCATCTGATCATGCGGAAAGCAGCTCCCTTTTATGTCCCTGGTCCTCCAATCCACCCCATTTTGGACCCGCATCCGGGCCCGCAACCTCGGGTCTGGTGGGTTGCCCCGACAAAGGACTAATATCCTTCTTTATTTTCTTTCTTATTTTCCTAGTCTCTTCTAGTCTTTCTTTTCCTCGATTTCCTATATCTTTAAAAGGTCTTCTCTTATTCCTTTAGATACTCTCTTTTCCTCTCTTTTCCTTATTATCTAGAATCTCCTCTCTTATTAAAATAGGGAAACAATAGGCATAAAAGCTATATAGAATAAATAGACACCGAATTAAAACCCTAGACTAACCCTAGAAAACCCTAGCACCCGAATGCTATCCAATATCTTAAAAAATTATTAGCGTGGGCGTCGCACCGCATGACAGTACAATATAGTTACCTATACAAATTGGGGGCAGATGGGTCGGAGATATATAGTGGGGTTGTAAAAATGACGAAGCGCTGCATATTCTCCTCTCCCTCATGATAGTCGGTCTTATTACTTGCTATGGAGGCATACCTAACAGCCTGATAGCCACACCTGTCGTCGAGGTGGATCCACGGGTCGGCCTGCTTACGACGATCGCTCGCTTTTGTCGAGCGGCTGACCCTCCCCCCGTAGTGCGGATGCTCTGCGAGAAGCGCATGTAGAAGGGGTTCGGGACAAAGATGGGCCCGAAGATGACAATGAACGACATCCCGGTCAGTATTCAACAACATTTCCCCGCAGCCAGTCACAAACGCCACTGGCAAATCGAGTGACACTTGGACAACCCTGCCTGCAACATCGCTCGGTTGCCACAGCCCTGGTCTCCATTGTTCGCCTCTTGCCGCACCAATTAAATGTAACTGATGCCGCCGCGGAATGCGCTAGGTGTGCATAAAATAATTCTTGTAATTGTTATCCGTCGCGCTTACTATTCATACCCGCACCGCAGTACGGAGTCCCTAGTGGCAAACTTACTCTGGCTCATCTCGTTGGAAACGGCAAACGCGCGAACCACTACATTCTAAGAGAGCCTTCGAACTTCCATCACCCAGTAGTCATTGTTTCAGTCTCTACCTGCCCCTTATGGCCTTTTTTGTCAAGGGTCCCTGAGCCCTGGCCGGAGCTAAGACCTGCCAGACCCCAAACCGCCCCCCGCGTAATCAAAAAACGATGACCGCCAAGCCAAGAGCCGTTGCCTTGTCAAGCCAAGTAGCTTCTCCGCGCCAGCTGAGGATTTTATTGGATAGCCTTGAGGCTGAACATCCCCACCCCTTGTCTGGCCCGCTTTGCCTGCCTAATTTCGGTGTGCACGGCGACACATGTTAAGCCTGCTCCGAATCATGGGGCTTTCAAGTTGACCAAGCCTAGGGATAAATACACTCGTGGCGGCCTACCGCGCACGCGGTGGGTGGGTTACCTGAGGCCTTTCTCAAGATTCCATTGACCCCTCGCCATTCTACTACACGGCGGCCGTGGCGCGATCCACCAACACGGGTCCTACCTTGGATCGTGACGATGCAACTGAAGTCTATTCTGGCCGTGCTAGGCGGATGCGCCGCCGTCTCGGCCAGCAAGCCCCGGGCCTTCGTCGAGAAGCTTGTAGATGCCAAGAGCCCATCCATACCCGCGACGGGGCGATCTGCGGAGATTCCTAGCAACGGGACAAAGATACTTTTTGAACGAGACTTTACGGGCCTTAACGTCTTTTCCCCACGAGACTGCAACCCCGGAAGATGTATGTACCCTTAATAGAGCATAAAGCACTCAGACATAGAAGGAGACTAATCTTAACCGGCACGCGACTTAGACTTGTGCCCCGATGGTAACTGCTGCAAGACGACGCAAAACTGCGTCACTGACGGCTGCTGCGACAAGCCCATGATTAGCTGCGGCGCGGACGGCTGCTACAACCCGGCGCAGGAAACGTGCTGCCAGGCACGAGGCACGACGTGTAATCTCGGCAAGGAGTGCGTTCCCGACGGGGGCTGCTGCACCACTGGCAGCAAAGGCTGCGGAGCGGACGGCTGCTACGACCCAAAGACGGAGGTGTGCTGCAAGGAGAGGAGCACGAAGTGCAAGGCGGGCTACGACTGTATGTCCGACGGCGGATGCTGCCGGACAGGCACTAAGTCGTGCGGCGCGGACAAGTGCTACGACGCAGACACGTCTATCTGCTGTACGAGCGGATCCGACGCGTGGACGTGTACAAAGAGCGAGAAGTGCTGCGCTGCTTCTAAGTCGTGCTACGACCCGGACGAGGAGTTGTGCTGCTCGGGCGGCGCGTGCTCGCTCTCCGGGTCGTGCTGCGGCGACAAGTGCTGCGATAACGACGAGACGTGCGGGCTGGACAAGCGGTGCACCGCCAAGACGACCTCGACGCGGACCTCGACCTCATCCTCGAGTACGTCGTCTTCAAGCTTGTCGATGAGTAGCGGGACGGAAGCCACGGCGACCGGTGACGGCGGAGACGGCATCGGCCCTGGCGCGCGGCTATCGAGCCAGGGTGGTGATGGGACGACAGGCACGCAGAGGTCCGCTACTCCAACCTCAACTCCGTCTAGGGCGGCGAGCGGTCGATTTAGTTTGGCTGGGAAGCACGTTGCGGCGCTGTGTGCGGCGTTGGTGGCCCATACATTAATATTAATTGCCGTATAGCTGCCGACGTATAATAGTACATGCGAAGTAAGAACTAAGCTACTACGAAGGTGCCGTCTATTCTAACATAAGACGCTGGATTCTAACCGCCTTCTGCCCCATGGGACTCGATAGACTCCCTGCCTGTTAGAATGGCTTATAATTAGGATAGCTCCATAACGGACTTATTGTGACTTATTACTGCTCTAAAGACATAGCCTACTACCTAAGCAACGCTCAACCCTTAGGACCCTAATAGGCTCCGTTATACTAGGATCACAGAATTTACAACCGTGAAATCTTTTTAGATCAGAAGATTTCCAGAATCAACGGATTTTTAATCATAGGACAACCGCAACTATAGGATATGTAGCATTATAGAGTTCCTAATCATAGGGTTTTTAGGATCAGAGGGATGTCTAGAATCAAAAGATTTCTAACCGACCCGAGGCCGACTAGAACAGGGTCACTTACCGGAAGACGGCGGCGGCTGCGAACACGGTCAGCCAACGACACGCAGACGGGGCGACCACGAAGAAAAGGGGCAAACTTACCAGCGTTGATGAGTGTGAGGAAGGGGGAGAGGAAGGAAGGCACGGCCGGGGGGAGGGCCAGCTATATATAGCCGGGGACCTGCGGCCTGAGGCGGTCATCGGGGCCGGCCTTGGTGGGTCCCCCGGCGCCGCCCCGTTTGCAAGAGTATGTGTTCAGCGGCCGCCCCGTGAACACGGCGCCCCCACCCCGCGGACGAACCGACCACGCGTCGACCCCCGTGCCACACCACAGCGCACCGGAGATACATTGGAGAACCGCTACGCCGCCGACCCGACCGGAACCCTACTACTCAGCGAGCCCGATTGGTAACCGGGAGCGTACTATACTTTGTCTCTACGGAAGTACCCGTATGGAAGACGACCCGGCCCCGAGTAGTCCTCGTACCGGGACCGGCAAATGCAGCAAGACCGCCAGCGGATCCGCGTGGCCGTCCTTATCTATCCGCCTGCTCGTCGGGGGGGGGGGCCACCCTGACGCCTCCCTAAAGGGAGGGTGCCCCCCCCCCC